>LPNX010390225.1:0-27866 GCA_001517045.1 Pseudotsuga menziesii
TTGTGCAGTTTCTATAGGGTTGGGCTTAAAGGGGGTCAAAATAGTTCGTAACGTTGTGAAAGGTTGTATGCATGGTTGTCTATCCAATTGGCATCCAAATATATGATCAAGTTTCAATTCTAAGGACCAAAAATACCTCTGAATATCGTGAATGTTAGCATGCACTCTTATCCTCCAAATGCATATCTAAATCTATGATTAAATTCTGATTCCAATAAATTGGTCAAAAGTGAAACTCCGTCGTGCTGTTTCGCTAAGGTTGTGATTAAAAGGGGTGAAAATGGCTCGGAATGTCACGAAAGTTGGAGTGCATTCTTGTCTATCAAATGATCGAAATCTATCATCAAATTTCAATTCCGAGAAATTTGTCAGAAGTGAAACTCCATCAGGCAGTTTCGCTAAGGTTTGGCTTAAAGGAGTGGAAAATAGCTCTGAACATCATGAAATTTGGCATGCACTCTTATCTACCAAAGTTGACAAAAGTGCATATTTCAATCCTGAAAAAGTCGACAAAAGTGCATATTTTAAACCTTGGTTTGACCATCCTTGAATGAGGACCAAAATAACTCCAAATCTCATAAAAATAGGTGTCATGCCTACCTTTGAAACGAGTATCTAAATCTACTTTAAAATTTGATTTTTGAGGAATTAGAAAAAATACAACGTTTTAGGCCTTGGTTTGACAAAGTTTGATCGAGTTTCAAAATGGCTTGCAATCCCCAAAAAAATCTACATTCGAATGTTGTCGTGCATGCTTGTTTATCCAATGGGAACCCAACTTTATGGTCAAGTTTCAATTCTGAGAAGTTGGTCAAATGTGAAACTCCATCGTGTAGTTTTTGAAAGTGTTTGGCTTAAAGGAGCCGAAAATAACTCTGAACATTATGAAAGTTGGAGTGCACTCTTATCTTGCAAATACGCATCTAAATCTATGATCAAATTTTAATTCTGAGAAATTAGTCAAGAGTGAAACACCATCATGCGGTTTCACCAAGGTTGGGGTTAAGGGAGTAAAAATATCTAAGAACATTGTGAAAGTTGGAGTGCACACTTGTCTATCAAATGGGCATTAAAATCTACGATCAAATTTCAGTTCTGAGAAATTGGTCAAAGTGAAAATCCATCATGCATTTTCGCCAGAGTTGGGCTTAAAGGAAGTCCAAATAACTCATAACATTCCAAAATTTGGCGTGCACCCTTGTATATCAAACCGGCATCCAAATCTATGATAAAAAATGAATTCTGAGTATTTGGTCAAAAGTGAAACTCCATCATGCAGTTTCGCTAAGGTTTGCCTTAAAGGAGGGGAAAATAGCTCTTAACATCACCAAATTCGGCATGCATTCTTATCTACCAAATGGGCATCTAAATCTATGATCAAATTATAATTCCAAGAAATTAGTCAAAAGTGATACTTCATCATGCGCTTTCACCAAGGTTGAACTTAAAGGGATTGACAATAGCTCGAAACATTGTTAAAGTTGGTGTGCGCTTGTTTATTGAAATAGTACCTAACTCCAATTTCAAATTTCAATTACGAAAAATTCGACAAAAGTGCATATTTTCAACCTTGGTTTCACCATGCTTGAATGAGGTGTCCCTGTATATCTTTGAAATGAGTATCTAAATCTACTTTAAAACTTGAATTTTGAGAAATTGGAAAAAATGCAACGTTTTAGGTCTTGGTTTGACGAAGTTTGACGGAGATACAAAAAGGATCGCAATCCCCAAAAAATAAACATATAGGCTTATTTCTCAAATGGTTACCTAAATACAGTTTCAAATTTAAATTTTGAGAAAGTCAAGAAAAGTATATTTCTTAGAACTTGGTTTTGACCAAGTTTGAATACAGTCCAAAATAGCTCGAAATCCACTGAAAGTTTGTATCCATGGTAATCTCTCAAATGGGTACCTAAATTCTCTTTCAAATTTCAATTACGAGAAATCAAGAAAAATTACAACTCTTAAACCTTTGCTTGACCAACCTTGAATAATTACGAAAATAGCTTTGAGTAGCGTGAATGTTAGCGTGCACTCTATTTACCAAAAATCTACGATCAAATTTTAATTCTGAGAAATTGGTAAAAAAAGAAACTCCGTAGTGTGTCCTTGGTAAGGTTGTGATTAAAGGGGGTGAAAATAGTTTGGAACATCTCAAAAGTTCACGCGGACATTTATCTATGAAATGGGCATCCAAATTTATGATCAAATTTCAATTCTAAGAAACTGCTCAAAAGTGAAACTTCGTCATGCGGTGTCACTAGGATTGGGCTCAACCGGGGTCAACATAATAGTTCAAAATGTTGTGAAAGTTTGCATGCATGCTTGTTTATCCAATGGGCATCCAAATCTATGATCAAGTTTCAATTCTAAGAAGTTGGTCAAAAGTGAAACTCCATCATGCGGTTTTGTTAGGGTTTGGCTTAAAGGAGCCCAAAATAGTTCCGAACATCGAGAAAGTTAGCGTGCACTCCTATATTCCAAATGTGCATCAAAATCTACGATCAAATTTTAATTCTGAGTAACTGGTCAAAAGTGTGACTCCATCATGCGGTTTCACCAAAGTTGGGGTTAAAGGGAGTGAACATAGCTCGAAACGTCACGAAAATTGGAGTGCATGCTTGTCTATCAAATGGGCATCCAAATTTTTGATCAAATTTCGATTCTAAGAAATTGGTCAGAAGAGGAACTCTATCATGCATTATCGCTAGAGTCGGGCTTAAAAAGGGACCAAATAGCTTAGAACCTTACAAAAGTTGGTGTTCACATTTTTATATGAAACGAGCATCCAATTCTATGATCAAATTTCAACTACAAAAATTTGGTCAAAAGTGAAACTCCATCATGTAGTTTCACTAATTTTTGGCTTAAAGGAGGGGAAAATAGCTCTAAACATTACAAAAATTGGCATGCACTCTTATCTACCAAATGGGCATCTAAATTTATGATCAGATTTTAATTTCGACAAATTGGTCAAAAGTGAAATTTCGTCGTGTGCTTTCACTAAGGTTGCACTTAAAGGGAGTGTAAACAGCCCAAAACGTCGTGAAAGTTGGTGTGCACACTTGTTTATTGAAATGGGTACCTAAATCCACTTTCCAATTTTAATTCTGAAAAAGTCGACAAAAGTGCATATTTTCAATATTGGTTTGACCATACTTGAATGAGGATCAAAATAGCTCCAAATCTCATAAACATAGGTGTCCATTCCTATCTTTGAAATGGGTATCTAAATCTACTTTAAAATTTGAATTTTGAGAAATTGAAAAAAATTTAACGATTTAGGCCTTGGTTTAACGAAGTTTGATCGAAGTCCACAATGATGCACAATCCCAAAAAAATCTAAATGTCTCTCAAATGGGTACCTAAATACGGTTTGAAATTTTAATTTCAAGAAAGTAAAGAAAAGTGCATTTCTTAGAAATTAGTTTAACCAACCTTAACTAAGGGTCGAAATAACTCAAAATGTCACAAAAATGTGTGTGCACTCTTATCTCTTAAATAGGTATCTAAAACTGCTTTTACATTTGATTTCTAAAAAATTAGAAAAAAGTGCAACCTTTTAGGCCTTGGTTTGACAAATTTTGACTAAGGTCCAAAAAAGCTCAAAATCTCTTGAAAGTTTGCATGCATGGTTCTCTCTCAAATGGGTACCTAAATTCTATTTCAAATTTCAATCTTGAGAAAGTTAGCAAGTAACATCTCTTAGACGACCAGCCTTGAATAACGAACAAAACAACTCCAAACATCGTGAAAGTTGGCATGCACTCTTATCTACCAAATGTGTAGGTAAATCTACAATCAAATTTTAATTCAGAGAAACTGGTCAAAAGAGAAACTTCATTGTGCGGATTTTCTAAGGTTGGGCTTAGAGGGGGTGAAAATATTTTAAAACGTTGTGCAATTTTGCATGCACACTTGTCTATCAAATGGGCGTCCAAATCTATGATCAAAATTAAATTCTAAGAAACTGCTCAAAGTGAAACTCCGTCGTACAGTTTCGATAGGGTTGGGGTTAAAGGGGGTCAAAATAGTTCGTAACGTTGTGAAAGGTTGTGTGCATGCTTGTCTATCCAATTGGCATCCAAATCTATGATCAAGTTTCAATTCTAAGAAGTTGGTCAAAAGTGAAACTCCATCGTGCAGTTTTGTTAGGGTTTGGCTTAAAGGACCAAAAATAGATTTGAATATTGTGAATGTTAGCGTGCACTCTTATCCTCCAAATGTGCATCTAAATCTATGATTAAATTCTAATTCCAAGAAATTGGTCAAAAGTGAAACTTCGTCGCGTTGTTTCGCTAACGTTGTGATTAAAAGGGGTGAAAATAGCTCGGAACGTCGCGAAAGTTGGAGTGCACGCTTGTCTATCAAATGATCCAAATCTATCATAAAATTTCAATTCCCAAAAATTTGTCAGAAGTGAAACTCCATCATGTAGTTTCGCTAAGGTTTGGCTTAAAGGAGTGGAAAATAGCTTGGAACATCACGAAATTTGGCATGCACTCTTATCTAATAAAGTTGACAAAAGTGCATATTTCAATCCTGAAAAAGTCGATAAAAGTGCATATTTTAAACCTTGTTTTGACCATCGTTGAATGAGTACCAAAATAACTCCAAATCTAATAAAACTAGGTGGCATGCCTACCTTTCAAACGAGTATCTAAATCTACTTTAAAATTTGATTTTTGAGGAATTGGAAAGAATACAACGTTTTAGGCCTTGGTTTGACAAAGTTTGACCGAGTTTCAAAATGGCTCACAATCCCCAAAAAATATACATTCGAAAGTTGTCGTGCATGGTTGTTTATCCAATGGGAACCCAACTTTATGGTCAAGTTTCAATTCTGAGAAGTTGGTCAAATGTGAAACTCCATCGTGCATTTTTTGAAAGGGTTTGGCTTAAAGGAGCCGAAAATAACTCTGAACATTGTGAAAGTTGGCGTGCACTCTTATCTTGCAAATACGCATCTAAATCTATGATCAAATTTTAATTCCAAGAAATTAGTCAAGAGTGAAACACCATCGTGCGGTTTCACCAAGGTTGGGGTTAAGGGAGTGAAAATATCTAAGAACATCGCAAAAGTTGGAGTTGGCACTTGTCTATCAAATCGGCATTCAAATCTATGATCAAATTTCAGTTTTGAGAAATTGGTAAAAGTGAAAATCTGTCATGCATTTTCTCCAGAGTTGGGCTTAAATGAAGTCCAAATAGCTCATAACATTGCAAAATTTGGCGTGCACCCTTGTATATCAAACCGGCATCCAAATCTATGATCAAAAAACAATTCTGGGAATTTGGTCAAAAGTGAAACCCCATCATGCAGTTTCGCTAAGTTTTGCCTTAAAGGAGGGGAAAATAGCCCTTAACATCATGAAATTCAGCATGCATTCTTATCTACCAAATGGGCATCTAAATCTACAATCAAATTATAATTCCAAGAAATTGGTCAAAAGTGATACTTCATCATGCGCTTTTGCCAAGGTTGAACTTAAAGGGATTGACACTAGCTTGAAACATTGTTAAAGTTGGTGTGCGCTTGTTTATTGAAATAGCATATAACTCCAATTTCAAATTTCAATTAAGAAAAATTCGACAAAAGTGCATATTTTCAACCTTGGTTTCACCATGCTTGAATGAGGTGTCCCTGCATATCTTTGAAATGAATATCTAAATCTACTTTAAAACTTGAATTTTGAGAAATTGGAAAAAATGCAACATTTTAGGTCTTGGTTTGACGGAGATCCAAAAAGGATCGCAATCCCCAAAAAATAAAGATATAGGCTTATTTCTCAAATTGTTACCTAAATACAGTTTCAAATTTAAATTTTGAGAAAGTCTAGAAAAGTGCATTTCTTAGAACTTGGTTTGATGAACCATAAATAAGGGCCAAAATAACTCGAAATCTCGCAAAAATATGTTTGTCTCTTAAATGGCTATCTAAATCAAATTTTAAATTTTATTTCTAAGAAATTGAAAAAAAGGGCAGCCTTTTAGGCCTTGGTTTGACCAAGTTTGAATACGTTCCAAAATAGCTCGAAATCCCCTGAAAGTTTGTATCCATGGTAATCTCTCAAATGGGTACCTAAATTCTCTTTCAAATTTCAATTACGAGAAATCTAGAAAAATAACAACTCTTAAACCTTTGCTTGACCAACCTTGAATAATGACCAAAACAACTCTCGGTAGCGTGAAAGTTGGCGTGCACTCTATTTACCAAAAATCTACAATCAAATTTTAATTCTGAGAAATTGGTGAAAAAAGAAACTCCCTAGTGTGGCTTTGGTTAGGTTGTGATTAAAAGGGGTCAAAATAGTTTGGAATGTCTCAAAATTTCACGTCTATGAAATGGGCATCCAAATCTATGATCAAATTTCAATTCTAAGAAACTGCTCAAAAGTGAAACTCCGTCATCCGGTGTCGCTAGGGTTGGGCTTAAAGGGGGTCAAAATAATAGTTCAGAACGTTCTGAAAGTTTGTGTGCATGCTTTTTTATCCAATGGGCATCCAAATCTATGATCGAGTTTCAATTCTGAGAAGTTGGTCAAAAGTGAAACTCCATCGTGCAGTTTTTGTTAGGGTTTGGCTTAAAGGAGCCAAATGCGCATCAAAATCTACGATCAAATTTTAGTTTTGAGTAACTGGTCAAAAGTGTGACTCCATCATGCGGTTTCACCAAGGTTGTGGTTAAAGGGGGTGAACATATCTCGGAATGTCACAAACGTTGGAGTGCATGCTTATCTACCAAATGGGCATCCAAATTTATGATCGAATTTCAATTCCAAGAAATTGGTCAGAAGAGGAAATCTATCATGCATTATAGATAGAGTTCCAAAAAGGATCATAGATTCTTGACCAACCTTGAATAATTACCAAAATAGCTCTGAGTAATGTGAAAGTTGGCGTGCACTCTATTTACCAAAAATCTACGATCAAATTTTAATTCTGAGAAATTGGTCAAAAAAGAAACTCCGTAGTGTGTCCTTGGTAAGGTTGTGATTAAAGGGGGTGAAAATAGTTTGGAACGTCTCAAAAGTTCACATGGACATTTATCTATGAAATGGGCATCCAAATCTATGATCAAATTTCAATTCTAAGAAACTGCTCAAAAGTGAAACTTCGTCATGTGGTGTCACTAGGGTTGGGCTCAAAGGGGGTCAACATAATAGTTCAAAACATTGTGAAAGTTTGCATGCATGCTTGTTTATCCAATGGGCATCCAAATCTATGATCAAGTTTCAATTCTAAGAAGCTGGTCAAAAGTGAAACTCCATCGTACGGTTTTGTTAGGGTTTGGCTTAAAGGAACCAACAATAGCTTCGAACATCGTGAAAGTTGGCATGCACTCCTATATTCCAAATGTGCATCAAAATCTACGATCAAATTTTTATTTTGAGTAACTGGTCAAAAGTGTGACTCCATCATGCGGTTTCACCAAGGTTGGGGTTAAAGGGGGTGAACATAGCTCGAAACGTCATGAAAATTGGAGTGCATGGTTGTCTATCAAATGGGCATCCAAATTTTTTATCAAATTTCGATTCCAAGAAATTGGTCAGAAGAGGAACTCTGTCGTGCATTATCACTAGAGTCGAGCTTAAAAGGGGACCAAATAGCTTAGAACATTGCAAAAGTTGGCGTGCACATTTTTATATGAAACGAGCATCCAATTCTATGATCAAATTTCAACTACGAGAAATTGGTCAAAAGTGAAACTCCATCATGCAGTTTCGCTAAGGTTTGGCTTAAAGGAGGGGAAAATAGCTCTAAACATCACAAAAATCGGCATGCACTCTTATTTACCAAATGGACATCTAAATCTATGATCAAATTTTAATTTCGACAAATTGGTCAAATGTGAAATTTCACCACGTGCTTTCCCTAAGGTTACACTTAAAGGGAGTGGAAACAACTCAAAACGTTGCGAATGTTGTTGTGCACGCTTGTTTATTGAAATGGGTACCTAAATCTAATTTCAAATTTTAATTCTCAAAAAGTCGACAAAAGTGCATATTTTCAATCTTGGTTTGACCATACTTGAATGCGGATCAAAATAGCTCCAAATCTCATAAAAATAGGTGTCCATGACTATCTTTGAAATGGGTATCTAAATCTACTTTAAAATTTAGATTTTGATAAATTGAAAAAAAATTAACGATTTAGGCCTTGGTTTGATGAAGTTTGATCGAAGTCCACAATGATGCACAATCCCAAAAAAATCTAGATGTCTCTCAAATGCGTACCTAAATACGGTTTGAAATTTCAATTTCAAGAAAGTGAAGAAAAGTGCATTTCTTAGAACTTAGTTTAACCAACCGTAATTAAGGGTCGAAATAACTTGAAATGTCGCAAAAATATGTGTGCACTCTTATCTCTTAAATAGGTATCTAAAACTGCTTTTACATTTGATTTCTAAAAAATTAGAAAAAAGTGCAACCTTTTAGGCCTTGGTTTGGCCAATTTTGACTAAGGTCCAAAAAAGCTCAAAATCCCCTGAAAAATTGCATGCATGGTTCTCTCTCAAATGGGTACCTAAATTCTATTTCAAATTTCAATCTTAAGAAAGTTAGAAAATAACATCTTTTAGACAACCAGCCTTGAATAATGACCAAAACAACTCCAAACATCGTGAAAGTTGGCATGCACTCTTATCTACCAAATGTGTAGGTAAATCTACAATCAAATTTTAATTCAGATAAACTGGTCAAAAGAGAAACTTTGTTGTGTGGCTTTTCTGAGGTTGGGCTTAGAGGGGGTGAAAATATTTTAGAACGTTGTGGAATTTTGCATGCACACTTGTCTATCAAATGGGCATCCAAATCTATGATCAAAATTAAATTCTAAGAAACTGCTCAAAAGTGAAACTCCGTCGTGCAGTTTCTATAGGGTTGGGCTTAAAGTGGGTCAAAATAGTTTGTAACATTGTGAAAGGTTGTGTGCATGCTTGTCTATCCAATTGGTATCCAAATCTATGATCAAGTTTCAATTCTAAGAAGTTGGTCAAAAGTGAAACTCCATCGTGCAGTTTTGTTAGGGTTTGGCTTAAAGGACCAAAAATAGCTCTGAATATCGTGAATGTTAGCATGCACTCTTATCCTCCTAATGCGTATATAAATCTATGATTAAATTCTAATTCCAAGAAATTGGTCAAAAGTGAAACTCCGCCGTGCTGTTTCGCTAAGGTTGTGATTAAAAGGTGTGAAAATAGATCGGAATGTCGCGAAAGTTGGAGTGCACGCTTGTCTATCAAATGATCCAAATCTATCATCAAATTTCAATTCTGAGAAATTTGTCAGAAGTGAAACTCCATCATGCAATTTCGATAAGGTTTGGCTTAAAGGAGTGGAAAATAGCTCTGAACATCAAGAAATTTGGCATGCACTCTTATCTACCAAAGTTGACAAAGTGCATATTTCAGGTCTGAAAAAGTCGACAAAAGTGCATAGTTTAAACCTTGGTTTCACCATCCTTGAATGAGGGCCAAAATAACCCCAAATCTCATAAAAATAGGTGTCATGCCTACCTTTGAAACGAGTATCTAAATCTACTTTAAAATTTGATTTTTGAGGAATTGGAAAGAATACAACGTTTTAGGCCTTGATTTGACAAAGTTTGACCGAGTTTCAAAATGGCTCGCAATCCCCAAAAACTATACATTTGAAAGTTGTCGTGCATGTTTGTTTATCCAATGGGAACCCAACTTTATGGTCAAGTTTCAATTCTAAGAAGTTGGTCAAATGTGAAACTCCACCGTGCAGTTTTTGAAAGGGTTTGGCTTAAAGGAGCCGAAAATAACTCTAAACATTGTGAAAGTTGGCGTGCACTCTTATCTTGCAAATACGCATCTAAATCTATGATAAAATTTTAATTCTGAGAAATTAGTCAAGAGTGAAACACCATCGTGCAGTTTCACCAAGGTTGGGGTTAAGGGAGTGAAAATATCTAAGAACATCGTGAAAGTTGGAGTGCACACTTGTCTATCAAATGGGCATTCAAATCTATGATCAAATTTCAGTTTTGAGAAATTGGTCAAAGTGAAAATCCGTCATGCATTTTCGCCAGAGTTGGGCTTAAAGGAAGTCCAAATAGCTTATAACATTGCAAAAACTGGCGTGCACCCTTGTATATCAAACCGGCATCAAAATCTATGATAAAAAATCAATTCTGAGAATTTGGTCAAAAGTGAAACTCCATCATCCAGTTTCACTAAGGTTTGCCTTAAAGGAGGGGAAAATAGCTCTTAACATCACAAAAATTGGCATGCATTCTTATCTACCAAATGGGCATCTAAATCTACGATCAAATTATAATTCCAAGAAATTGGTCAAAAGTGATACTTCATCATGCGCTTTCACCAAGGCTGAACTTAAAGGGATTGACAATAGCTCGAAACATTGTTAAAGTTGGTGCCCGCTTGTTTATTGAAATAGTACCTTAATCCAATTTCAAATTTCAATTACAAAAAATTCGACAAAAGTGCATCTTTTCAACCTTGGTTTCACCATGCTTGAATGAGGTGTCCCTGCATATCTTTGAAATGAGTATCTAAATCTACTTTAAAACTTGAATTTTGGAAAATTGGAAAAATGCAACGTTTTAGGTCTTGGTTTGACAAATTTTGACGGAGATCCAAAAAGGATCGCAATCCCCAAAAAATAAACATATAGGCTTATTTCTCAAAAGGTTACCTAAATACAGTTTCAAATTTAAATTTCGAGAAAGTCAAGAAAAGTGCATTTCTTAGAACTTGGTTTGAGGAACCATAACTAAGGGCCAAAATAACTCGAAATCTCGCAAAAATATGTTTGTCTCTTAAATGGGTATCTAAATGTAATTTTAAAATTTATTTCTAAGAAATTGAAAAAAAGGGCAGCCTTTTGGGCCTTGGTTGGACCAAGTTTGAATACGGTCCAAAATAGCTCGAAATCCCCTGAAAGTTTGTATCCATGGTAATCTCTCAAATGGGTACCTAAATTCTCTTTCAAATTTCAATTACAAGAAATCCAGAAAAATAACAACTCTTAAACCTTTGCTTGACCAACCTTGAATAATGACCAAAACAACTCTGAGTAGCGTGAAAGTTGGCATGCACTCTATTTACCAAAAATCTACAATCAAATTTTACAATCAAATTTTAATTCTATGAAATGGGCACCCAAATCTATGATCAAATTTCAATTCTAAGAAACTGCTCAAAAGTGAAACTCTGTCATTCGGTGTCGCTAGGGTTGGGCTTAAAGGGGGTCAAAATAATAGTTCAGAACATTGTGAAAGTTTGTGTGCATGCTTTTTTATCCAATGGGCATCCAAATCCATGATCCAGTGTAAATTCTAAGAATTTGGTCAAAAGTAAAACTCCATCGTGCGATTTTTGTTAGGGTTTGGCTTAAAGGAGCCAAAAATAGCTTCAAACATCGTGAAAGTTGGCGTGCACTCTTATATTCCAAATGTGCATCAAAATCTACAATCAAATTTTAATTTTGAGTAACTGGTCAAAAGTGTGACTCCATCATGTGGTTTCCCCAAGGTTGGGGTTAAAGCGGGTGAACATAGCTCGGGATGTCACAAAAGTTGGAGTGCATGCTTGTCTATCAAATGGGCATCCAAATTTATGATAGAATTTCAATTCCAAGAAATTGGTCAGAAGAGGAACTCTATCGTGCATTATCACTAGAGTCGCACTTAAAAAGGGACCAAATAGCTTAGAACATTGCAAAAGTTGGCATGCACATGTTTATATCAAACGACCATCCAATTCTATGATCAAATTTCAACTACGAGAATTTGGTCAAAAGTGAAACTCCATCATGCAGTTTCGCTAAGATTTGGCTTAAAGGAGGGGAAAATAGCTCTAAACATCTCAAAAATTGGCATGCAGTCTTATTTACCAAATGGGCATCTAAATCTATGATCAAATTTTAATTTTGACAAATTGGGCAAAAGTGAAATTTTGTTGTGTGCTTTCGCTAATGTTGCACTTAAAGGGAGTGAAAATAGCTCGAAACGTCGCGAAAGTTGGTGTGCATGCTCGTTTATTAAAATGGGTACCTAAATCCACTTTCAAATTTTAATTCTAAAAAAGTCGACAAAAGTGCATATTTTCAATCTTGGTCTGACCATACTTGAATGAGGATCAAAATAGCTCCAAATCTCATAAAAATAGGTGTCCATGCCTATCTTTGAAATGCGTATCTAAATCTACTTTAAAATTTGAATTTTGAGAAATTGAAAAAAATTTAACAATTTAGGCCTTGGTTTGACGAAGTTTGACCGAAGTCCACAATGATGCACAATCCCAAAAAAATCTAAACGTCTCTCAAATGGGCACCTAAATAAAGTTTGAAATTTCAATTTCAAGAAAGTAAAGAAAAGTGCATTTTTTGGAACTTAGTTTAACCAACCTTAAGTAAGGGTCGAAATAACTCGAAATGTCGCAAAAATATGTGTACACTCTTATCTCTTAAATAGGTATATAAAACTACTTTTACATTTGATTTCTAAAAAAATAGAAAAAAGTGCAACCTTTTAGGCGTTGGTTTGACCAATTTTGACTAAGGTCCAAAAAACCTCGAAATCCCCTGAAAGTTTGCATGCAGTTTCTCTCTCAAATGGGTACCTAAATTCTATTAAAAATTTCAATCTTGAGAAATTTAGAAAAAAACATCTCTTAGAACTATGCTTGACCAACCTTGAATAACGACCAAAACAACTCTAAACATCATGAAAGTTGGCATGCACTCTTATCTACCAAATGTGCAGGTAAATCTATAATCAAATTTTAATTCGGAGAAATTGGTCAAAAGAGAAACTTCGTTGGGAAGCTTTTCTAAGATTGTGCTTAGAGGGGGTGAAAATATTTCAGAACGTTGTGGAATTTTGCATGCACACTTGCCTATCAAATGGGCATCCAAATCTATGATCAAAATTAAATTCTAAGAAACTACTCAACAGTAAAACTCCATCATGCATTTTCGATAGGGTTGGGCTTAGAGGAGGTCAAAATAGTTTGTAACGTTGCGAAAGGTTGTGGGCATGCTTGTCTATCGAATTGGCATCCAAAGCTATGACCAAGTTTTAACTCTAAGAAGTTGGTCAAAAGTGAAACTCCAATGTGCAGTTTTATTAGGGTTTGACTTAAAGGAGCCAAAAATAGCTCTGAATATCGTTAAAGCTAATGTGCACTCTTATCCTCCAAATGCATATAAAAATATATGATTAAATTCTAATTCCAAGAAATTGGTCAAAAGTGAAACTAAGTCATGCTGTTTCGCTAAGGTTGTGATTAAACGGGGTGAAAATAGCTCGGAATGTCACGAAAGTTGGAGTGCACGCTTGTCTATCAAATGATCCAAATCTATCATCGAATTTCAATTCCGAGAAATTTGTCAGAAGTGAGACTCCATCACGCAATTTCGCTAAGGTTTGGCTTAAAGGAGGGGAAAATAGGTCTAAACATCACAAAATTTGGCATGCACTCTTATCTAACAAAGTTGACAAAAGTGCATATTTTAATTCTGAAAAATTTAGAATTTCAATCCTGAAAAAGTCGACAAAACTGCATATTTTAAACCTTAGTTTGACCATCCTACAATGAGGGCCAAAATAACTGCAAATCTCATAAAAATGGGTGTCATGCCTACCTTTGAAATGAGTATCTAAATCTACTTTAAAATTTGAATTTTGAGAAATTAGAAAAAATAGAACGTTTTAGGCCTTGGTTTGACGAACTTTGACCGAGTTTCAAAATTGCTCACAATCCCCAAAAATTCTACATTCGAAAGTTGTCATGCATGCTTGTTTATCCGATGGGCACACAACTTTATGGTCAAGTTTCAATTCTGAGAAGTTGGTCAAATGTGAAGCTTCATCGTGCAGTTTTGAAAGGGTTTTGCTTAAAGGAGCCGAAAATAACTCTGAACATTATGAAAGTTGGCGTGCACTCTTATCTTGCAAATACGCATCTAAATCTATGATCAAATTTTAATTCTAAGAAATTGGTCAAAAGTGAAACACCATCGTGCGGTTTCACCAAGGTTGGGGTTAAGGGAGTGAAAATATCTAAGAACATCGTGAAAGTTAGAGTGCACATTTGTCTATCAAATGGGCATTCTAATCTATGATCGAATTTCATTTTTGAGAAATTGGTCAAAGTGAAACTCCATAATGCATTTTCGCCAGAGTTGGGCTTAAAGGAAGTCCAAATAACTCATAACATTGCAAAATTTGGCATGCATCCTTGTATATATATCAAACCGGCATCCAAATCTATGATCAAAAATCAATTCTGAGAATTTGGTCAAAAGTGAAACTCCATCATGCAGTTTCGCTAAGGTTTTCCTTAAAGGAGGTGAAAATAGCCCTTAACATCATGAAATTCGACATGCTTTCTTATCTACCAAATGGGAATCTAAATCTACGATCAAATTATAATTCCAAGAAATTGGTCAAAAGAGATGCTTCATCATGCGCTTTTGCCAAGGTTGCATTTAAAGGGAGTGAAAATAGCTTGAAACGTCGTGAAAGTTGGTGTGAGCTTGTTTATTGAAATAGTACCTAAATCCAATTTCAAATTTCAAATAAGAAAAAGTCGACAAAAGTGCATCTTTTCAACCTTGGCTTGAACATGCTTGACTGAGGTGTCCCTTCATATCTTTGAACTGAGTATCTAAATCTACTTTAAAACTTGAATTTTGACAAATTGGAAAAAATGCAACGTTTTAGGCCTTGGTTTGACGAAGTTTGATCGAGATCCAAAAAGGATCGCAATCCCCAAAAAATAAACATATAGGCTTATTTCTCAAAAGGTTACCTAAATACAGTTTCAAATTTAAATTTCGAGAAAGTAAAGAAAAGTGCATTTCTTAGAACTTGGTTTGATGAACCATAACTAAGGGCTGAAATAACTCGAAATGTCGCAAAAATATGTTTATCTCTTAAATGTCTATCTAAATCTAATTTAAATTTTATTTCTAAGAAATTGAAAAAAAGGGCAGCCTTTTAGGCCTTGGTTTGACCAAGTTTGAATACAGTCCAAAATAGCTCAAAATCCACTCAAAGTTTGTATACATGGTAATCTCTCAAATGGGTACCTAAATTCTCTTTCAAATTTCAATTACGAGAAATCCAAAAAAATAACAACTCTTAAACCTTTGCTTGACCAACCTTGAATAATTACCAAAATAGCTCTGAGTAGCCTGAAAGTTAGCGTGCACTCTATTTACCAAAAATCTACGATCAAATTTTAATTCTGAGAAATTGGTCAAAAAAGAAACTCCATATTGTGTCCTTGGTAAGGTTGTGATTAAAGGGGGTGAAAATAGTTTGGAACGTCTCAAACGTTCAGGTGGACATTTATCTATGAAATGGGCATCCAAATCTATGATCAAGTTTCAATTCTAAGAAACTGCTCAAAAGTGAAACTTCGTCATGCAGTGTCACTAGGGTTGGGCTCAAAGGGGGTCAAAATAATAGTTCAAAATGTTGTGAAAGTTTGCATGCATGCTTGTTTATCCAATGGGCATACAAATCTATGATCAAGTTTCAATTCTAAGAAGTTGGTCAAAAGTGAAACTCCATCGTGCGATTTTGTTAGGGTTTGGCTTAAAGGAGCCGAAAATAGCTCCGAACATCGTGAAAGTTGGCGAGCACTCCTATATTCCAAATGTGCATCAAAATCTACGATCAAATTTTAATTCTGAGTAACTGGTCAAAAGTGTGACTCCATCATGCTTTTTCACCAAGGTTGGGGTTAAAGGGGGTGAACATAGCTCGAAATGTCACGAAAATTGGAGTGCACGCTTGTCTATCAAATGGGCATCCAAATTTTTTTATCAAATTTCAATTCCAAGAAACTGGTCAGAAGAGGAACTCTATCATGCATTATCGGTAGAGTCGGGCTTAAAAAGGGACCAAATAGCTTACAACATTGCAATAGTTAGCGTGCACATTTTTATATGAAACGAGCATCCAATTCTATGATCAAATTTCAACTACAAGAATTTGGTCAAAAGTGAAACTCCATCATGCAGTTTCGCTAAGGTTTGGCTTAAAGGAGGGGAAACTAGCTCTAAACATCACAAAAATTGGCATGCACTCTTATCTACCAAATTGGCATCTAAATCTATGATCAAATATTAATTTCGACAAATTGGTCAAAAGTGATATTTCGCCGTGTGCTTTCACTAAGGTTGCACTTAAAGGGAGTGGAAACAACTCAAAACATTGTGAAAGTTGGTGTGCACGCTTGTTTATTGAAATGGGTACCTAAATTCACTTTCAAATTTTAATTATGAAAAAGTCGACAAATGTGCATATTTTCCATCTTGGTTTGACCATACTTGAATGAGGATCAAAATAGCTCCAAATCTCATAAAAATAGGTGTCCATGCCTATCTTTGAAATGGGTATCTAAATCTACTTTAAAATTTCGATTTTGAGAAATTGAAAAAAAATTAACGATTTAGGCCTTGGTTTGACGAAGTTTGATCGAAGTCCACAATGATGCACAATTCCAAAAAAATCTAAATGTCTCTCAAATGGGTACCTAAATACGGTTTGAAATTTTAATTGCAAGAAATTAAAGAAAAGTGCATTTCTTAGAACTTAGTTTAAACAACCTTAACTAAGGGTCGAAATAACTCGAAATGTCGCAAAAATATGTGTGCACTCTTATCTTTTAAATAGGTATCTAAAACTGCTTTTACATTTGATTTCTAAAAAATTAGAAGCAAGTGCAACCTTTTAGCCTTGGTTTGACCAATTTTGACTAAGGTCCAAAAAAGCTCAAAATCCCCTAAATGTTTGCATGCATGGTTCTCTCTCAAATGGGTACCTAAATTCTATTTCAAATTTCAATCTTGAAAAAGTTAGAAAATAACATCTTTTTCTGAAAAAGTCAACAAAAAGGCATATTCTAAACCTTGGTTTGACCATCCTTGAATGAGGGCCAAAATAACTCCAAATATCATAAAAATAGGTGTCATTCCTACCTTTGAAATGAGTATCTAAATCTACTTTAAAATTTGATTTTTGAGGAATTGGAAAGAATACAATGTTTTAGGCCTTGGTTTGACAAAGTTTGACTGAGTTTCAAAATGGCTCGCAATCCCCAAAAAATCTACATTCAAAATTTGTCGTGCATGCTTGTTTATCCAATGGGAACCCAACTTTATGGTCAAGTTTCAATTCTGAGAAGTTGGTCAAATGTGAAAATCCATCGTGCAGTTTTTGAAACGGTTTGGCTTAAAGGAGTCGAAAATAACTCTGAACATTGTGAAAGTTGGCGTGCACACTTATATTGCAAATACACATCTAAATATATGATCAAATTTTGATTCCGAGAAATTAGTCAAGAGTGAAACACCATCATGCAGTTTCACCAAGGTTAGGGTTAAGGGAGTGAAAATATCTTAGAACATTGCGAAAGTTGGAGTGCACACTTGTCTATCAAATGGGCATTAAAATCTATGATCAAATTTTAGCTCTGAGAAATTGGTCAAAGTGAAAATACATCATGCATTTTCGCCAGAGTTGGGCTTAAAGGAAGTCCAAATAGATCATAACATTGCAAAATTTGGCGTGCACCCTTGTATATCAAACCGACATCCAAATCTATGATCAAAAATCAATTCTGTGAATTTGGTCAAAAGTGAAACTCCATCATGCAGTTTTGCTAAGGTTTGCCTTAAAGGAGGGGAAAATAGCTCTTAACATCACCAAATTTGGCATGCATTCTTATCTACCAAATGGGCATCTACATCTACGATCAAATTATAATTCCAAGAAATTGGTCAAAAGTGATACTTCATCATGCGCTTTCGCCAAGGTTGAACTTAAACGGATTGACAATAGCTCGAAACATTGTTAAAGTTGGTGTGCTCTTGTTTATTGAAATAGTACCTAAATCCAATTTCAAATTTCAATTACGAAAAATTCGACAAAAGCGCATCTTTTCAACCTTGGTTTCACCATGCTTGAATGAGGTGTTCCTGCCTATCTTTGAAATGAGTATCTAAATCTACTTTAAAACTTGAATTTTGAGAAATTGGAAAAAATGCAAAATTTTAGGTCTTGGTTTGATGGAGATCCAAAAAGGATCACAATCCGCAAAAAAGAAACATATAGGCTTATTTCTCAAATGGTTACCTAAATACAGTTTCAAATTTAAATTTCGAGAAAGTCAAGAAAAGTGCATTTCTTAGAACTTGGTTTGATGAACCATAACTAAGGGCCAAAATAACTCGAAATCTCACAAAAATATGTTTGTCTCTTAAATGGGTATCTAAATCTAATTTTAAATTTTATTTCTAAGAAATTGAAAAAAAGGGCATCCGTTTAGGCCTTGGTTTGACCAAGTTTGAATACGATCCAAAATAGCTCGAAATCCCCTGAAAGTTTGTATCCATGGTAATCTCTCAAATGGGTACCTAAATTCTCTTTCAAATTTCAATTACGAGAAATCCAAAAAAATAACAACTCTTAAACCTTTTCCTCACCAACCTTGAATAATGACCAAAACAACTCTGAGTAGCGTGAAAGTTGGCGTGTACTCTATTTACCAAAAATCTACAATCAAATTTTAATTCTGAGAAAATGGTCAAAAAGGAAACTTCGTAGTGTGGCTTTGGTAAGGTTGTGATTAAAAGGGGTCAAAATAGTTTGGAATGTCTCAAAAGTTCACGTCTATGAAATGGGGATGCAAATCTATGATCAAATTTCAATTCTAAGAAACTGCTCAAAAGTGAAACTCCATCATCCGGTGTCGCTAGGGTTGGGCTTAAAGGGGGTCAAAATAGTAGTTCAAAACGTTGTGAAAGTTTGCGTGCATGCTTGTTTATCCAATGGGCATCCAAATCTATGATCAAGTTTCAATTCTGAGAAGTTGGTCAAAAGTGAAACTCCATCATGCGGTTTTTGTTAGGGATTGGCTTAAAGGAGCCAAAAATATCTTCAAAGGTTGTGAAAGTTGGCGTGCACTCTTATATTCCAAATGCACATCAAAATCTACGATCAAATTTTAATTTTGAGTAACTGGTCAAAAGTGTGACTCCGTCATGTTGTTTCACCAAGGTTGGGGTTAAAGGGGGTGAACATAGCTCGAAATGTCACAAAAGTTGGACTGGATGCTTGTCTATCAAATGGGCATCCAAATTTATGATCAAATTTCAATTCCAAGAAATTGGTCAGAAGAGGAACTCTATCGTGCATTATCGCTAGAGTCAGGCTTAAAAAGGGACCAAATAGCTTAGAACATTGCAAAAGTTGGCATGCACATTTTTTTATCAAACGAGCATCCAATTCTATGATCAAATTTCAACTACGATAATTTGGTCAAAAGTGAAACTCCATCATGCGGTTTCGCTAAGGTTTGGCTTAAAGGAGGGGAAAATCGCTCTAAACATCACAAAGATTGGCATGCAGTCTTATCTACCAAATGGGCATCTAAATCTATGATCAAATTTTAATTTTGACAAATTGGTCAAAAGTGAAATCTCACCGTGTGCTTTCGCTAAGGTTGCACTTAAAGGGAGTGAAAATAGCTCGAAACGTAGCGAAAGTTGGCGTGCATGCTCGTTTATTGAAATGGGTACCTAAATCCACTTTCAAATTTTAATTCTGAAAAAGTTGACAAAAGTGCATATTTTCAATCTTGGCTTGACCATACTTGAATGACGATCAAAACAGCTCCAAATCTCATAAAAATAGGTGTCCATGCCTATCTTTGAAATGGATGTCTAAATCTACTTTAAAATTTGAATTTTGAGAAATTGAAAAAAAATTAACGATTTACGCCTTGGTTTGACGAAGTTTGACCGAAGTCCACAATGATGCACAATCCCAAAAAAATCTAAATGTCTCTCAAATGGGCACCTAAATAAAGTTTGAAATTTCAATTTCAAGAAAGTAAAGAAAAGTGCATTTTTTAGAACTTAGTTTAACCAACCTTAACTAAGGGTAGAAATAACTCAAAATGTCGCAAAAATATGTGTACACTCTTATCTCTTAAATAGGTATTTAAAACTACTTTTACATTTGATTTCTAAAAAAATAGAAAAAATTGTAACCTTTTAGGCCTTGGTTTGACCAATTTTGACTAAGGTCCAAAATAACTCGAAATCCCCTGAAAGTTTGCATGTAGTTTCTCTCTCAAATGGGTACCTAATTTCTATTTCAAATTTCAATCTTGAGAAAGTTAGAAAAAAACATCTCTTAGACCTATGCTTTACCATCCTTGAATAACGACCAAAACAACTGTAAACATCATGAAATTTGGCATGCACTCTTATCTACCAAATGTGCAGGTAAATCTACAATCAAATTTTAATTCGGAGAAATTGGTCAAAAGAGAAACTTCGTTGGGTGGATTTTCTAAGGTTGTGCTTAGAGGGGGTGAAAATATTTCAGAACGTTGTGGAATTTTGCATGCACACTTGTCTATCAAATGGGCATCCAAATCTATGACCAAAATTAAATTCTAAGAAACTGCTCAAAAGTGAAACTCTGTCGTGCAGTTTCGATAGGGTTGGGCTTAAAGGGGGTCAAAGTAGTTTGTAACGTTGTGAAAGGTTGTGTGCATGCTTGTCTATCCAATTGGCATCCAAAGCTATGATCAAGTTTCAACTCTAAGAAGTTGGTCAAAAGTGAAACTCCATCATGCACTTTATTAGGATTTGGCCTAAAGGAGCCAAAAATAGCTCTGAATATCGTTAAAGCTAGTGTGCACTCTTATCCTCCAAATGCGTATAAAAATATATGATTAAATTTTAATTCCAACAAATTGGTCAAAAGTGAAACTACGTCGTGCTGTTTCGCTAAGGTTGTGATTAAAGGGGGCCAAAATGGCTCGGAATGTTGTGAAAGTTGGAGTGCACGCTTGTCTATCAAATGATCCAAATCTATCATCAAATTTCAATTCCGAGAAATTTGTCAGAAGTGAAACTCCATCATGCAGTTTCACTAAGGTTTGGCTTAAAGGAGGGGAAAATAGTTCTGAACATCACAAAATTTGGCATGCACTCTTATCTAACCAAGTTGAGAAAAGTGCATATTTCAATTCTAAAAAATTTAAAAATTCAATCCTGAAAAAGTCGACAAAAGTGCATATTTTAAACCTTGGTTTGACCATCCTTGAATGAGGGCCAAAATAACTCCAAATCTCATAAAAATAGGTGTCATGCCTACCTTTGAAATGAGTATCTAAATCTACTTTAAAATTTGAATTTTTAGAAATTAGAAAAAATACAACGTTTTACGCCTTGGTTTGACAAACTTTAACTGAGTTTCAAAATTACTCGCAATCCCTAAAAAATATACATTCGAAAGTTGTCGTGCATGCTTGTATATCCAATGGGCACCCAACTTAATGGTCAAGTTTCAATTCTGAGAAGTTGGTCAAATGTGAAACTCCATCGTGTAGTTTTGAAAGGGTTTGGCTTAAAGGAGCCGAAAATAACTCTGAACATTGTGAAAGTTGGCGTGCACTCTTATCTTGCAAATATGCATCTAAATCTATGATCAAATTTTAATTCCGAGAAATTGGTCAAAAGTGAAACACCATTGTGCAGTTTCACCAAGGTTGGGGTTAAGGGAGTGAAAATATCTAAGAACATCGCGAAAGTTAGAGTGTACACTCGTCTATCAAATGGGCATTCAAATCTATGATCAAATTTCATTTCTAAGAAATTTGTCAAAGTGAAACTCCGTCATGCATTTTCACCAAAGTTGGGATTAAAGGAACTCCAAATAGCTCATAACATTGCAAAAGTTGGCATGCACCCTTGTATATCAAACCGGCATCCAAATCTATGATAAAAAATCAATTCTGAGAATTTGGTCAAAAGTGAAACTCCATCATGCAATTTTGCTAATGTTTGCCTTAAAGGAGGGGAAAATAGCCCTTAATATCACGAAATTCAGCATGCATTCTTATCTACCAAATGGGCATCTAAATCTACGATCAAATTATAATTCCAAGAAATTGGAAAAGTGATACTTCATCATGCGCTTTTGCCAAGGTTGCACTTAAAGGGAGTGAAAATAGCTTGAAATGTCGTGAATGCTGGTGTGCGCTTATTTATTGAAATAGTACCTAAATCCAAATTCAAATTTCAATTATGAAAAGGTCAACAAAAGTGCATCTTTTCAACCTTGGTTTGACCATGCTTGAATGAGGTGTCCCTGCATATCTTTGAACTGAGTATCTAAATCTACTTTAAAACTTGAATTTTGAGAAATTGGAAAAAATGCAACATTTTAGGCCTTGGTTTGACATAGTTTGATCGAGATCCAAAAAGGATTGCAATCCCCAAAAAATAAACATATAGGCTTATTTCTCAAAAGGTTACCTAAATATAGTTTCAAATTTAAATTTCGAGAAAGTAAAGAAAAGTCCATTTGTTAGAACTTGGTTTGATGAACCATAACTAAGGGCTGAAATAACTTGAAATGTCGCAAAAATATGTTTGTCTCTTAAATGGGTATCTAAATCTAATTTTAAATTTTATTTCTAAGAAATTGAAAAAAAGGGCAGCCTTTTAGGCATTGGTTTGACCAAGTTTGAATATAGTCCAAAATAGCTCGAAATCCACTGAAAGTTTGTATCCATGTAATCTCTCAAATGGGTACCTAAATTCTCTTTCAAATTTCAATTACAAGAAATCCAGAAAAATAACAACTCTTAAACCTTTGCTTGACCAACCTTGAATAATTACCAAAATAGCTCTAAGTAGCGTGAAATTTGGCGTGCCCTCTATTTACCAAAAATCTACGATCAAATTTCAATTCTGAGAAATTGGTCAAAAAAGAAAATCCGTGGTGTGTCCTTGGTAAGGTTGTGATTAAAGGGGGTGAAAATGGTTTGGAACGTCTCAAAATTTCACGTGGACATTTATCTATGAAATGGGCATCCAAATCTATGATCAAATTTCAACTCTAAGAAACTGCTCAAAATTGAAACTTCGTCATGCGGTGTCACTAGGGTTGGGCTCAAAGGGGGTCAAAATAATAGTTCAAAACATTGTGAAAGTTTGCATGCATGCTTGTTTATCCAATGGGAATCCAAGTCTATGATCAAGTTTCAATTCTAAGAAATTGGTCAAAATTGAAACTCCATCGTGTGGTTTTCTTAGGGTTTGGCTTAAAGGAGCTGAAAATAGCTCCGAACATCGTGAAAGTTGGCGTGCACTCCTATATTCCAAATGTGCATCAAAATCTATGATCAAATTTTAATTCTGAGCAACTGGTCAAAAGTGTGACTCCAGCATGTGGTTTCACCAAGGTTGGGGTTAAAGGGGCATCCAAAATTGGAGTGCACGCTTGAAACGTCACGGAAATTGGAGTGCACACTTGAAACGTCATGAAAATTGGAGTGCATGCTTGTCTATCAAATGGGCATCCAAATTTTTGATCAAATTTCGATTCTAAGAAATTGGTCAGAAGAGGAACTCTATCGCGCATTATCGCTAGAGTCGGGCTTAAAAAGGGACCAAATAGCTTATATGAAACGAGCATCTAATTCTATGATCAAATTTCAACTACGAGAATTTGGTCAAAAGTGAAACTCCATCATGCAGTTTCGCTAAGGTTTGTCTTAAAGGAGGGGAAAATAGCTCTAAACATCACAAAAATTGGCATGTACTCTTATCTACCAAATCGGCATCTAAATCTATGATCAGATTTTAATTTCGACAAATTGGTCAAAAGTGAAATTTCGCCATGTGCTTTCACTAGGTTTGCACGTAAAGGGAGTGGAAATAGCTCAAAACGTCGTGAAAGTTGGTGTGCACGCTTGTTTATTGAAATGGGTACCTAAATCCACTTTCAAATTTTAATTCTGAAAAAGTCGACAAAAGTGCATATTTTCAATCTTGGTTTGACCATACTTGAATGAGGATCAAAATAGCTCCAAATCTCATAAAAATAGGTGTCCATTCCTATCTTTGAAATGGGTATCTAAATCTACTTTAAAATTTGAATTTTGAGAAATGGAAAAAAATTAACGATTTAGGCCTTGGTTTGACGAAGTTTGATCGAAGTCGACAATGATGCACAATCCCAAAAAAATCTAAATGTCTCTCAAATGGGTACCTAAATACGGTTTGAAATTTGAATTTCAAGAAAGTAAAGAAAAGTGCATTTCTTAGAACTTAGTTTAACCGACCTTAACTAAGGGTCAAAATAACTCGAAATGTCGCAAAAATATGTGTGCACTCTTATCTCTTAAATAGGTATCTAAAACTACTTTTACATTTGATTTCTAAAAAATTAGAAAAAAGTGCAACCTTTTAGGCCTTGGTTTTACCAATTTTGACTAAGGTCCAAAAAAGCTCAAAATCCCCTGAAAGTTTGCATGCATGGTTCTCTCTCAAATGGGTACCTAAATTCTATTTCAAATTTCAATCTTGAGAAAGTTAGAAAATAACATCTCTTAGACGACCAGCCTTGAATAATGACAAAAACAACTCCAAACATCATGAAATTTGGCATGCACTCTTATCTACCAAATGTGTAGGTAAATCTACAATCAAATTTTAATTCAGAGAAACTGGTCAAAAGAGAAACTTCGTTGTGTGGCTTTTCTAAGGTTGGGCTTAGAGGGGGTGAAAATATTTTTGAACGTTGTGGAATTTTGCATGCACACTTGTCTATCAAATGGGCGTCCAAATCTATGATCAAAATTAAATTCTAAGGAACTGCTCAAAAGTGAAAGTCCGTCATGCAGTTTCGATAGGGTTGGGCTTAAAGCGGGTCAAAATAGTTCGTAACGTTGTGAAAGGTTGTGTGCATGCTTGTCTCTCCAATTGGCATCCAAATCTATGATCAAGTTTCAATTCTAAGAAGTTGGTCAAAAGTGAAACTCCATCGTGCAGTTTTGTTAGGGTTTGGCTTAAAGGACCAAAAATAGCTCTGAATATCGTGAATGTTAGCATGCACTCTTATCCTCCAAATGCATATCTATGTTAGTTTTTCATCACATTTAAGCTAGCATTATGATCTTAGGATCTTTTCACTAAGAGAATAACAAGCACAGCAATAAAACACAAGCACATCACAAGAGACAAGAGACACAAAGAGTTTTCCTCGGGGAAACCATAAAGGAGAAAACCCCACAACTTCCTCTAAGATAGAATCAACACCAAAACAGTAGGAGATCTCCCAAAACAATAGTAGTCTTCTGTCTTCTGTCTAGTCCCAAAATTTCCTTCTCCAGTAGTGTGCCACACTTGGGAGAGAAAGTGATGTATTTCACAAGTGATAAATAGAGAGACTCTCACTCTCTATTTATATTCATCCATTCACTTGACTTTCCTTTTCCCATGGAGGCTCAACCTAATAATTACTACTCGAGCCTACACCTTAATTAGTGTATAATAACTCAAGTGCCGCGAAACTGTGGGGACTTACCTAATGACTTGATATGAATTTATTACATTATTAATCCTCCCGATCGGAACATCGGGGCATGACCACATGACTCAAATACATAATAGAGACATCCCGGAATAAACATTGGGTTACAATATATAAGATACATAGAAGAATACATTCCGAAGTTACATATACATCAACACTCCCTCTTAACTAGGAAGGTATTCTTTCGACACAATTTTCAGCACTGGTCTTCTTCTCTGTATCAACTGGATCATCCCATCTTCAAGTCATCTTAGTCTTCAAGTCATCTTCATCTTCAAGTCATCTTCATCTTCAATTCATCATCGGATCTGGATCATCTCTCGATCTGGATCATCATCGAACATCATCACTAGATCTGGATCATCTCTCGATTTGGATCATCATCACTGGACTGGATCTGGATCATTACTCGATCTAGATCATTACTGTTGGATCATCATTAATGGATCTGGATCATCACTCGATCTGGATCAACACTGGTGCTATCTCATGATTCTTCTCATCATAGGAAGTTCTATAGAGCCAACCCTTTTTCATGTTGGTTGTAGGCCTACCCTCATGTAGGTCTTTGCCTAGAACTTATATCTGACCTGCTCGTCAGAAAGGCACGCCCATCACTCACATCTGATCATGTACTAAACTACAATCCCATCAGAAAGGCCCAGCACTCACATTCACCAGTATGATAGGACACACCTACTATCATCTGTGAAATCGCTCAGCACTTACAACCACCAGCATGATAGGACACACCTACTATCATCTGTGGAAAGGCACAGCGCTCACATCCACCAGCATGGTAGGACACACCTACTACCATCTGTGGAAAGGCTCAGCACTTATAATCACCAGCATGGTAGGACACACCTACTACCATCTGTGAAAAGGCTCTGCACTTACAATCACCAGCATGATAGGACACACCTACTATCATCTGTGAAATGGCACTGCACTTACAGTCACCAGCATGATAGGACACACCTACTATCATCTGTGAAATGGCACAGCACTTACAGTCACGAGCATGATAGGACACACCTACTATCATCTGTAACAAGGCTCAGCACTTACATCCATCTAGGCGGGAACACATCCTGCTCACAATGATGGAAAGGCATGCACTCATATCTGATCATGAGGGGAACACATCCCAGCAATCATATCAGAATGGACCCCAGTCCTCCTTGACTGAGCTACCTGGTAACTGACTAGGCACCTCCATTCTCCTAGAGAATGGAAGTTGCCCTTACATCCGACCTGCTCGTCGAAATGGCCAACACTCACATCTGACATGGAAGGAACTTAATCCTTTAGCCATGGACAGAATGGTTCAGCCCTTACATCTGATCAAGTGGGAACACATCCCTCTATCACATCAGAATGGCTACTCAGTTCTTATACTGAGTGTTCCTAGTAACTAATCAGGTGCCTCCATTCCTAGAATGGCAATTGCTCTTACATCTATCCTGCTCGACAGAATGGCCAGCACTCATATCTAACATGGAAGGGAGCAACCCTACCACCATGTTAGAATGGATCAGCCCTTATATCTGACCTACTCGTCAGAATGGATATGGATCTCAGCACTCATATCTGGCATGGAAGGAACCAATCCTCTCACCATGACAGAATGGCTCAGCCCTTACATCTGACCATGGAAGGAACCAATCCTCTCACCATGTCAGAATGGATATGGGTCTCATCACTTTCTCTGGGAGGAAGCCTCGATCTGGAGAACACCAAGTCTCTCTCTGAAGTACTCGAACTTCAGCCTAGCCAATGGCTTCATCAATACATCAGCTATCTATTCCTCTGTCGCAACATACAGGAGATTCACTGCTCCTCTCTGCACCATATCCCTGATATAGTGATACTTGATCTCGATATGCTTCGACTTGTCATGAAACACTGGATTCTCTGACAACTTCACGCAACTCTGGTTGTCACAATGTATACAAGTAGCATCTAACTGGAGATCAAATATATCAGACAGTAGCTTTCTCAGCCATACTGCCTCACAACTAGCTGAACAAGCTGCGACATACTCTGCTTCAGCCGTACTCAGTGCCACACAGGATTGCTTCCTGCTAAACCAAGAGATCACACCTGATCCCATACTGAAGCAACATCCTGAAGTACTCTTCCTGTTGATGGCATTTCCTGCCCAATCTGAATCAACATAACCTTCCAGGTTAATCTTCTGATTCGCATCGTACTTGAGCCCATAATCAATTGTACCCTTCAGGTACCTCAGAATATGCTTTGCAGCTATCAAGTGAACACTCCTCGGATCTGTCAAGTACTGGCTCAAGGTGTTCACAGCAAAGAAAATGTATACTGGCAAACACTTATGCATCAAAGGTGTTAGAAACATTTCATAAGGAATATTTATACTGGCAAACACTTATGCATAAATATATGATCATGCAACTACTTTAGCCAATACAACATTCATCCATATC
>LPNX010390225.1:28186-150290 GCA_001517045.1 Pseudotsuga menziesii
ATGGTTTTTGCATTCTAGATCTTCACATTCTTCAACTGGATTCTTTAGGTCATATTCTGATTTTTGTTCTTCCCTTCAAATAGCTTGAAATTCTGTTCTTCCGTTCTGCAACCCCATTCTGTTGTGGATTATAAGGAGTTGACAACTCCCTCTTAATCCCTGCTTCTTTACATAGCTCTTTGAATTCATTCGAAGTGAATTCTCCACCATTATCCGATCGAATGGTCTTGATCTTATTTTCAGTATGGTTCTTGATCAAGGCTTTGAATTCCTTGAACTTGCTGAACACTTCATCTTTGTTTTTCATAAAGTAAATCCATGTCTTTCTAGAAAAAATCATCAATAAAAGAAACATAGTATGCATACCCGCTTAGTGATTTTGATGACATTGGACCACATACATCGGAGTGGATGATTTCTAGAATGCCTTTGTATTTGCTTTTGCTGCTAGGAAATGTCTTCTTTGTATTCTTCCCTTTCGCACATCCTTTGCAAACTCCATCATGCTTTGTTTGGAATGCAATAGGTAGTGCTCTGTAGTGCACATGTGCAAGATTTCTATGCCAAAGATCATTTGGCTCTACCATATCATGGATCAAGGCTTGTTCTGGATGACCCTTCACTTTGTACAAGCCTCCTTCTTGTTCTCCGATCACTACCGCATCATCAATTTCTTTCCTTTTGGCCACATGATGACTTGACCATCGATGAATGCAACCCACATTTCTTTTGCATCCAAGGCTGAAATGGATAGAAGATTCTTCTTAAGTCCTGGAACAAACAATGCTTCTTTCATTATTAGAGACTTACCAGAGTCTAGCTTGTATGAAGATTCCCCACTACATTTTATTGGATATTGGTAGTCATCTCCTAGTTTCACCTTGTGAGGTGATTCATGTCTTACAGTCTTACAAAGGATTCCTTGAATCCCGTCATATGTTTGGAAGCCCCACTGTCTATAACCCAATCATCATTTCCATGAGTAATGTTACCTGTGAGAGCTGATATCAGAACATATTCATCCTCGCTTGAAGAATCTTCACTTTCATATATGGATCTCTTTCTGGATGGTTCATCATCCTCTGCAGCATGAGCATGATGTCTTCTTTGGCCTTATCTCCCTCTGAAACTGGAACCTCTATACTCATGTAGGTGTCCAATCCAGTTTCTTCAAAGAGATCAAATACTTCTATGCTTGGAAGTTGTCAACTTCACCAAGCTTATCATCAAGCTATTGTGATAGATCATATTGAAATGAGAACCTCAAATGGAAATACAAAAGATTAGATCTTACCGATTTGAGGTGTCCGTCCTTGTCCCAGAGTTCACTAATCTAGGGTTTGTCGCAGAAACCCTAATTTTCAAAAATTGGAAACTTTTAGATCTGATTGGACAAATAGATAGATCTCTTCAAATGGAGCTGTCCAATGTACTCCTTTTCTGAAAACAATGGAGGGAAGATCCCGAAACAGGAAGCCCTAAATTACTGATTTCTTCTGCAGAAATTCCTGTTACTGTTTCTGTGATATCTCTGAAATTACTAATCCTCTATGTCTGAAATTTCTCACTGAGGTAACCTCTCATGTCCCTGATCCAAAACCATAGGTTTAATCAGAATTGGTTTCACCATTTGGGATTAATTATTCTTTTCCCAAGGTGACCTGTTACAGGACTGTTCAGAATAGCGAAGTTGTACGGCATGCCACGTGTCACTGGTTCATCTTCTGAGTCTGATATTTAGACCACCAAAATTAAAGTCTGTTCCATTTCTGTAACATCTTCAGGAATTCCATTTGGACCTCTGTATCTCAATATATTGCATATCTCCCCAGATGTCTTGTTCAGGGATGAATTCTAGAAGAGGCTGGAACCCTAACTTGGAGAGATCATATCTCCTGGAGGACAGTGAATCGGAGTCTGATTTTTGGACACAGGCTTCATCAGGACTTTATATTTAGTCCCTGCAATTTTAAGCTTCTGAGACTTCTCCAATATTGGAATATAGCAACTGTACCAGAACTTAGCAGTTTTAGTATTTAGGGTTTCTCCTTGCTCAGGGTCAAACTAGGGTTTGACTTTCCTGGAGTTTTACCCAACCAAATTTCTTGACCCAGGTCTCTAAAATTCGGTTTTGATGAGGAGAGTAACCCTATTCTGGTCTCACTAAAATATTCATCTTCTGTAGAAAGCCCTAATTTCCGCATCGAAGACTGAAAATGCTCAGAAGCAAATTCTGCTTCGACAGAAAGATGTGCCCTTCAATGGGGAGTCATCTTAGCATACTTTTGCTGAAAATCTGTGGAGGAAGATCCACAAAATAGGAAGCCCTAGTTCCTATAGCTGCACAATGTCTTCTTCTCAGGTTAGCTCTGATACCATGTTAGTTTTTCATCACATTTAAGCTAGCATTATGATCTTAGGATATTTTCACTGAGAGAATAGCAAGCATAGCAATAAAACACAAGCACATCACAAGAGACAAGAGACACAAAGAGTTTTCCCTGGGGAAACCATAAAGGAGAAAACCCCGCAACTTCCTCTAAGATAGAATCAACACCAAAATAGTAAGAGATATCCCAAAACAACAGTAGTCTTCTGTCTTCTGTCTAGTCCCAAAATTTCCTTCTCCAGTAGTGCGCCACACTTGGGAGAGCAAGTGATGTATTTCACAAGTGATAAATAGAGAGACTCTCACTCTCTATTTATATTCATCCGTTCACTTGACTTGCCTTTTCACATGTAGGCTCAACCTAATAATTACTACTCGAGCCTACACCTTAATTAGTGTATAATAACTCAAGTGCCCCGAAACTGTGGGGACTTTAATGACTTGATATGACTTGATTACATTATTAATCCTCCCGATCGGAACATCGGGGCATGACCAGATGACTCAAATACATAATAGAGACATCCTAGAATAAACATCGGGTTACAATATATAAGATACATAGAAGAATACATTCTGAAGTTACATATACATCAACAATCTAAATCTACGATTAAATTCTAATTCCAAGAAATTGGTAAAAAGTGAAACTCCGTCGTGCTGTTTCGCTAAGTTTGTGATTAAAAGGGGTGAAAATAGCTCAGAATGTCACGAAAGTTGGAGTGCACACTTGTCTATCAAATAATCCAAATCTATCATCAAATTTCAATTCCAAGAAATTTGTCAGAAGTGAAACTCCATCATGGAGTTTCGCTACGGTTTGGGTTAAATGAGTGGAAAATAGCTCTGAACATCACGAAATTTGGCATGCACTCTTATCTACCAAAGTTGACAAAAGTGCATATTTCAATTCTGAAAAAGTCGACAAAAGTGCATATTTTAAACCTTGGTTTGACCATCCCTGAATGAGGGAAAAAATAACTCCAAATCTCATAAAGATAGGTGTCATGCCTACGTTTGAAACGAGTATCTAAATCTACTTTAAAATTTGATTTTTGAGGAATTGGAAAGAATACAACGTTTTAGGCCTTGGTTTGACAAAGTTTGACCAAGTTTCAAAATGGCTCGCAATCACCAAAAAATCTACATTCGAAAGTTGTCGTGCATGATTTTTTATCCAATGGGAACCCAACTTTATGTTCAAGTTTCAATTCTGAGAAGTTGGTCAAATGTGAAACTCCATCGTGCAATTTTTGAAAGGGTTTGGCTTAAAGGAGCCGAAAATAACTCTAAACATTGTGAAAGTTGGCGTGCACTCTTATCTTGCAAATATGCATCTAAATCTATGATCAAATTTTAATTCCAAGAAATTAGTCAAGAGTGAAACACCATCGTGCGGTTTCACCAAGGTTGGGGTTAAGGGAGTGAAAATATCTACGAACATCGTGAAAGTTGGAGTGCACACTTGTCTATCAGTTCTGAGAAATTGGTCAAAGTGAAAATCCGTCATGCATTTTCGCCAGATTTGGGATTAAAGGAAGTCCAAATAGCTCATAACATTGAAAAATTTGGCGTGCACCCTTGTATATCAAATCGACATCCAAATCTATGATTAAAAATCAATTATGAGAATTTGGTCAAAAGTGAAACTCCATCATGCAGTTTCGCTAAGGTTTGCCTTAAAGGAGGGGAAAATAGCTCTTAACATCACCAAATTCAACATGAATTCTTATCTACCAAATGGGCATCTAAATCTACTATCAAATTATAATTCCAATAAATTGGTCGAAAGTGATACTTCATCATGCGCTTTCGCCAAGGTTGAACTTAAAGGGATTGACAATAACTCGAAACATTGTTAAAGTTGGTGTGCGCTTGTTTATTGAAATAGTACCTAAATCCAATTTCAAATTTCAATTACGAAAAATTCGACAAAAGTGCATCTTTTCAACCTTGGTTTCACCATGCTTGAATTCGGTGTCCCTGCATATATTTGAAATGAGTATCTAAATCTACTCTAAAAGTTGAATTTTGAGAAATTGGAAAAAATGCAACATTTTGGGTCTTGGTTTGACGAAGATCCAAAAAGGATCACAATCCCCAAAAAATAAACATATAGGCTTATATCTAAAATGGTTACCTAAATACAGTCTCAAATTTAAATTTCGAGAAAGTCAGGAAAAATGCATTTCTTAGAACTTGGTTTGACGAACCATAACTAAGGGCCAAAATAACTCTAAATCTCGCAAAAATATGTTTGTCCATTAAATGGGTATCTAAATCTAATTTTAAATCTTATTTCTAAGAAATTGAAAAAAAGGGCAGCCTTTTAGGCCTTGGTTTGACCAAGTTTGAATACGATCCAAAATATCTCAAAATCCCCTGAAAGTTTGTATCCATGGTAGTCTCTCAAATGGGTACCTAAATTCTCTTTCAAATTTCAATTACGAGAAATCGGGAAAAATAACAACTCTTAAACCTTTGCTTGACCAACCTTGAATACTAACCAAAACAGCTCTGGGTAGCGTGAAAGTTACCGTGCACTCTATTTACCAAAAATCTACAATCAAATTTTAATTCTGAGAAATTGGTCAAAAAAGAAACTCCGTAGTGTGGCTTTGGTAAGGTTGTGATTAAAAGGGGTCAAAATAGTTTGGAATGTCTCAAAAGTTCACGTCTATGAAATGCGCATCCAAATCTATGATCAAATTTCAATTCTAAGAAACTGCTCAAAAGTGAAACTCCGTCATCCGGTGTCGCTAGGGTTGGACTTAAAGGGGGTCAAAATAATAGTTTAGAATGTTGTGAAAGTTTGCGTGCATGCTTGTTTATCCAATGGGCATCCAAATCTATGATCAAGTTTCAATTCTGAGAAGTTGGTCAAAAGTGAAACTGCATCATGCGGTTTTTTTAGGGTTTGGCTTAAAGGAGCCAAAAATAGCTTCAAACATCGTGAAAGTTGGTGTGCACTCTTATATTCCAAATGCGCATCAAAATCTACGATCAAATTTTAATTTTGAGTAACTGGTCAAAATTGTGACTCCGTCATGCGGTTTCACCAAGGTTGGGGTTAAAGGGGGTGAACATAGCTTAGAATGTCACATAAGTTGGAGTGCATGCTTGTATATCAAATGGGCATCCAAATTTATGATCGAATTTCTATTCCAAGAAATTGGTCAGAAGAGGAAGTCTATCATGCATTATCGCTAGAGTCGGGCTTAAATAAGGACCAAATAGCTTAGAACATTGCAAAAGTTGGCATGCATATTTTTATATCAAACGAGCATCCAATTCTATGATCAAATTTCAACTACGAGAATTTAATCAAAAGTGAAACTCCATCGTGCGGTTTCGCTAAGGTTTGGCTTAAAGGAGGGGAAAATAGCTCTAAACATCACAAAAATTGGCATGCAGTCTTATATACCAAATGGGCATCTAAATCTATGATCAAATTTTAATTTTGACAAATTGGTCAAAAGTGAAATTTCACCGTGTGCTTTCACTAAGGTTGCACTTAAAGGCAGTGAAAATAGCTCGAAACGTCGCGAAAGTTGGTGTGCATGCTTGTTTATTGAAATGGATACCTAAATCCACTTCCAAATTTTAATTCTGAAAAAGTCGACAAAAGTGCATATTTTCAACCTTGGTTTGACCATACTTAAGTGAGGATCAAAATAGCTCCAAATCTCATAAAAATAGGTGTCCATGCCTATCTTTGAAATGGGTATCTAAATCTACTTTAAAATTTGAATTTTGAGAAATTGAAAAAATTTAATGACGAAGTTTGACTGAAGTCCACAATGACGCACAATCCCAAAAAAATCTAAATGTCTCTCAAATGGGTACCTAAATACAGTTTGAAATTTCAATTTCAAGAAAGTAAAGAAAAGTGCATTTCTTAGAACTTAGTTTAACCAACCTTAACTAAGGGTCGAAATAACTTGAAATGTCGCAAAAATATGTGTGCACTCTTATCTCTTAAATAGGTATCTAAAACTACTTTTACATTTGATTTCTAAAAAATTAGAAAAATGTGCAACCTTTTAGGCCTTGGTTTGACCAATTTTGAATAGGGTCCAAAAAAACCCAAAATCCCGTGAAATTTTGCATGCATGGTTCTCTCTCAAATGGGTACCTAAATTCTATTTCAAATTTCAATCTTGAGAAAGTTATAAAATAACATCTCTTAGACCTATGCTTGACCAACCTTGAATAACGACCAAAACAACTCCAAACATCGTGAAAGTTGGCATGCACTCTAATCTACCAAATGTGTAGGTAAATCTACAATCAAATTTTAATTCTGAGAAACTGGTCAAAAGAGAAACTTCGTTGTGCGACTTTTCTAAGGTTGGGCTTAGAGGGGGTGAAAATATTTTAGAACGTTGTGGAATTTTGCATGCACACTTGTCTATCAAATGGGCATCCAAATCTATGATCAAAATTAAATTCCAAGAAATTGCTTAAAAGTGAAACTCCGTCATGCAGTTTTGATAGGGTTGGGCTTAAAGGGGGTCAAAATAGTTCGTAATGTTGTGAAAGGTTGTGTGCACGCTTGTTTATCCAATTGGAATCCGAATCTATGATCAAGTTTCAATTCTAAGAAGTTGGTCAAAGCTAAGACTGCATGTTTCAATTTTGTTAGGGTTTGGCTTAAAGATTTCGAAAATAGCTCTCAACATTGTGAAAGTTGGCATGCACTCTTATCTTCCAAATGCGCATTTAAATCAATGATTAAATTTTAATTCCAAGAAATTGATTAAAAGTGAAACTCCGTTGTGCACGTTTTTATGTGTGCCTCTTAAATGGGTATCTAAATCTACTTTTAAATTTGATTTCTAATAAATTAGAAAAAAGTGCGACCTTTTCAGCCCTGGTTTGACCAAGTTTGACCAAAGTCCAAAATAGCTCGAAATCCCCTGAAAGTGTGTATGCATGGTTATGTCTCAAATGGGTACCTAAATTCTCTTTCAAATTTCACTTACAAGAAAGTCAAAAAAATAGAATCTCTTAGCCCTTTGCTTGACCAACCTTGAATAATGACCAAAATAACATCGAACATCGTGAAAGTTGGTGTGCACTGTTATGTACCAAATGCTAAGATAAAGCTATGATCAAATTTTAATTCTGAGAAATTAGTCAAAAATGAAACTCTGTTGTATGGTTTTGCTGAGGTGGGGATTAAAGGGGGTGAAATATTTTGGAATGTATCGAAATTATGTGTGCACGCTTGTTTATCAAATGGGCATTTAAATCTATGATCAAATTTAAATTATATGAAACTGCTCAAAAGTGAAACTTCATCATGCTTTTTAGCTAGGGTTGGCCTTAAAGGTGGTCAAAATAGCTTGGAACGTTGCGAAAGTTGGCATGCATGCTTCTTTATCTAATGGGCATCCAAATCTATGATTAAGTTTCAATTCTTAGAAGTTGGTCAAAAGCGAAACTCCATCATGCGATTTTGTTAGGGTTTGGCTTAAAGGAGTTGAAAATAACTCTGAACATCATGAAAGTTGGCATGCACTCTTATCTTCCAAATGCACATCTAAATCTATAATCAAATTTTAATTTCAAGGAATTTTTCAAGAGGGAAACTCCATCATGTGGTTTCGCTAAGATTAGGGTTACGGGGGTTGAAAATAGCTCAAAACATCGTGAAAGTTGGAGTGCACAGTTATCTATCAAACGGGCATCCAAATCTATAATCAAATTTCAATTCTGAGAAATTAGTCAGAAGTGAAACTCCGTTGTTCATTTTCGCCAGAGTTGGGCTCGAAGGGGTCCAAATAGCTCAGACCATTGCAAAAGTTGGTGTGCACGTTTTTATATCAAACGGGCATCCAAATCTATGATCAATTTTCAACTCCGAGAATTTGGTCAAAAGTGAAACTCCATCATTCGATTTCGCTAAGGTTTGGCTTAAAGGAGGGGAAAATGGCTTTGAGAAAATGGAAGCACATGCAACCTTTTAGGGCTTGGTTTCACCAAGTTTTCCTAAGGTCCAAAATAGCTTGAAACCCCCTAAAAGATTGTATGCATGGTTATCTTTCAAATGGGTACCTAAATTCTCTTTCAAATTTCAATTACAAGAAAGCCGAAAAAATAACATCTCTTAGACCTTTACTTGACCAACCTTGAATAACGACCAAAATAGCTCCAAACATCATGAAAGTTAGCATGCACTCTTATCTACCAAATGCGTCAATAAATCTACGATTAAATTTTAATTTTGAGAAATTAGTGAAACGTGAAACTTCGTTGTGCGGTTTTGCTAAGATTGGGCTTAAAGGGGGTGAAAATATTTTGGAATCTCTCAAAGTTTGCATGCATGCTTGTTGATAAAATGGGCATCCAAATTTATGATCAAATTTAAATTCTAAGAAATTGCTCGAAAGTGAAACTTCGTCGTGCGGTTTCGACAGGGTTGGGCTTAAAGGGGGTCAAAGGAGCTCGAAACGTCACGAAAGTTGGCATGCATACTTGTCTATCCAATATGCATCCAAAGATATCATCAGGTTTCAATTCTGTGAATTTCGTTAAAGCTAAGACTGCATTGTGTAGTTTTGTTATGGTTTGGCTTAAAGGTTTCGTGTGGTTTCACTAGGGTTGTGCTTAAAAGGGGTCAAAATAATAGCTCGAAACGTTGCAAAATTTGGCGTACATGATTGTTTATTGAATGGGAATCCAAATCTATAATCAAGTTTCTATTCTAAGAAGTACGTCAAAAGTGAAACTCAATCATACAATTTTTTTAGGGTTTGCTTAAAGGAGTTGAAAATAACTATGAAGATCGTGAAAGTTGGCGTACACACTTATCATTCAAATGCGCATCAAAAGAAATGATCAAATTTTAATTCCAAGAAATTTGTAAAAAGTGAAACTCCATTGTGCGGTTTTGCAAAGGTTGGGGTTAAAGGGGGTAAAAATAGCTCGAAAAGTCACGAAAATTGGAGTGCACGCTTGTCTATCAAATGGGCATCCAAATTTATGATCAAATTTCAATTGCAAGAAAATTGTCAAAAGTGAAACTTCGTCATGCATTTTCGATAGAGTTCGGCATAAAGCGGGTCCAAATAGCTTGAAACATTGCAAACTTTGGTGTGCACGCTTGTATATCAACCGGGCATCCAAATCTATGATCAAATTTCAATTCTAGGAATTTGGTCAAAAGTGAAACTCCATCATGCGGTTTCGCTAAGGTTTGGCTTAAAGGAGGGAAAAAGAGCTCTGAACATCACTAAATTTGGCATGCACTCTTATCTACCAAATGGGCATCTAAATCTATGATCATATTTCAATTCTAAGAAATTGGTCAAAAGAGAAACTTTATTGTGCGCTTTCACTAAAGTTGCACTTAAAGGGAGTGAAATAGCTCAAAACGTTGTGAAAGTTAGCGTGTATGCTTGTTTATTGAAATGGGTACGTAAATCTACTTTCAAATTTCACTTCTTAAAAAGTCAACAAAAGTGCATCTTTTCAGCTTTTGTCTGACCATCCTTGAATGAGGGGCAAAATAGCTACAAATAACATAAAAATAGTTGTCTACTTCAAAATTTGAATTTTAAGAAAATACGAAAAATGCAACATTTTAGGCCTTGGTTTGACAAAGTTTGACGGAGGTCCAAAATGGCTCGCAATCCCAAAAAAATCTACATGTAGGGATTATCTCTCAAATGGGTATCTAAATACAGTTTTAAATTTCAATTTCGAGAAATTCAAGCAAAGTGCATTTCTTAGAACTTGGTTTGACCAACCTTAATTAAGTATCAAAATAACTCAAAATTCGCAAAAATATGTGTGCCTCTTAAATGGGCATCTAAATCTACTTTTAAATTTGATTTCTAAGAGATTGGAAAAATGTGCAACCTTTTAGGCCTTGGTTTGACCAAGTTTCGCGTGCACGCTTGTCTATCAAATGGGCATTGAAATCTATGATCACATTTCAATTATAAGAAACCTTAGTGAAATCTATGATCATCATGTGCGCACGTTTTTAAATCAAATGGGCATCAAAATATATGATCAAATTTCAACTACGAGAATTTGATCAAAAGTGAAACTCCATCATTCAATTTTGCTAAGGTTTAGCTTAAAGGAGGGGGAAATGGCTTTGAGAAATTGGAAACAAATGCAAACTTTTATGTCTTGGTTTCACCAAGCTTAATTAAGGTCCAAAATAGCTCAAAATAACGTGAAAGTTTGTATGCATGGTTATCTCTCAAATGGGTACCTAAATTCTCCTTCAAATTTCAATTACAAGAAAGCCGAAAAAATAACATCTCTTAGACCTTATCTACCAAATGCACCGATAAATCTACGATTAAATTTTAAATTTGAGAAATGAGTCAAATGTGAAACTCCGTTGTGCAGTTTTGCTAAGGTTAGGCTTAACGGGGGTGAAAATATTTTGGAATATCTCAAAAGTTTGCATGTACGCTTGTTCATCAAATGGGCATCCAAATTTATGATCAAATTTAAATTCTAAGAAACTGCTCGAAAGTGAAACTCCTTCATGCGGTTTTGATAGGATTGGGATTAAAGGGGATCAAAATAGATCGAAACATCGTGAAAGTTGGTGTGCATGCTTGCCTATCCAATATGCATCCAAACCTATAATCAGGTTTCAATTCTGAGAAGTTGGTCAAAGCTGAGACTGCATCTTGCAGTTTTGTTAGGGTTTGGCTTAAAGATGCCAAAAATAGCTCTCAACATCGTAAAAGTTGGCATGCACTCTTATCTTCCAAATGTGCATTTAAATAAATGATTAAATTTTAATTCCAAGAAATTGATTAAAAGTGAAACTCTGTTGTGCACATTTTAATGCGTGCCTGTTAAATGGGTATGTAAATCTACTTTTAAATTTGATTTCTAAGAAATTGAAAAAGAGTGCAACCTTTTAGGCCTTGGTTTGACCAAGTTTGACCAAGGTCCAAAATAGCTCGAAATCCCCTGAAAGTGTGTATGCATGGTTATCTCTCAAATTGGTACCTAAATTCTCTTTCAAATTTCACTTACAAGAAAGTCGAAAAAATAGAATCTCTTAGAATTTTGATTGACCAACCTTGAATAATGACCAAAATAACTTCGAACATCGTGAAAGTTGGTGTGCACTGTTATCTACCAAATACTAAGATGAATCTACGATCAAATTTTAATTCTGAGAAATTAGTCAAAAGTGAAACTTTGTTGTATGGTTTCACTGAGGTTGGGATTAAAGGGGGTGAAATATTTTGGAACGTCTCAAAATTTCACGTGCACGCTTGTCTATCAAATGCGAATTCAAATCAATGATCAAATTTCAATTATACAAAACTTCTCAAAAGTGAAACTTCGTCATGCTTTTTCGCTAGGGTTGGGCTTAAAGGTTGTCAAAATAGCTTGGAACATTGTGAAAGTTGGTGTGCATGCTTGTTTATCTAATGGGCATCCAAATCTATGATCAATTTTCAATTCTTAGAAGTTGGTCAAAAGAGAAACTCCATCATGCGGTTTTTTTAGGGTTTGGCTTAAAGGAGTCGAAAATAACTCTGAAAATCATGAAAGTTGTCATGCACTCTTATCTTCCAAATGCACATCTAAATCTATGATCAGATTTTAATTTTGAGAAATTTGTCAAGAGTGAAACTCCATCATGTGGTTTCTCTAAGATTGGGGTTACAGGGGGTGAAAATAGCTCAAAACATCATGAAAGTTGGAGTGCAGGGTTATCTATCAAACAGGCATCCAAATCTATGATCAAATTTCAATTCTAAGAAATTAGTCAGAAGTGAAACTCCGTCGTTCATTTTTTCTAGAGTTCGGCTCGAAGGGGTCCATATAGCTCGGACCATTGCAAAAGTTGGCGTGCACGTTTTTATATCAAATGGGCATCCAAATCTATGATCAAATTTCAGCTCTGAGAATTTGGTCAAAAGTGAAACTCCGTTATTCGATTTCGCTAAGGTTTGGCTTAAAGGAAGGGAAAATGGCTTTGAGAAATTGGAAACAAATGCAACCTTTTAGGGGTTGGTTTCACCAAGTTTGCCTAAGGTCCAAAATAGCTCAAAATCCCCTGAAAGTTTGTATGCATGGTTATCTCTTAAATGGGTACCTAAATTCTCTTTCAAATTTCAATTACAAGAAAGCCGAAAAAATAACATCTCTTAGACCTTTAAGTTGACCAGCCTTGAATAACGACCAAAATAGCTCTGAACATCATGAAAGTTAGCATGGACTCTTATCTACCAAATGCGCCGATAAATCTATGATTAAATTTTAATTTTGAGAAATTAGTGAAACGTGAAACTCTGTTGTGCGATTTTGCTAAGGTTGGGCTTAAAGGGGGTGAAAATATTTTGGAATGTCTCAAAAGTTTGCATGCATGCTTGTTCATCAAATGGGCATCCAAATTTATGATCAAATTTAAATTCTAAGAAACTGCTCGAAAGTGAAACTCCGTCGTGGGGTTTCGATAGGGTTGGGCTTAAAGGGGGTCAAAATAGCTTGAAACATCCCAAAATTTGGTGTGCATGCTTGTCTATCCAATATGCATCCAAACATATGATCAGGTTTCAATTCTGAGAATTTGGTCGAAGCTGAGACTGCATCATGCAGTTTTGTTAGGGTTTGGCTTAAAGATGTCAAAAATAGCTCTCAACATCGTGAAAGTTGGCATGCACTCTTATTTTCCAAATGCGCATTTAAATCTATGATTAAATTTTAATTCCAAGAAATTGGTTAAAAGTGAAACTCCATCGTGCAGGTTTTTATGTGTGCCTCTTAAATGGGTATCTAAATCTACTTTTAAATTTGATTTCTAAGAAATTGGAAAAAAGTGCAACCTTTTAGGCCTTGGTTTGACCAAGTTTGACCTAGGTCCAAAATAGCTCAAAATCCCCTGAAAGTGTGTATGCATGGTTATCTTTCAAATGGGTACCTAAATTCTCTTTCAAATTTCACTTACAAGAAAGTCGAAAAAATAGCATCTCTTAGACCTTTGCTTGACCAACCTTGAATAACGACCAAAATAGCTTCAAACATCATTAAAGTTGGTGTACACTGTTAGCTACCAAATGCTAAGATAAATCTACGATCAAATTTTAATTCAGAGAAATTAGTCAAAAGTGAAACTTTGTTGTATGGTTTTGCTGAGGTTGGGATTAAAGGGGGTGAAATATTTTGGAACACCTCGAAATTTCTCATGCACGTTTGTCTATCAAATGCACATTCAAATCTATGATCAAATTTCAATTATAAGAAATTACTCAAAAGTGAAAGTTCGTCATGCGTTTTCGCTAGGGTTGGGCTGAAAGGTGGTCAAAATAGATTGGAACATTGTGAAACTTGGCATGCATGCTTGTTTATCTAATGGGCATCCAAATATATGATCATCTTTCAGTTCTTAGAAGTTGGTCAAAAGTGAAACTCCATCATGTGGTTTTGTTAGGGTTTGGGTTAAAGGAGTTGAAAATAACTCTCAACATCATGAAATTTGGCGTGCACTCTTATCTTCCAAATGCACATCTAAATCTATGATCAAATTTTATTTCTGAGAAATTTGTCAAGAGTGAAACTCCGTCATGCGGTTTCGCTAAGATTGGGGTTACAGGGGGTGAAAATAGCTCAAAACGTCCCAAAAGTTGGAGTGCACGGTTATCTATCGAGCGGGCATCCAAATCTATGATCAAATTTCAAATCTGAGAAATTAGTCAGAAGTGAAACTCCGTCTTTCATTTTCACTAGAGTTGGGCACGAAGGGGTCCAAATAGCTCAAACCATTGCAAAAGTTGGCGTGCACATTTTTATATCAAATGGGCATCCAAATCTATGATCAAATTTCAACTTCGAGAATTTGGTCAAAATTAAAACTCCATCATTCGATTTCGCTAAGGTTTGGCTTAAAGGAAAAAGTGCAAGCTTTTAGGCCTTGGTTTGACAAAGTATGAGCAAATTTGAATTCTGAGAAACTGCTCAATAGTGAAACTCTGTCGTGCGGTTTCACTAGGGTTGGGCTTAAAAGAGGTCAAAATAATAGCTCGAAACGTTGCAAAATTTGGCGTGCATGATTGTTTATCCAATGGGCATCCAAATCTACAATCAAGTTTCTATTCTAAGAAGTGCGTGAAAAGTCAAACACGATCATACAATTTTTTCAGGGTTTGGCTTAAAGGAGCTGAAAATAACTATGAACATCGTGAAAGTTGGCATGCACACTTATCATCCAAATGTGCATTAAAAGAAATGATCAAATTTTAAGTTCGAGAAATTTGTAAAAAGTGAAACTCCGTTGTGTGGTTTCACAAAGGTTGGGGTTAAAGGGGGTAAAAATAGCTCAGAACGTCGTGAAAGCTGGAGTGCACACTTGTTTATCAAATGGGCTTACAAATCTATGATCAAATTTCAATTGCGAGAAAATTGTCAAAAGTGAAACTTCGTCATGCATTTTTGCTAGAGTTCTGCTTAAAGCGGGTCGAAATAGCTTGAAACATTGCAAAATTTGGTGTGCACGCTTGTATATCAACCGGGCATCCAAATATTTAATCAAATTTCAATTCTGGGAATTTGGTCAAAAGTGAAACTCCATCATGCGGTTTCGCTAAGGTTTGGCATGCACTCTTATCTACCAAATGGGCATCTAAATCTATGATCATATTTCAATTATAATAAATTGGTCAAAAGAGAAACTTTATCATGCGCTTTCCCTAAGGTTGCGCTTAAAGGGAGTGAAATACCTCGAAACGTCATTAAAGTTAGCGTCTACGCTTGTTTTTTGAAATGGGTACATAAATCAACTTTCAAATTTCACTTCTTAAAAAGTGAACAAAAGTGCATCTTTTCATCTTTTGTTTGACCATCCTTGAATGAGGGAAAAAATAGCTCCAAATAACATAAAAATAGGTGTCCATGCCTATCTTTTAAATGGGTATCTAAATCTACTTCAAAATTTGAATTTTAAGAAAATGGGAAAAATGCAACGTTTTAGGCCTTGGTTTGACAAAGTTTGACCGAGGTCCAAAATGACTCACAATCCCAAAAAAATCTACATGTAGGGATTATCTCTCAAATGGGTACCTAAATACAGTTTCAAATTTCAATTTCGAGAAATTCAAGAAAAGTGCATTTCTTAGAACTTGGTTTGACCAACCTTAACTAAGTGCTGAAATAACTCAAAATTTGCAAAAATATGTGTGCCTCTTAAATGGGCATCTAATTCTACTTTTAAATTTGATTTCTAAGAAATTGGAAAAAAGCAGAACCTTTTAGGCCCTGGTTTGACCAAGTTTGACCAAGGTCCAAAACACCTCGAAATCCCCTGAAAGTGTGTATGCATGGTTATCTCTCAAATGGGTATCTAAATTCTCCTTGAAATTTCAATTATAAGAAAGTTAAAAAAATAGCATCTCTTAGACCTTTCCTTGACCAACCTTGAATAACGACCAAAATAAGTATGTCAAAAGTGAACCTCCATCATACAGTTTTGTTAGGGTTTGGATTAAAGGAGCTGAAAATAACTCTGAACATCGTGAAAGTTGGCGTGCACACTTATCATCCAAATGCACATCAAAAGATATGATCAAATTTTTATTTTGATAAATTTGTAAAAAGTGAAACTCCCTTGTGCAGTTCCACAAAGGTTGGGGTTAAAGGGGGTGAAAATAGCTTGGAACGTTGCGAAATTTGGTGAGCACACTTATCTATCAAATGGGCATCCAAACGAGCATCCAAATCTATGATCAAATTTCAACTCCGAGAAATTGGTCAAACTTGAATCTCCATCATTTGATTTCACTAAGGTTTAGCTTAAAGGAAAAAGTGCAAGCTTTTAGGCCTTGGTTTGACCAAGTATGAGCAGATTTGAATTCCGACAAACTGCTCAAAAGTGAAACTCTGTCATGCAGATTCAATAGGGTTGAGATTAAAAGGGGTCAAAATAATAGCTCGAAACATTGCAAAATTTGGCATGCATGATTGTTTATCCAATGGGCATCCAAATCTATAATCAAGTTTCTATCCTAAGAAGTACGTCAAAACTGAAACTCGTTCATACAATTTTGTTGGGGTTTGGCTTAAAGGAGCTGAAAATAACTATGAACATCGTGAAAGTTGGCGTGCACACTTATCATCCAAATGCGCATCAAAAGAAATGACCAAATTTTAATTCCGAGAAATTTGTAAAAAGTGAAACTCTGTTGTGTGGTTTTGGAAAAGTTGGGGTTACAGGGGGTGAAAATAGCTCAGATCGTCATGAAATTTGGAGTGCACGCTTGTCTATCAAATGGGCATCCAAATCTATGATCAAATTTCAATTGCGAGAAAATTGTCAAAAGTGAAACTTCATCGTGCATTTTCGCTAGAGTTCAGCTTAAAGTGGGTCCAAATAGCTCGAAACATTGCAAAATTTGGCGTGCGCACTAGTATATCAACCCGGCGTCCAAATCTATGATCAAATTTCAATTCTGGGAATTTTGTCAAAAGTGAAACTCCATCATGCGGTTTCACTAAGGTTTGGCTTAAAGGAGAGAAAAAGAGCTCTGAACATCACTAAATTTGGCAAGCACTCTTACCTACCAAATGGGCATCTAAATCTATGATCATATTTCAATTCTAAGAAATTGGTCAAAAAAGAAACTTTATCGTGCGCTTTAGCTAAGGTTGCATTTAAAGGGAGTGAAATAGCTCGGAATGCCACAAAAGTTAGCGTGTACGCTTGTTTATTCAAATGGGTACATAAATCTACTTTGAAATTTTACTTCTTAAAAGGTCAACAAAAATGCATCTTTTCAGCTTTTGTTTGACCATCCTTGAATGAGGGCCAAAATAGCTCCAAATAGTCGAAAAATAGGTGTCCATGCCTATCTTTGAAATGGGTATCTAAATCTACTTCAAAATTTGAATTGTACGAAAATGGGAAAAATGCAACGTTTTAGGCCTTGGTTTGACAAAGTTTGACCAAGGTCCAAAATGGCTTGTAATCCCAAAAAAATATACATGTAGGGATTATCTCTCAAATGGGTACCTAAATATAGTTTCAAATTTCAATTTCGAGAAATTCAAGAAAAGTGCATTTCTTAGAACTTGGTTTGACCAACCTTAACTAAGTGCCGAAATAACTCAAAATTCACAAAAATATGTGTGCCTCTTAAATGCGCATCTAAATCTACTTTTAAATTTGATTTCTAAGAAATTGGAAAAAGGTGCAACCTTTTAGGTCTTGGTTTGACGAAGTTTGACCAAGGTCCAAAATAGCCCAAAATCCCTTGAAAGTGTGTATGCATGGTTATCTCTCAAATGGGTATCACAAAAATAACTCAAAATTCACAAAAATATGTGTGCCTCTTAAATGCGTATCTAAATCTACTTTTAAATTTGATTTCTAAGAAATTGGAAAAAAGTGCAACCTTTTAGGTCTTGGTTTGACGAAGTTTGACCAAGGTCCAAAATAGCTCAAAATCCCTTGAAAGTGTGTATGCATGGTTATCTCTCAAATGGGTATCTAAATTCTCTTTGAAATTTAAATTACAAGAAAGTGGAAAAAAGCATCTCGTAGACCATTGCTTGAACAAACTTGAATAATGACCAAAATAACTTCGAACATCGTGAAAGTTGGTGTGCACTGTTATCTACCAAATATTAAGATAAATCTATGTTCAAATTTTAATTCTTAGAAATTAGTCAAAAGTGAAACTTTGTCATATGGTTTAGATGAGGTTGGGATTAAAGGGGGTGAAATATTTTGGAACGTCTCAAAATTTCACGTGCATGCTTGTCTATCAAATGGGCATTGAAATCTATGATCAAATTTCAATTATAAGAAACTACTCAAAAGTGAAACTTTGTCATGTGTTTTCGCTAGGGTTGGGCTTAAAGGTGGTCAAAATAGCTTGGAACGTTGCAAAAGTTGGTGTGCATGCTTGTTTATCTAATGGGCATCCAAATGTATGATCAAGTTTCAATTCTTAGAATTTTCTCACAATCGAAACTCCATCGTGCGGTTTTGTTAGGGTTTGGCTTAAAGGAGTCGAAAATAACTCTGAACATCATGAAAGGTGGCATCCACTCTTATCTTCCAAATGCGCATTTAAGTCTATGATCAAATTTTAATTCCGAGAAATTGGTCAGGAGTGAAACTACGTCATGTGGTTTCGCTGAGATTGAGGTTAAAGGGGGTGAAAATAGCTCAAAACATCATGAAAGTTGGAGTGCACGGTTATCTATCAAAAGGGCATCAATCTATGATCAAATTTCAATTCTAAGAAATTGGTCAGAAGTGAAACTTCATCGTGCATTTTCGCTAGAGTTGGGCTCGAAGGGGTCCAGATAGCTCGGACCATTGCAAAAGTTGGTGTGCATGTTTTTATATCAAATGGGTATCCAAACCTATGATCAAATTTCAACTCCGATAATTTGGTCAACCGTAAAATGGCTGAGAAGTTGGAAACAAATGCAACCTTTTAGGCCTTGGTTTCACCAAGTTTGCCTAAGGTCCAAAATAGCTCGAAATCCCCTGAAAGTTTGTGTGCATGGTTATCTCTCAAATGGTTACCTAAATTCTATTTCAAATTTTAATTACAAGAAAGATGAAAAAATAACATCTCTTAGAACTTTACTTGACAAACCTTGAATAACGACCAAAATAGCTTCGAACATTATGAAAGTTAGCATGCACTCTTATCTCCCAAATGCACCGATAAATCTAGGATTAAATTTTAATTTTGAGAAATTAGTCAAACGTGAAACTCCGTTGTGCAATTTTGCTAAGGTTGGGCTCAAAGCGGGTGAAAATATTTCACAACGTCATGAAATTTCATGTGCAAGCTTGTCTATCAAATGGACATCCAAACCTAAGCAAATTTCAATTCTGAGCAACTGTTCAAAAGTGAAACTCTGTCGTGCGGTTTGACTAGGGTTGGGCTTAAAAGGTTCCAAAATAATAGCTCGAAACGTTGCAAAATTTGGTGTGCATGATTGTTTATCCAATGGGCATCCAAATCTATGATCAAGTTTCCATTCTAAGAATTACGTCAAAAGTGAACCTCCATCATACAGATTTGTTAGGGTTTGGCTTAAAGGAGCTGAAAATAACTCTGAACATCATGAAATTTGGTGTGCACACTTATCATCTAAATGCGCATCAAAAGATATCATCAAATTTTAATTCCGATAAATTTGTAAAAAGTGAAACTTCGTCCTGCGGTTTCAGAAAGGTTGGGGTTAAAGGGGGTGAAAATAGCTTGGAACGTCGTGAAAGTTGGAGTGCACGCTTGTCTATCAAATGGGCATCCAAATCTATGATCAAATTTCAATTGCGAGAAAATTGTCAAAAGTGAAACTTCATCGTGCATTTTCACTATAGTTCGGCTTAAAGTGGGTCCAGATAGCTCAAAACATTAGAAAATTTGGCATGCATACCTGTATATCAAACGGGTATACATATCTATGATCAAATATCAATTATGGGAATTTGGTCAAAAGTGAAACTCCATCGTGTGGTTTCGCTAAGGTTTGGCTTAAAGGACGAGAAAAGAGCTTTGAATATCACTAAATTTGGCATCCACTCTTATCTACCAAATGGGCATTTAAATATATGATCATATTTCAATTCTAAGAAATTTGTCAAACGAGAAACTCTATCGTGCGCTTTCGCTACGGTTGCACTTAAAGGGAGTCAAATAGCTCGGAACGTCGCGAAAGTTAGTGTGTACGCTTGTTTATTGAAATGGGTACCTAAATTCACTTTCAAATTTCACTTTTGAAAAAGTCAACAAAAGTGAATATTTTCAACTTTTGTTTGACCATCCTTTAATGAGTGCCAAAATAGCTCCAAATCTCATAAAAATAGGTGTCCATGCCTATCTTTGAAATGGGTATCTAAATCTACTTTAAAATTTCAATTTTTAGAAAATGAAAAAATGCAATGTTTTAGGCCTTGGTTTGATGAAGTTTGACCGAGGTCCAAAATGGCTTGCAATCCCAAAAAAATCTACATGTAGGGATCATCTCTCAAATGGGTACCTAAATACAGTTTCAAATTTCAATTTCCAGAAAGTCAAGAAAAGTGCGATTCTTAGAACTTGGTTTTGACCAACCTTGACTAAGTGCTGAAATGGGCATCTAACTCTACTTTTAAATTTGATTTCTAACAAATTGGACTTTTAGGCCTTGGTTTGACCAAGTTTGACCAAGGTCCACTAAAAGTGTGTATGCATGGTTATCTCTCAAATGGGTACCTAAATTCTCTTTCAAATTTCAATTACAAGAAAGTCAAAAAAATAGCATCTCTTAGAACTTTGCTTGACCAACCTTAAATAATGACCAAGCTAACTTCGAACATTGTGAAATTTGGTGTGCATTGGTATCTACCAAATGCTAAGATAAATCTACGATCAACTTTTAATTATGACAAATTAGTCTAAAGATGAAACTCTGTTGTATGGTTTTGCTAAGGTTGGGATTAAAGGGGTGAAATATTTTGGAACGTCTCAAAATTTCACGTGCACGCTTGTCTATCAAATGGGCATTCAAATCTATGATCAAATTTCAATTATAAGAAACTGCTCAAAAGTGAAACTTCGTCATGCGTTTTTGCTAGGGTTGGACTTAAAAGTGGTCAAAATAGCTTGGAACGTTCCGAAAGTTGGCGTGCATGCTTGTTTATCTAATGGGCATACAAATCTATGATCAAGTTTCAATTCTTAAAAGTTGATCAGAAGCGAAACTCCATCATGTGGTTTTGTTAGGGTTTGGCTTAAAGGAGGGGAAAATGGCTTTGAGAAATTGGAAACAAATGCAACCTTTTATGTCTTGGTTTTACCAAGTTTGCCTAAGGTCCAAAATAGCTTGAAATCCCCTGAAAGTTTGTATGCATGGTTATCTCCCAAATGGGTGCCTAAATTCTCTTACAAATTTCAATTACAAGAAAGCCGAAAAAATAACATCTCTTAGACCTTTACTTGACCAACTTTGAATAATGACCAAAATTGCTCCAAACATCATGAAATTTAGCATGGACTCTTATCTACAAAATGCGTCGATAAATCTACGATTAAATTTTAAATTTAAGAAATTAGTCAAACGTTAAACTCCGTTATGTGGTTTTGCTAAGGTTGGGCTTAAAGGGGGTGAAAATATTTTGGAATGTCTCAAAAGTTTGCATGCACGCTTGTTCATCAAATGGGCATCCAAATTTATGATCAAATTAAAATTCTAAGAAACTGCTCGAAAGTGAAACTCCTTCATGCGGTTTTAATAGGGTTTGGGTTAAAGGAGGTCAAAATAGCTCGGGACGTCGCAAAATTTGACGTGCATGCTTATCTATCCAATATGCATCCAAACCTTTGATCAGGTTTCAATTCTAAGAATTTGGTCAAAGTTGAGACTGCATCTTGCAGTTTTGTTAGGGTTTGGCTTAAAGATGCCGAAAATTGCTCTGAAGATCGTGAAAGTTAGCATGCGCTCTTATCTTCCAAATGCGCATTTAAATCAATGATTAAATTTTAATTCCAAGAAATTGGTTAAAAGTGAAACTCTATTGTGCATTTTTTTTATGTGTGCCTCTTAAATGCGTATCTAAATCTACTTTTAAATTTGATTTCTAAGAAATTGGAAAAAAGTGCGACCTTTTAGGCCTTGGTTTGACCAAGTTTGACCAAGCTCCAAAATACCTTGAAATCCCCTAAAAGTTTGTATGCATTGTTATCTCTCAAATGGGCACCTAAATTCTCTTTCAAATTTCAATTACAAGAAAGCCGAAAAAATAACATCTCTTAGACCATTACTTGACCAACCTTGAATAACGACCAAAATAGCTCCGAACATCATGAAAGTTAGCATGCACTCTTATCTACCAAATGCGCCGATAAATCTACAATTAAATTATAATTTTGAGAAATTAGTCAAACGTGAAACTCCATTATGCGGTTTTGCTATGGTTGGGCTTAAAGGGGGTGAAAATATTTTGGAATGTCACAAAAGTTTGCATGCATGCTTGTTCATCAAATCGGCATCCAAATTTAAGAGCAAAATTAAATTCTAAGAAAGTGCTCAAAAGTGAAACTCCATCATGTGGTTTTGACAGGGTTGGGCTTAAAGGGGGTAAAAATAACTCGAAACATCACTAAAGTTGGCGTGCATACTTGTCTATCCAATATGCATCCAAATGTGTGACTAGGTTTCAATTCTGAGAATTTGGTCAAAGCTGAGACGGCATCGTATAGTTTTGTTAGGGTTTGGCTTAAAGATGTCGAAAATAGCTCTCAACATCGTGAAAGTTGGCATGCACTCTTATCTTCCAAATGTGAATTTAAATCAATGATTAAATTTTCATTCCAACAAATTGGTTAAAAGTGAAAGTCCATCATGCACGTTTTTATGTGTGCCTCTTAAATGGATATCTATATCTACTTTTAAATTTGATTTCTAAGAAATTGGAAAAAAGTGCAACCTTTTAGGCCTTGGTTTGACCAAGTTTGACCAAGGTCCAAAATAGCTCAAAATCCCCTGAAAGTCTGTATGCATGGTTATATCTCAAATGGGTACCTAAATTCTCTTTCAAATTTCACTTAGAAGAAAGTCAAAAAAATAGCATCTCTTAGACCTTTGGTTGACCAACCTTCAATAATGACCAAAATAACATCAAACATCATGAAAGTTGGTGTGCACTGTTATCTAGCAAATGCTAAGATAAATCTATGATGAAATTTTAATTCTGAGAAATTAGTCAAAAGTGAAACTCTCTTGTATGGTTTTGCTGAGGTTGGGATTAAAGGGGGTGAAATATTTTGGAACGTCTTGAAGTTTATTGTGCACGCTTGTCTATCAAATGGGCTGTCAAATTTATGATCAAGTTTCAATTATATGAAACTGCTCAAAAGTGAAACTTCATCATGCTTTTTTGCTAGGCTTGGGCTTAAAGGTGATCAAAATATCTTGGAATGTTGTGATAGTTGGCATGCATGCTTGTTTATCTAATGGGAATCCAAATCTATGATCAAGTTTCAATTCTTAGAAGTTGGTCAAAAGCGAAACTCCATCGTGCGGTTTTGTTAAGGTTTGGCTTAAAGGAGTCGAAAATAACTCTAAACATCATGAAAGTTGGCGTGCACTCTTATCTTCCAAATGCACATATAAATCTATAATCAAATTTTAATTTTGAGAAATTTGTTAAGAGTGAAACTCCATCATGCGGTTTCGCTAATATTGGGGTTACAGGGGGTGAAAATAGCTCAAAACGTTGCGAAAGTTGGAGTGCACAGTTATCTATCAAATGGGCATCCAAATCTATGATCAAATTTCAATTCTGAGAAATTAGTCAGAAGTGAAACTCCGTCTTTCATTTTCGCTAAAGTTGGGCTCGAAGGGGTCCAAATAGCTCGGACAATTGCAAAAGTTGGCGTGCACATTTTTATATAAAACGGGCATCCGAATCTATGATCAAATTTCAACTCCGAGAATTTGGTCAAAATTGAAACTCTGTCATTCGATTTCGCTAAGGTTTGGCTTAAAGGAGGGAAAAATGGATTTGAGAAATAGGAAACAAATGCAACCTTTTAGGTCTTGGTTTCACCAAGTTTGCCTAAGGTAAAAAATAGCTCAAAATACCCTAAAAGTTTGTATGCATGGTTATCTCTCAAATGGGTACCTAAATTCTCTTTCAAATTTCAATTATAAGCAAGCCGAAAAAATAACATCTCTTAGAATTTTACTTGACCAACCTTGAATAACGACCAAAATAGCTTCGAACATCATGAAATTAAGCATGCACTCGTATCTACCAAATGCATCAATAAATCTACAATTAAATTATAATTTTGAGAAATTAGTCAAACGTGAAACTCCGTTGTGCGGTTTTGCTAAGGTTCGGCTTAAAGGGGGTGAAAATATTCTGGAATGTCTCAAAAGTTTGCATGCACGCTTGTTCATCAAATGGGCATCCAAATTTATGATCAAATTTAAATTCTAAGAAACTGCTCGAAAGTGAAACTCCATCGTGCGGTTTTGACAAGGTTGGGCTTAAAGGGGGTCAAAATAGCTCGAAACGTCGTGAAAGTTGGTGTGCATGCTTGTCTATTATGCATCCAAACGTATGTCCAGGTTTCAATTCTGAGAATTTGGTCGAAGCTGAGACTGCATCGTGCAGTTTTGTTAGGGTTTGGCTTAAAGATGCCGAAAATAGCTCTCAACATTGTGAAAGTTGGCATACACTCTTATTTTCCAAATGTGCGTTTAAATGGGTATCTAAATCTACTTTTAAATTTGATTTCTAAGAAATTGGAAAAAAGTGTAGCCTTTTAGGCCTTGGTTTGACCAAGTTTTACCAAGGACCAAAATAGCTCGAAATCCCCTGAAAGTGTGTATGCATGGTTATCTCTCAAATGGGTACCTAAATTCTCTTTCAAATTTCACTTACAAGAAAGTCGAAAAAATAGCATCTCTTAGACCTTTGCTTGACCAACCTTGAACAATAACCAAAATAACTTCGAACATCATGAAAGTTGGTGTGCACTGTTATCTAGCAAATGCAAAGATAAATATACGATCAAATTTTAATTCTGAGAAATTAGTCAAAAGTGAAACTCTGTTGTATGGTTTTGCCAAAGTTGGGATTAAAGGGGGTGAAATATTTTGGAACATCTCAAAATTTCTTGTGCACGCTTGTCTATCAAATGGACATTCAAATCTATGATAAAATTTTAATTATAAGAAACTACTCAAAAGAGACACTTCGTCATGTGTTTTCGCCAGGGTTGGGCTTAAAGGTGGTCAAAATAGCTTGGAACGTTGCGAAAGTTGGCGTGCATGCTTGTTTCTCTAATGGGAATCCAAATCTATGATCAAGTTTCAATTCTTAGAAGTTGGTCAAAAGAGAAACTCCATCATGCAGTTTTGTTAGGGTTTGGCTTAAGGGAGTCGAAAATAACTCTCAACATCATGAATGTTGGTGTGCGATCTTATTTTCCAAATGCACATCTAAATCTATGATCAAATTTTAATTCCAAGAAATTTGTCAAGAGTGAAACTCCGTCATGCGGTTTCGCTAAGATTGGGGTTACAAGGGGTGAAAATAGCTCAAAACGTCACGAAAGTTGGAGTGCACGGTTATCTATCAAAAATGCATCCAAATCTATGATCAAATTTAAATTCTGAGAAATTAGTCAGAAGTGAAATTCCGTCGTTCATTTTCGCTAGAGTTGGGCTCGAAGGGGTCTAAATAGCTCGAACCATTGCAAAAGTTGGCGTGCACGTTTTTATATCAAATGGGCATCCAAATCTATGATCAAATTTCAGCTCTGAGAATTTGGTCGAAATTGAAACTCCATCATTCGATTTCGCTAGGCCTTGGTTTGACCAAGTATGACCAAATTTGAATTCTGAGAAACTGCTCAAAAGGGAAACTTTCAATAGTGAAACTCTATCGTGCAATTTCACTAGGGTTGGGCTTAAAAGGGGTCAAAATAATAGCTCAAAACGTTGGAAAATTTGGCGTGCATTATTGTTTATCCAATGGGCATCCAAATATATAATCAAGATTCTATTCTAAGAAGTACATCAAAAGTGAAACTTGATCATACAATTTTGTTAGGGTTTGGCTTAAAGGAGTTGAAGATAACTATGAACATCGTGAAAGTTGGCATGCACACTTATCATCCAAATGCAGATCAAAAGAAATGATCAAATTTTAACTCCAAGAAATTTGTAAAAAGTGAAACTCTATTGTGCGGTTTCACAAAGGTTGGGGTTAAAGGGGGTGAAAATAGCTCGGAACATCGCGAAAGTTGCAGTGCACGCTTGTCTATCAAATGGGCATCCAAATCTATGATCAAATTTCAATTGCGAGAAAATTGTCAAAACTGAAACTTCGTCATGCATTTTCGCTAGAGTTTGGCTTAAAGCAAATGTAAGTAGCTCAAAACATTGCAAAATTTGGCGTGCATGCTTGTATATCAACTGGGCATCCAAATCTATGATCAAATTTCAATTCTGGGAATTTGGTCAAAAGTGAAACTCCATCATGCGGTTTCGCTAAGGTTTGGCTTAAAGGAGGGAAAAAGAGCTCTGAAAATCACTAAATTTGGCATGCACTCTTATCTACCAAATGGGCATCTAAATCTATGATCATATTTCAATTCTAAGAAATTGGTCAAAAGAGAAACTTTATCGTGTGCTTTCGCTAAGGTTGCACTTAAAGGGAGTGAAATAGCTCGGAACGCCGCGGAAGTTAGCATGTATGCTTGTTTATTGAAATGGGTACATAAATCTACTTTCTAATTTCAGTTCTTTAAAAGTCAACAAAAGTGCATCTTTTCAGCTTTTGTTTGACCATCCTTGAATGAGGGCCAAAATAGCTCCAAATAGCATAAAATAGGTGTCCATGCCTATATTTTAAATGGGTATCTAAATCTACTTCAAAATTTGAATTTTAATAAAATGGGAAAAGTGCAACGTTTTAGGCCTTGGTTTGACAAAGCTTGACCGAGGTCCAAAATGTCTCGAAATCCCAAAAAAATCTACATGTAAGGATTATCTCTCAAATGGGTACCTAAATACAGTTTCAAATTTCAATTTTGAGAAAGTCAAGAAAAGTGCATTTCTTAGAACTTGGTTTGACCAACCTTAACTAAGTGCCGAAATAACTCAAAATTCGCAAAAGTTGGTGTGCACTGTTATTTACCAAATGTTAAGATAAATCTACGATCAAATTTTAATTCTTAGAAATTAGTCAAAAGTGAAACTTTGTTGTATGGTTTAGATGAGGTTGGGATTAAAGGGGGTGAAATATTTTGGAACGTCTCAAAATTTTGCACGCACGCTTGTCTATCAAATGGGCATTGAAACCTATGATCAAATTTCAATTATAAGAAACTACTAAAAAGTGAATCTTCGTCATGCATTTTCTCTAGGGTTGGGCTTAAGGGTGGTCAAAATAGCTTGGAACGTTGCAAAAGTTAGCGTGCATGCTTGTTTATCTAATGGGCATCCAAATCTATGATCAAGTTTCAATTCTTAGAAGTCGGTAAAAAGCGAAATTCCATCATGCAGTTTTGTTAGGGTTTGGCTTAAAGGAGTTGAAAATAACTCTAAACATCATGAAAGTTGGCATGCACTCTTATCTTCCAAATGCAGATCTAAATCTATGATCAAATTTTAATTCCAAGAAATTGGTCAAGAGTGAAACTTCATCATGTGGTTTTGCTAAGATTGGGGTTAAAGGGGGTGAAAATAGCTCAAAACATTGTGAAAGTTGGAGTGCATGGTTATCTATCAAATGGGAATCCAAATCTATGATCAAATTTCAATTCCAAGAAATTGGTCAGAAGTGAAACTCCGTCGTTCGTTTTCGCTAGAGTTGGGCTCGAAGGGGTCCAAATAGCTCAGACCATTGCAAAAGTTGGCATGCACGTTTTTATATCAAACGAGCATACAAATCTATGATCAAATTTCAACTCCAAGAATTTGGTCAAAAGTGAAACTCCATCATTCGATTTTGCTAAGGTTTATCTTAAAGGAGAGGACAGTGGCTGAGAAATTGGAAACAAATGCAACCTTTTAGGCCTTGGTTTCACCAAGTTTGCCTAATGTCCAAAATATCTCGAAATACCCTGAAAGTTTGTATGCATGGTTATCTGTCAAATGGGTACCTAAATTCTCTTTCAAATTTCAATTACAAGAAAGCCGAAAAAATAACATCTCTTAGACCTTTACTTGATCGACCTTGAATAACAACCAAAATAGATTCGAATATCATGAAAGTTAGCATGCACTCTTATCTACCAAATGCATCGATAAATCTACAATTAAATTTTAATTTTGAGAAATGAGTCAAACGTGAAACTCCGTTGTGCGGTTTTGCTAAGGTTCGGCTTAAAGGGGGTGAAAATATTTTGGAATGTCTCAAAAGTTTTCATGCACGCTTGTTCATCAAATGGGCATCCAAATTTATGATCAAATTTAAATACTAAGAAACTGCTCAAAAGTGAAACTCCTTCGTGCGGTTTCGACAGGGTTGGGCTTAAAGGGGGTCAAAATAGCTCAGAACATCGCAAAAGTTGGTGTGCATGCTTGTCTATCCAATATGCATCCAAACCTATGATCAGGTTTCAAATCTAAGAATTTGGTCAAAGCTGAGACTGCATCTTGCAGTTTTGTTAGAGTTTCGATTAAAGATGCCAAAAATAGATCTCAACATCATGAAAGTTGGCATGCACTCTTATCTTCCAAATGCACATTTAAATAAATGATTAAATTTTAATTCCATGAAATTGGTTAAGAGTGAAACTTCGTTGTGCACATTTTTATGTGTGCCTCTTAAATGGGTTTCTAAATCTACTTTTAAATTTGATTTCTAAGAAATTGGAAAAAAGTGCAACCTTTTAGGCCTTGGTTTGACTAAGTTTGACCAAGGTCCAAAATAGCTCGAAATCCCCTAAAAGTGTGTATGCATGGTTATCCCTCAAATGGGTACCTAATTTATCTTTCAAATTTCACTTACAAGAAAGTCGAAAAAATAGCATCTCTTAGACCTTTTCTTGACCAACCTTGAATAATGACCAAAATAACTTTGAACATCGTGAAAGTTGGTCTGCACTGTTATCTACCAAATACTAAGATAAATCTACGATCAAATTTTAATTCTGAGAAATTAGTCAAAAGTGAAACTATGTTGTATGGTTTTGCCGAGGTTGGGATTAAAGGGGGTGAAATATTTTGGAACACCTCGAAATTTCTCATGCACGCTTGTCTATCAAATGCACATTCAAATCTATGATCAAATTTCAATTATACGAAACTGCTCAAAAGTGAAACTTCGTCATGCTTTTTCGCTAGGGTTGGGCTTAAAGGTTGTCAAAATAGCTTGGAATGTTGAAAAAGTTGGAGTGCATGCTTGTTTATCTAATGGGTATCCAAATCTATGATCAAGTTTCAATTCTTAGAATTTGGTCAAAAGCGAAACTCCATGGTGCGGTTTTGTTAGGGTTTGGCTTAAAGGAGTCAAAAATAACTCTGAAAATCATGAAAGTTGTCATGCACTCTTGTCTTCCAAAGGCACATCTAAATCTACGATCAAATTTTAATTTCAAGAGTGAAAGTTGAGACTGCATTGTGCAATTTTGTTAGGGTTTGGATTAAAGATGTCCAAAATAGCTCTCAACATCGTGAAAGTTGGCATGCGCTCTTATTGTCCAAATGTGCATTTAAATCTATGATTACATTTTAATTCCAAGAAATTGGTTAAAAGTGAAACTCCGTCGTGCACGTTTTTATGTGTGCCTCTTAAATGGTATCTAAATGTACTTTTAAATTTGATTTCTAAGAAATTGGGAAAAAGTGCAACCTTTTAGGCCTTGGTTTGGCCAAGTTTGACCAAGGTCCAAAATAGCTCAAAATCCCCTGAAAGTGTGTATGCATGGTTATCTTTCAAATGGCTACCTAAATTCTCTTTCAAATTTCACTTACAAGAAAGTCGAAAAAATAGCATCTCTTAGACCTTTGCTTGACCAACTTTGAATAATGACAAAAATAACTTCAAACATCGTGAATGTTGGTGTGCATTGTTATCTACCATATGCTATGATAAATATATGATCAAATTTTAATTTGGAGAAATTAGTCAAAAGTGAAACTCTGTTGTATGGTTTTGCTAAGGTTGGGATTAAAGGGGTTGAAATATTTTTGAACACCTCGAAATTTTGAGTGCACGCTTGTCTATCAAATGGACATTCAAATCTATGATCAAATTTCAATGATAAGAAACTGCTCAAAAGTGAAACTTCGTGATGCAAGGGTTGGGCTTAAAGGTGGTCAAAATAGCTTGGAACGTTGCGAAAGTTGGTTTGCATGCTTGTTTATCTAATGGGCATCCAAATCTATGATCAAGTTTCAATTCTTAGAATTTCATCAAAAGAAAAACTCATTTTTACGGTTTTGTTAGGGTTTGGCTTAAAGGAGTTGAAAATAACTCTCAACATCATGAAAGTAGGCATGCACTCTTATCTTCCAAATGCACATCTAAATATATGATCAAATTTTAATTCTAAGAAATTTGTCAAGAGTGAAACTTCATCATGCGGTTTCGCTGAGATTGGGGTTACAAGGGGTGAAAATAGCTCAAAACGTCGCAAAAGTTGGAGTCCATGGTTATCTATCAAACGGGCATCCAAATCTATGATCAAATTTCAATTCTGAGAAATTAGTCAGAAGTGAAAGTCTGTTGTTCATTTTCTTTAGAGTTGTGCTCGAAGGGGTCCAAATAGCTCAAACCATTGCAAAAGTTGGCGTGCACATTTTTATATCAAACGGACATCCAAATCTATGATCAAATTTCAACTCCCAGAATTTGGTCAAAATTGAAACTCCATCATTTGATTTCGCTAAGGTTTGGCTTAAAGGAAAAAGTGCCAGATTTTAGGCCTTGGTTTGACCAAGTATGAGTAAATTTGAATTCTAATAAACTGCTCAAAAGTGAAACTCTATCATGCGGTTTCAGTAGGGTTGGGCATAAAAGGGGTCAAAATAATAGCTCGAAACGTTGCAAAATTTGGCGTGCATGATTGTTTATCCAATGGGCATCCAAATCTATAATCAAGTTTCTATTTTAAGAAGTACGTCAAAAATGAAACTCGATCCTACAATTTTTTAGTGTTTGGCTTAAAGGAGCTGAAAATAACTATGAACATCGTGAAAGTTGGCGTGCACACTCATCATCCAAATGCGCATCAAAAGAAATGATCAAATTTTAATTTCGAGAAATTTGTAAAAAGTGAAACTCCATTGTGTGGTTTCGCAAAGGTTGGGGTTAAAGTGGGTGAAAATAGCTCAGAACGTCATGAAAGTTGGAGTGCACACTTGTCTATCAAAAGGGCATCCAAATCTATGATCAAATTTCAATTGCGAGAAAATTGTCAAAAGTGAAACTTCGTCGTGCAGTTTCACTAGAGTTCAGCTTAAAGCGGGTCCAAATAGCTCAAAACATTGAAAAATTTGGTGTGCACACTTGTATATCAACTGGGCATCCAAATCTATGATCAAATTTCAATTTTGGGAATTTGGTCAAAAGTGAAACTCCATCATGCGGTTTCGCTAATGTTTGGCTTAAAGGAGGGAAAAAGAGCTCTGAACATCACTAAATTTGTCATGCACTCTTATCTACCAAATGGGAATCTAAATCTATGATCATATTTCAATTCTAAGAAATTCGTCAAAAGAGAAACTTTATCATGCGCTTTCCCAAAGGTTGCACTTAAAGGGAGTGAAATAGCTCAGAACGTTGTGAAAGTTAATGTGTACGCTTGTTTATTGAAATGGGTACATAAATCTACTTTCAAATTTCACTTCTTAAAAGTCAACAAAAGTGCATCTTTTCAGCTTTTTTTTGACCATCCTTGAATGAGGGCGAAAATAACTCCAAATAGCATAAAAATAGGTGTCCATGCCTATATTTGAAATGGGGTATCTAAATCTACTTCAAAATTTGAATTTTAAGAAAATGGGAAAAATGCAACGTTTTAGGCCTTGGTTTGACAAAGTTTGACCAAGGTCCAAATTGGCTCACAATCCTAAAAAAATCTACATGTAGGGATTACCTCTCAAATGGGTACCTAAATACAGTTTCAAATTTTAATTTCGAGAAAGTCAAGAAAAGTGCATTTCTTAGAACTTGGTTTGACCAACCTTAACTAAGTGCTGAAATAACTCAAAATTCGCAAAAATATGTCTGCCTCTTAAATGGGCATCTAAATCTACTATTAAATTTGATTTCTAAGAAATTGGAAAAAAGTGCAACCTTTTAGGCCTTGGTTTCACCAAGTTTGACCAAGGTCCAAAACACATCGAAATCCCCTGAAAGTTTGTATGCATGGTTATCTCTCAAATGGGTATCTAAATTCTCTTTCAAATTTCAATTAGAAGAAAGTAAAAAAAATAGCATCTCTTAGACCTTTGCTTGACCAACCTTGAATAACGACCAAAATAACTTCGAACATCGTGAAAGTTGGTGTGCATTGTTATCTACCAAATGTTAAGATAAATCTACGATCAAATTTTAATTCTTAGAAATTTGTCAAAAGTGAAACTCTGTTGTATTTTTTAGATGAGGTTGGGATTAAAGGGGGTGAAATATTTTGGAACGTCTCAAAATTTCAAGTGCACGCTTGTCTATCAAATGGGCATTGAAATCTATGATCAAATTTCAATTATAAGAAACTAATCAAAAGTGAAACTTCGTCATGCGTTTTCGCTAGGGTTGGGCTTAAAGGTGGTCAAAATAGCTTGGAACATTGCAAAAGTTTGCGTCCATGCTTGTTTATCTAATCGGCATCGAAATCTATGATCAAGTTTCAATTCTTAGAAGTTGGTCAAAAGCGAAACTCCATCGTGTGGTTTTGTTAGGGTTTGGCTTAAAGGAGTCGAAAATAACTCTGAACATCATGAAAGTTGGTGTGCATTCTTATCTTCCAAATGCACATCTAAATCTATGATCAAATTTTAATTCCAAGTAATTGGTCAAGAGTGAAACTCTGTCATGTGGTTTCGCTAAGATTGGGGTTAAAGGGGTTGAAAATAGCTCAAAACGTTGTGAAAGTTGGAGTGCACAGTTATCTATCAAATGGGCATCCAAATCTATGTTCAAATTTCAATTTTGAGAAATTGGTCAGAAGTGAATCTCCGTCGTGCATTTTCACTATAGTTGGGCTCGAAGGGGTCCAAATAGCTCGAACAATTGCAAAAGTTGGCGTGCACGTTTTTATATCAAACCGGCATCAAAATCTATGATCCAATTTGAACTCCGAGATTTTGGTCAAAAGTAAAACTCCATCATTCAATTTTGCTAAGGTTTGACTTAAAGGAGGGGAAAATGGATGAGAAATTGTTAACAAATGCAATCTTTTAGGCCTTGGTTTCTTCAAGTTTTCCTAAGGTCCAAAATAGCTCGAAATCCCCTGAAAGTTTGTATGCATGGTTATCTCTCAAATGGGTACCTAAATACAGTTTCAAATTTCAATTTCGATAAAGTCAAGAAAAGTGCATTTCTTAGAAATGGGTATCTAAATCTACCTTTAAATGGGTATCTAAATCTACTTTTAAATTTGATTTCTAAGAAATTGGACTTTTAGGCCTTGGTTTGACCAAGTTTGATGAAGGTTCAAAATAGCTTGAAATCCCCTGAAAGTGTGTATGCATGGTTATCTCTCAAATGGGTACTTAAATTCTCTTTCAAATTTCAATTACAAGAAAGTTGAAAAAATATCATCTCTTAGACCTTTGCTTGACCAACCTTAAATAATGACAAAAATAACTTCTAACATCATGAAAGTTGGTGTGCACTGTTATCCATCAAATGCTAAGATAAAGCTACGATCAAATTTTAATTCTGAGAAATTAGTCAAAAGTGAAACTTTGTTGTATGGTTTTGCTGAGGTTGGGATTAAAGGGGTGAAATATTTTGGAACGTCTTGAAATTTCGCGTGTATCAAATGGCCACTCAAATCTATGGTGAAATTTCAATTATAAGAAACTGATCAAAAGTGAAACTTCGTCATGTGTTTTCACTAGGGTTGTCCTTAAAGGTGGTCAAAATAGCTTGGAACATTGCAAAAGTTCACGTGCATGCTTATTTATCTAATCGACATCCAAATCTATGATCAAGTTTCAATTCTTAGAAGTTGGTTAAAAGCGAAACTCCATCGTGCGGTTTTGTTAGGGTTTGGCTTAAAGGAGTCGACAATAACTCTGAACATCATGAAAGTTGGTGTGCATTCTTATCTTCCAAATGCACATCTAAATATATGATCAAATTTCAATTCTGAGAAACTGCTTAAAAGTGAAACTCTGCCGTGCGGTTTCGCTAGGGTTGGGCTTAAAAGGGGTCAAAATAATAGCTCGAAACGTTGAAATATTTGGCGTGCATGATTGTTTATCCAATGGGAATCCAAATCTATGATCAAGTTATCATTCTAAGAAGTACATCAAAAGTGAACCTCCATCGTATAGTTTTGTTAGGGTTTGGCTTAAGGGAGCTGAAAATAACTCTGAACATCATGAAAGTTGGCGTGCACACTTATGATCCAAATGCGCATCAAAAGATATGATCAAATTTTAATTACGATAAATTTGTAAAAAGTGAAACTCTGTCGTGCGGTTTCACAAAGGTTGGGGTTAAAGGGGATTAAAATAGCTCGAAACGTCGCAAAAGTTGGAGTGCACGCTTGTCTATCAAATGGGCATCCAAATCTATGATCAAATTTCAATTGCGAGAAAATTGTCAATAGTGAAACTTCATCGTGCATTTTCGCTATAGTTCTTCTTAAAGCGGGTCCAAATAGCTCGAAACACTAAAAAATTTGGCGTGCACACTTGGCTTAAAGATGCTGAAAATATCTCTCAACATCGTGAACGTTAGCATGCACTCTTATCTTCCAATTGTGCATTTAAATCAATGATTAAATTTTAATTCCAAGAAATTGGTTAAAAGTGAAACTCCGTTGTGCATGTTTTTATGTGTGCCTCTTAAATGGGTATCTAAATCTACTTTTAAATTTGATTTCTAAGATATTGGAAAAAAGTGCAACCTTTTAGGCCTTGGTTTGACCAAGGTCCAAAATAGCTCGAAATCCCTTGAAAGTGTGTATGCATAGTTATCTCTCAAATGGGTACTTAAATTCTCTTTCAAATTTCACTTTCAAGAAAGTCGAAAAAATAGCATCTCTTAGACCTTTGCTTGACCAAAATTGAATAATGACCAAAATAATATTGGACATAGTGAAAGTTGGTGTGCACTGTTATCTACCAAATGCTAAGATAATAAATCTACGATCAAATTTTAATTCTGAGAAATTAGTCAAAATTGAAACTCTGTTGTATGGTCTTGCTGAGGTCTAGATTAAAGGGGTGAAATATTTTGGAATGTCCCGAAATTTCTTGTGCACGCTTGTCTATCAAATGGGCATTCAAATTTATGATCAAATTTCAATTATATGAAAATGCTCAAAAGTGAAACTTCATCATGCTTTTTTGCTAGGGTTGGGATTAAAGGTGGTCAAAATAGCTTGGAACATTGCTAAAGTTGGCGTGCATGCTTGTTTATCTAATAGGCATCCAAATCTATGATCAAGTTTCAATTCTTAGAATTTGGTCAAAAGCGAAACTACATCATGCGGTTTTGTTAGGGTTTGGCTTAAACGAGTCGAAAATAACTCTGAACATCATGAAATTTGGTGTGCACTCTTGTATTCCAAATGCACATCTAAATCTATAATCAAATTTTAATTTTGCAAAATTTAACAAGAGTGAAACTCTGTCATGCGGTTTTGCTAAGATTGGGGTTACAAGGGGGAAAAATAGCTCAAAACGTTGCAAAAGTTGGAGTGCACGGTTATCTATCAAATGGGCATCCAAATCTATGATCAAATTTCAATTCTGAGAACTTAGTCAGAAGTGAAACATCGTCATTCATTTTCGTTAGAGTTGGGCTTGAAGGGGTCCAAATAGCTCGGACCATTGCAAAAGTTGGCGTGCATGTTTTTATATCAAACGGGCATCCAAATCTATAATCAAATTTCAACTCTGAGAATTTGGTCAAAAGTGAAAATTTGTCATTCGATTTTACTAAGGTTTGGCTTAAAGGAGTGGAAAATGGCTTTGAGAAATTGGAAACAAATGCAACCTTTTTAGGTCTTGGTTTCACCAAGTTTGCCTAAGGTCAAAAATAGCTTGAAATCCCCTAAAAGTTTGTATGCATGGTTATCTCTCAAATGGGTACTTAAAATTCTCTTTCAAATTTCAATTACAAGAAAGCCGAAAAAATAACATGTCTTAGACCCTTACTTGACCAACCTTGAATAATGACCAAAATAGCTCTGAACATCATGAAAGTTAGCATGCACTCTTATCTACCAAATGTGCTGATAAATTTATGATTAAATTATAATTTTGAGAAATTAGTCAAACGTGAAACTCCATTGTGTGGTTTTACTAAGGTTGGGCTTAAAGGGGGTGAAAATATTTTGGAATATCTCAAAAGTTTGCATGCATGGTTGTTCATCAAATGGACATCCAAATTTATGATCAAATTTAAATTCTAAGAAAGTGCTCAAAAGTGAAACTCCATCGTGTGGTTTCGACAGGGTTTGGCTTAAAGGTGGTGAAAATAGCTCGAACCGTCGTGAAAGTTGGCGTGCATTCTTGTCTATCCAATATGCATCCAAACATATGACCAGGTTTCAATTCTGAGAATTTGGTCAAAGTTGAGACTGCATCATGCAGTTTTGTTAGGGTTTGGCTTAAAGATCCCGAAAATAGCTATCAACATCATGAAAGTTGGCATGCACTCTTATTTTCCATGAAAGAGTGCAACCTTTTATGCCTTGGTTTGACCAAGTTTGACCAAGGTCCAAAATAGCTCTAAATCCCCTGAAAGTGTGTATGCATGGTTATCTCTCAAATGGGTACCTAAATTCTCTTTCAAATTTCTCTTACAAAAAAGTCTAGAAAATAGCATCTCTTAGACCTTTGCTTGACCAACCTTGAAAAATGACCAAAATAGCTTCGAACATCATGAAGGTTGGTGTGCACTGTTATCTACCAAATGTGAAGATAAATCTACGATCAGATTTTAATTCAGAGAAATTAGTCAAAAGTGAAACTCTGTTGTATGGTTTTACTGAGGTTGGGATTAAAGGGGGTGAAATATTTTGGAACGTCTTGAAATTTCACGTGCATGCTTGTCTATCAAATGGACATTCAAATCTATGATCAAATTTCAATTATAAGAAACTGCTCAAAATAGAAACTTCATCATGCATTTTCTCTAGTGTTGGGCTTAAAGGTGGTCAAAATAGCTTGGAATGTTGCGAAAGTTAGTGTGCATGCTTGTTTATCTAATGGGAATCCAAATCTATGATCAAGTTTCAATTATTAGAAGTTGGTCAAAAGCGAAACTCCATCATGCGGTTTTGTTAGGGTTTGGCTTAAAGGAGTAAAAAATAACTCTTAACATCATGAATGTTGGCGTACACTCTTATCTTCCAAATGCACATCTAAATCTATGATCAAATTTTAATTCCAAGAAATTTGTCAAGAGTGAAAATCTGTCATGTGGTTTCGCTAAGATTGGTGTTAAAGGGGGTGAAAATAGCTGAAAAAGTCCTGAAAGTTGGAGTGAATGGTTATCTATCAAACGGGCATCAATCTATGATCAAATTTCAATTTTGAGAAATTGGTCAGAAGTGAAATTTCGTCGTTCATTTTCGCTAGAGTTGGGCTCGAAGGGGTCCAGATAGCTTGGACCACTGCAAAAGTTGGTGTGCATGTTTTTATATCAAATGGGCATCCAAATCTATGATCAAATTTCAACTCCGAGAATTTGGTCACAAGTGAAATTCCATCATTCGATTTTGCTAAGGTTTGGCTTAAAGGAGGGGAAAATGGCTGAGAAATTGGAAACAAATGCAACCTCTTAGGCCTTGATTTCACCAAGTTTTCCTAAGGTCCAAAATAGCTCAAAATCCCCTCAAAGTTTGTATGCATGGTTATCTCTCAAATGGTTACCTAAATTCTCTTTCAAATTTCAATTACAAGAAAGCCGAAAAAATAACATCTCTTAGACCTTTACTTGACCAACCTTGAATAAAAACCAAAACAACTCCGAACATATTGAAAGTTAGCATGCACTCTTATCTACCAAATGTACCAATAAATCTAGGATTAAATTTTAATTTTGAGAAATTAGTCAAACGTGAAACTCCATTGTGCAGTTTTGCTAAGGTTGGGCTTAAAGAGGGTGAAAATATTTCGCAACGTCGTGAAATTTCCTGTGCAATATTGTCTATCAAATGGACATCCAAATCTATGAGCAAATTTCAATTCTGAGGAACTGCTCAAAAGTGAAACTCTGTCATGCAGTTTCACTAGGGTTGGGCTTCAAAGGGGCCAAAATAATAGCTCGGAACGTTGCAAAATTTGGCGTGCAATGGGCATCAAAATCTATGATCAAGTTTCCATTCTAATAAGTATGTCAAAAGTGAACCTCCATCGTACAATTTTGTTAGGGTTTGGCTTAAAGGAGCTGAAAATAACTCTGAACATCGTGAAAGTTGGCGTGCACACCTATCATCCAAATCCGCATCAAAAGATATGATCAAATTTTAATTCTGATAAATTTGTAAAAAGTGAAACTTCGTCGTGTGGTTTCGCAAAGGTTGGGGTTAAACGAGGTGAAAATAGCTCGAAACATCATGAAATTTGGAGTGCACACTTGTCTATCAAATGGGCATCCAAATCTATGATCAAATTTCAATTGCAAGAAAATTGTCAAAAGTGAAACTTCGTCGTGCATTTTTACTATAGTTCGGCTTAGAGCAGGTCCAAATAGCTCAAAACATTACAAAATTTGGCGTGCATGGTTGTATATCAAACGGGTATCCAAATCTATGATCAAATTTCAATTCTGGGAATTTGGTCAAAAGTGAAATTCCATCGTGCGGTTTCTCTAAGGTTTCGCTTAAAGGAGGGAAAAAGAGCTCTGAACATCACTAAATTTGGCATGCACTCTTATCTACCAAATGGGCATCTAAATATAGGATCATATTTCAATTCTAAGAAATTGGTCAAACGAGAAACTCTATCGTGCGCTTTCGGTAAGGTTGCACTTAAAGGGAGTGAAATAGCTCGGAACGTCGCGAAAGTTAGTGTGTACGCTTGTTTATTGAAATGGGTACCTGAATCCAGTTTCAAATTTCACTTCTGAAAAAAGTCAACAAAAGTGCATCTTTTGAACTTTTGTTTGACCATCCTTGAATGAGGGTCAACATAGCTCCAAATCTCATAAAAATAGGTGTCCATCCCTATCTTTGAAATGGGTATCTAAATCTACTTTGAAATTTGAATTTTGAGAAAATGGAAAAAATGCAACGTTTTAGGCCTTGGTTTGATGAAGTTTGACTGAGGTCCAAAATGGCTCACAATCCCAAAAAAATCTACATGTAGGGATTATCTCTCAAATGGGTGCCTAAATACAGTTTCAAATTTCAATTTCGAGAAAGTCAAGAAAAGTGCATTTCTTAGAACTTGGTTTGACCAACCTTGACTAAGTGCTGAAATGGGTATCTAAATCTCCTTTAAAATCTGCTTTCTAAGAAATTGGACTTTTAGGCCTTCATTTGACCAAGTTTGACCAAGGTCCAAAATAGCTTGAAATCCCCTGAAAGTGTGTATGCATGGTTATCTCTCAAATGGGTACCTAAATTCTCTTTCAAATTTCAATTACAAGCAAGTCGAAAAAATAGCATCTCTTAGACCTTTGCTTGACCAACCTTAAATAATGACCAAAATAACTTCGAACATCGTGAAAGTTGGTGTGCACTGGTATCTACCAAATACTAAGATAATTCTACGATCTAATTTTAATTGTGAGAAATTAGTCAAATTTGAAACTCTGTTGTATGGTTTTGCTGAGCTTGGGATTAAAGGGGTTAAATATTATGGAATGTCTCAAAATTTCACGTGCATGCTTGTCTATCAAATGGGAATTCAAATCTATGATCAAATTTCAATTATAAGAAACTGCTCAAAAGTGAAACTTCATCATGCGTTTTCACTAGGGTTGGGCTTAAAGGTGGTCAAAATAGCTTGGAATGTTGCAAAAGTTGGTGTGCATGCTTGTTTATCTAATGGGCATCCAAATCTATGATCAAGTTTCAATTCTTAGAAGTTGATCAAAAGCGAAACTCCATCCTGCGGTTTTGTTAGGGTTTGGCTTAAAGGAGGGGAAAATGGCTTTGAGAAATTGGAAACAAATGCAACCTTTTATGTCTTGGTTTCACCAAGTTTGCCTAAGGTCAAAAATAGCTTGAAATCCCCTGAAAGTTTGTATGCATGGTTATCTCTCAACTGGGTACGTAAATTCTCTTTCAAATTTCACTTACAAGAAAGCTGAAAAAATAAGATCTCTTAGACCTTTACTTGACCAACTTTGAATAACAACCAAAATAGCTCCGAACATCATGAAAGCTAGCTTAGACTCTTATTTACCAGATGCACCGATAAATCTACGATTAAATTTTAATTTTGAGAAATTAGTCAAATGTGAAACTCCGTTGTGTGGTTTTGCTAAGGTTGGGCTTAAAGGGGTTGAAAATATTTTGGAATGTCTCAAAAGTTTGCATGCACGCTTGTTGATCAAATGTGCATCTAAATTTATGATCAAATTTAAATTCTAAGAAAGTGCTCGAAAGTGAAACTCCGTCGTGTGGTTTCAACAGGGTTTGGCTTAAAGGGGGTCAAAATAGCTCGAAACGTTGTGAAAGTTGGCATGCAAGCTTGTCTATCCAATATGCATCCAAACGTACGACCAGGTTTCAATTCTAAGAATTTGGTCAAAGCTGAGACTATATTGTGCAGTTTTGTTAGGGTTTGGCTTAAAGATGCCGAAAATAGCTCTCAACATCGTGAAAGTTGGCATGCACTCTTATTTTCCAAATGTGCATTTAAATCTATGATCAAATTTTAATTCCAAGAAATTTGTTAAAAGTGAAACTTCGTCGTGCATGTTTTTATGTGTGCCTCTTAAATGGGTATTTAAATCTACTTTTAAATTTGATTTCTAAGAAATTGGAAAAAAGTGCAACCTTTTAGGCCTTGGTTTGACCAAGTTTGACTAAGGTACCTCAATTCTCTTTCAAATGGGTACCTAAATTCATCTCTCAAATGGGTACTTAAATTCTCTTACAAATTTCATTTACAAGAAAGTCGAAAAAATAGAATCTCTTAGACGTTTGCTTGACAAACCTTGAAAAATGACCATAATAACTTCGAACATCATGAAAATTGGTGTGCACTGTTATCTACCAAATGCGAAGATAAATCTACGATCAAAATTTAATTCTGAGAAATTAGTCAAAAGTGAAACTCTGTTGTATGGTTTTGTTGAGGTTGGGATTAAAGGGGGTGAAATATTTTGGAACGTCTCCAAATTTCTTGTGCATGCTTGTCTATCAAATGGGAATTCAAATTTATGATCAAATTTCAATTATACGAAACTGCTCAAAAGTGAAACTTCATCATGCTTTTTCGCTAGGGTTGGGATTAAAGGTGGTCAAAATAGCTTGGAATGTTGTGAAAGTTGGCATGCATGCTTGTTTATCTAATGGGCATCCAAATCTATGATCAAGTTTCAATTCCTAGTATTTGGTCAAAAGCGAAACTCCATCGTGCGGTTTTGTTACGGTTTGGCTTAAAGGAGTAAAAAATAACTCTGAACATCATGAATGTTGGCGTGCACTCTTATCTTCCAAATGCACATCTAAATCTATGATCAAATTTTAATTCCGAGAAATTTGTCAAGAGTGAAACTCCATCATGCAGTTTCACTAAGATTGGGGTTACAGCACGGGGACTTCACTTAGTGAACCTCTCACATAGCACGTGCGATCGTGGGATATTAAAGAATACCCTTAATTTCCAGAGATATTGACCCAAACTCTTTTTGTTGAAACCCCCTCCCAATACTTAAAACCTCCTCCCCACCCCTTTTTATACCTCAATCCTTATAAACCACCCTATCCACCCCCACCTTAAACCCCTCATCCCCCCAATACCTGCAATATATTGGTTCAATTTTTGATAATTTTAAAACCCACAATATGAACTAACGTGATAGGATATTGGTCAACAAGTGAATCCCCCGTCGGTTACAGGGGGTGAAAATAGCTCAAAACGTCATGAAAGTTGGATTGCATCGTTATCTATCAATTGGGCATCCAAATCTATGATCAAATTTCAATTCTGAGAAATTAGTCAGAAGTGAAACTCCGTCGTTCATTTTCGCTAGAGTTGGGCTCAAAGGTGTCGAAATAGCTTTGACCATTGCAAAAGTTGGCGTGCACGTTTTTATATCAAACGGGCATCCAAATCTATGATCAAATTTCAACTCCAAGAATTTGGTTAAAATTGAAACTCCATCATTCTATTTCACTAAGGTTTGGCTTAAAGGAAAAAGTTCAAGCTTTTAGGCCTTGGTTTGACCAAGTATGAGCAAATTTGAATTCTGAGAAACTGCTCAAAAGTGAAACTCTGTCGTGCGGTTTCACTAGGGTTGGGATTAAAAGGGGTCAAAATAATATTTCGAAACATTGCAAAATTTGTTGTGGATGATTGTTTATCTAATGGGCATCCAAATCTAAAATCAAATTTCTATTCTAAGAAGTACGTCAAAAGTCAAACTCGATCGTACAATTTTGTTAGGGTTTGGATTAAAGGGCTAAATATAACTATGAACATCGTGAAAGTCGGCGTGCACACTTATCGTCCAAATGCGCATCAAAAGAAATCATCAACTTTTAATTTCGAGAAATTTGTAAAAAGTGAAACTCCATTGTGTGGTTTCACAAAATTTGGGGTTAAAGGGGGTGAAAATAGCTTGGAACGTCTCAAAAGTTGGAGTGGATGCTTGTCTATCAAATGGGCATCCAAATCTGTGATCAAATTTCAATTGCGAGAAAATTGTCAAAAGTGAAACTTCGTCGTGCATTTTTCGCTAGATTTTGGCTTAAAGTGGGTCCAAATAGCTCGAAACATTGCAAAATTTGGCGTGCACGCTTGTATATCAACCGGGCATCCAAATCTATGATCAAATTTAAATTCTATGAATTTGGTCAAAAGTGAAACTCCATCATGCGGTTTCGCTAAGGTTTGGCTTAAAGGAGGGAAAAAGAGCTCTGAACATCACTAAATTTGGCATGCACTCTTATCTACCAAATGGGCATCTAAATCTATGATCATATTTCAATTCTCAGAAATTCGTCAAAAGAGAAACTTTATCGTGCGCTTTTGCTAAGGTTGCACTTTAAGGGATTGCAATAGCTCGGAACATCGTGAAAGTTAGCATGTACACTTGTTTATTGAAATGGGTACAAAAATCTAGTTTCAAATTTCACTTCTTAAAAAGTCAACAAAAGTGCATCTTTTCAGCTTTTGTTTGACCATCCTTGAATGAGGGCCAAAATAGCTCCAAATAGCAGAAAAATAGGTGTCCATGCCTATCTTGTAAATTGGGTACCTAAATCTACTTCAAAATTTGAATTTTAAGAAAATGGGAAAAATACAACGTTTTAGGCCTTAGTTTGACAAAGTTTGACCGAGGTCCAAAATGGCTTGCAATCCCAAAAAAATATACATGTAGGGATTATCTCTTAAATGGGTATCTAAATACAGTTTCAAATTTCAATTTTGAGAAAGTCAAGAAAAGTGCATTTCTTAGAACTTGGTTTGACCAACCTTAACTAAGTGCCGAAATAACTCGAAATTCGCAAAAGTATGTGTGTCTCTTAAATGGGCATCTAAATCTACTTTTAAATTTGATTTCTAAGAAATTGGAAAAAAGTGCAACCTTTTAGGCCTTGGTTTGACCAAGTTTGACCAAGGTCCAAAATAGCTCGAAATCCCCTTAAAGTGTGTATGCATGGTTATCTCTCAAATGGGTACCTAAATTATCTTTCAATTTTCAATTACAAGAAAGTCAAAAAAATAGCATCTCTTAGACCTTTTCTTGACCAACCTTAAATAATGACCAAAATAACTTCGAACATTGTGAAAGTTGGTGTGCACTGGTATCTACCAAATGCTAAGATAAATCTACGATCAAATTTTAATTTTAAGAAATTAGTCAAATGTGAAACTTTGTTGTATGGTTTTGTTGAGGTTGGGATTAAAGGGGTGAAATATTTTAGAACGTCTCGAAATTTTGCACGCACGCTTGTCTATCAAATGGGCATTCAAATCTATGATCAAATTTCAATAATAAGAAACTGCTCAAAAGTGAAACTTCGTCATGCGTTTTCGCTAGGGTTGGGCTTAAAGGTGTTCAAAATAACCTGGAATGTTGTGAAAGTTGGCATGCATGGTTTTTTTATCTAATGCGAATCCAAATCTATGATCAAGTTTCAATTCTTAGAATTTGATCAAAAGCAAAACTCCATCGTGCGGTTTTGTTAGGGTTTGGCTTAAAGGAGGGGAAAATGGCTTTGAAAAATTGGAAACAAATGCAACCTTTTATGTCTTGGTTTCACCAAGTTTGCCTAAGGTCCAAAATTGCTTGAAATCCCCTGAAAGTTTGTAAGCATGGTTATCTCTCAAATGGGTACCTAAATTCTCTTTCAAATTTCAATTACAAGAAAGCCGAAAAAATAACATCTCTTAGACCTTTACTTGACCAACTTTGAATAACGACCAAAATAGCTCCGAACATCATGAAAGTTAGCATGGAATCTTATCTACCAAATGCACCGATAAATCTACGATTAAATTTTAATTTTGAGAAATTAGTCAAACATGAAACTTCGTTGTGTGATTTTGCTAAGGTTGGGCTTAAAGCGGGTGAAAATATGTTGGAATGTCTCAAAAGTTTGCATGCACGCTTGTTCATCAAATGGGCATCCAAATTTATGATCAAATTTAAATTCTAAGAAACTGCTCGAAAGTGAAACTCCTTCGTGCGGTTTTGACAGGGTTGGGCTTAAAGGGGGTCAAAAAAACTTGAAACGTCGTGAAAGTTAGCATGCACTCTTATCTTCCAAATGCACATTTAAATCAATGATTAGATTTTAATTTCAAGAAATTGGTTAAAAGTGAAACTCCATTGTGCATGTTTTTATGTGTGCCTCTTAAATGGGCATCTAAAAATACTTTTAAATTTGATTTCTAACAAATTGGAAAAAAGTGCAACCTTTTAGGCCTTGGTTTGACCAAGTTTGATCAAGGTCCAAAATAGATTGAAATCCCCTGAAAGTGTGTATGCATGGTTATCTCTCAAATGGGTACCTAAATTCTCTTTCAAATTTCACTTACAAGAAAGTAAAAAAAATAGCATCTCATAGACCTTTGCTTGACCAGCCTTGAATAATGACCAAAATAACACCGAACATCCTTAGAGTTGGTGTGCACTATTATCTACCAAATGCTAAGATATATCTACGATAAAACTTTAATTCTGAGAAATTAGTCAAATGTGAAACCCTGTTGTATGGTTTTGCTGAGGTTGGGATTAAAGGGGGTGAAATATTTTGGAACGTCTCGAAATTTCTTGTGCACGCTTGTCTATCAAATGGGCATTCAAATTTATGATCAAATTTCAATTATACAAAACTGCTCAAAAGTGAAACTTCATCATGCTTTTTCGCTAGGGTTGGGCTTAAAGGTGGTCAAAATAGCTTGGAACATTGCGAACGTTGGCGTGCATGCTTTTTTATCTAATGGGCATCCAAATCTATGATCAAGTTTCATTTATTAGAAGTTGGTCAAAAGCGAAACTCCATCGTGCGGTTTTGTTAGGGTTTGGCTTAAAGGAGTCGAAAATAACTCTAAACATCATGAAAGTTGGCGTGCATTCTTATCTTCCAAATGCACATCTAAATATATAATCAAATTTTAATTTTGATAAATTTGTCAAGAGTGAAACTTCGTCATGCGGTTTTGCTAAGATTGGGGTTACAGGGGGTGAAAATAGCTCAAAACGTTGTGAAAGTTGGAGTGTGTGGTTATGTATCAAACAGGCATCCAAATCGATGATCAAATTTCAATTCTGAGAAATTAGTTAGAAGTGAAATTCCATTGTTCATTTTTGCTAGAGTTGGGCTCAAAGGGGTCCAAATAGCTCGGACCATTGCAAAAGTTGGCGTGCACGTTTTTATATCAAAAGGGCATCCAAATCTATGATCAAATTTCAAATCCGAGAATTTGGTCAAAAGTGAAACTCCGTCATTTGATTTCGCTAAGGTTTACGGCTTAAAGGAGGGAAAAATGGCTTTGAGAAATTGGAAACAAATGCAACCTTTTAGGGCTTGGTTTCACCAAGTTTTCCTAAGGTCAAAAATAGCTTGAAATCCCCTAAAAATTTGTATGCATGGTTATCTCTCAAATGGGTACCTAAATTCTCTTTCAAATTTCAATTACAAGAAAGCTGAAAAAATAACATCTCTTAGACCTTTACTTGACCAACCTTGAATAATGACCAAAATAGCTCCGAACATCATGAAAGTTAGCATGCACTCTTATCTACCAAATGCATAGATAAATCTACAATTAAATTATAATTTTGAGAAATTAGTCAAACGTGAAACTCCATTGTGCGGTTTTGCTATGGTTGGGCTTAAAGGGGGTGAAAATATTTTGGAATGTCTCAAAAGTTTTCATGCATGCTTGTTCATCAAATGGGCATCCAAATTTATGATCAAATTTAAATTCTAAGAAAGTGATCGAAAGTGAAACTACGTCATGTGGTTTTGACAGGGTTGGGCTTAAAGGAGGTCAAAATAGCTCAAAATGTCACGAAAGTTGGTGTGCATGCTTGCTTATCCAATATGCATCCAAACGTGTGACCAGGTTTCAATTCTGAGAATTTGGTCAAAGCTGAGACTGCATCGTGTAGTTTTGTTAGGGTTTGGCTTAAAGATGCTGAAAATAGCTCTCAACATTATGAAAGTTGGCATGCACTCTTATCTTCCAAATGCGAATTTAAATCAATGATTAAATTTTAATTCCAACAAATTGGTTAAAAGTGAAAGTCCGCCGTGCACGTTTTTATGTGTGCCTCTTAAATGGGTATCTAAATCTACTTTTAAATTTGATTTCTAAGAAATTGGAAAAAAGTGCAACCTTTTAGGCCTTGGTTTGACCAAGTTTTACCAAGGTCCAAAGAAATCCCCTAAAAGTGTGTATGGATGGTTATCTCTCAAATGGGTACCTAAATTCTCTTTCAAATTTCACTTAAAGGAAAGTCGAAAAAATAGCATCTCTTAGACCTTTGCTTGACCAACCTTGAACAAAGACCAAAATAACTTTGAACATCATGAAAGTTGGTGTGCACTATTATCTACCAAATGCGAAGATAAATCTACGATCAAATTTTAATTTTGAGAAATTAGTCAAAAGTGAAACTCTGTTGTATGGTTTTGCTAAGGTCGGGATTAAAGGGGGTGAAATATTTTGGAATGTCTTGAAATTTCACGTGCACGCTTGTCTATCAAATGGAAATTCAAATCTATGATCAAATTTCAATTATAAGAAACTGCTCAAAAGAGAAACTTCGTCATGCGTTTTTGCTAGGGTTGGGCTTAAAGGTGGTCAAAATAGCTTGGAACGTTGGAAAAGTTGGTGTTCATGGTTGTCTATCTAAGGGGCATCCAAATCTATGATCAATTTTCAATTCTTAGAATTTGGTCAAAAGCAAAACTCCATCGTGCGGTTTTGTTAGGGTTTGGCTTAAAGGAGTTGAAAATAACTCTGAACGCCATGAATGATAGCGTGCACTCTTATCTTCCAAATGCACATCTAAATCTATGATCAAATTTTAATTCTGAGAAATTTGTCAAGAGTGAAACTCCGTGATGTGGTTTCGCTAAGATTGGGGTTACAGGGGGTCAAAATAGCTCAAAACGTCATGAAAGTTGGAGTGCACGGTTATCTATCAAACGGGCATCCAAATCTATGATCAAATTTCAATTCTGAGAAACTAGTCAGAAGTGAAACTCTGTCATTCATTTTCTCTACAGTTGGGCTCGAAGGGGTCCGAATAGCTCAGACCATTGCAAAGGTTGGCGTGCACATTTGTATATCAAACGGGCATCCAAATCTATGATCAAATTTCAACTCCAAGAATTTGGTCAAAATAGAAACTCCATCATTCGATTTCACTAAGGTTTGGCTCAGAGGAAAAAGTACAAGCTTTTAGGCCTTGGTTTGACCAAGTATGAGCAAATTTTAATTCTGAGAAACTGCTCAAAAGTGAAACTCTGTCGTGGAGTTTCACTAGGGTTGGGCTTAAAAGGGGTCAAAATAATAGCTCGAAACGTTGCAAAATTTGGCGTGCATGATTGTTTATCCACTGGGCATCCAAATCTATAATCAAGTTTCTATTCTAAGAAGTACGTGAAAAATGAAACTCGTTCGTTTAATTTTTTTAGGGTTTGGCTTAAAGGAGCTAAAGATAACTATGAACATCGTGAAAGTTGGCGTCCACATTTATCATCCAAATGTGCATCAAAAGAAATGATCAAATATTAATTTTGAGAAATTTGTAAAAAGTGAAACTTCGTTGTGCGGTTTCACAAAGTTTGGGGTTAAAGGGGGTGAAAATAGCATGGAACGTCATGAAAGTTGGATTCAACGCTTGTCTATCGAATGGGAATCCAAATCTATTATTAAATTTCAATTGCGATAAAATTGTCAAAAGTGAAACTTTGTCGTGCATTTTCGCTAGAGTTCGGCTTAAAGCGAGTCCAAATAGCTCGAAACATTGCAAAATTTGGGGTCCACTCTTGTATATCAACCGGGCATCCAAATATATGATCAAATTTCAATTCTGGGAATTTGGTCAAAAGTGAAACTCCATCATGCGATTTCGCTAAGGTTTGGCTTAAAGGAGGGAAAAAGAGCTCTGAACATCACTAAATTTGGCATGCACTCTTATCTGCCAGATGGGCATCTAAATCTATTATCATATTTCAATTCTAAGAAATTGGTCAAAAGAGAAACTTTATCGTGCGCTTTCACTAAGGTTGCACTTAAAGGGAGTGAAATATCTCAAAACATCGCGAAAGTTAGCGTGTACGCTTGTTTATTGAAATGGGTACATAAATCTAGTTTCGAATTTCACTTCTTAAAAATTCAACAAAAGTGCATCTTTTTAGCTTTTGTTCAACCATCCTTGAATGAGGGCCAAAATAGCTCCAAATAGCAAAAAAATAGGTGTCCATGCCTATCTTTGGGTATCTAAATCTACTTCAAAATTTGCATTTTAAGAAAATGAGAAAAATGCAACGTTTTAGGCCTTGGTTTGACAAAGTTTGACCGAGGTCCAAAATGGCTCATAATCCCAAAAAAATCTATATGTAGGGGTTATCTCTCAAATGGGTACCTAAATACAGTTTCAAAATTCAATTTCGAGAAAGTCAAGAAAAGTGCATTTCTTAGAACTTAGTTTGACCAACCTTGACTAAGTGCCAAAATGGATATCTAAATCTACTTTTAAAGTTGATTTCTAAGAAAATGGACTTTTAGGCCTTGGTTTGACCAAGTTTCACTAAGGTCCAAAATAGCTCGAAATCCCCTGAAAGTGTGTATGTATGGTTATCTCTCAAATGGGTACCTAAATTCTCTTTCAAATTTCAATTACAAGAAAGTCGAAAAAATAGCATCTCTTAGACCTTTGCTTGACCAACCTTAAATAATGACCAAAATAACTTCAAACATCATGAAATTTGGTGTGCACTAGTATCTACCAAATGCTAAGATAAATCTAGGATCAAATTTTAATTCTGAGAAATTAGTCAAAAGTGAAACTCTGTTGTATGGTTTTGCTAAGGTTGGGATTAAAGGGGTGAAATATTTTGGAACGTCTCGAAATTTCACGTGCACGCTTGTCTATCAAATGGGCATTCAAATCTATGATCAAATTTCGATTATAAGAAACTGCTCAAAAGTGAAACTTCGTCATGCGTTTTCACTAGGGTTGGGCTTAAAGGTGGTCAAAATAGCTTGGAACATTGTGAAAGTTGGCATGCAAGCTTTTTTATCTAATGGGCTTCTGAATCTATGATCAAGTTTCAATTCTTAGAAGTTGATCTAACGTCATGAATGTTAGCGTGCACTCTTATCTTCCAAATGCACATATAAATCTATGATCAAATTTTAATTCCAAGAAATTTGTCAAGAGTGAAACACCGTCATGCAGTTTTGCCAGGATTGGAGTTACAGGGGGTGAAAATAGCTCAAAACATCACAAAAGTTAGAGTGCACGGTTATCTATCAAACGGGCATCCAAATCTATGATCAAATTTCAATTCTGAGAAATTAGTCAAAAATGAAACTCCGTCGTTCATTTTCGCTAGAGTTGGGCTCGAAGGGGTCCAAATAGCCAGACCATTGCAAAAGTTGGGGTGGATGTTTTTATATCAAATGGGCATCCAAATCTATGATCAAATTTCAACTCCGAGAATTTGGTCAAAATTGAAACTCCATCATTCAATTTCGCTAAGGTTTGGCTTAAAGGACGGGAATATGGCTTTGAGAAATTGGAAACAAATGCAACCTTTTATGTCTTGGTTTCACCAAGTTTGCCTAAGTTCCAAAATAGCTCGAAATCCCCTGAAAGTTTGTATGCATGGTTATCTCTCAAATGGGTACCTAAATTCTCTTTCAAATTTCAATTACAAGAAAGCCGAAAAAATAACATCTCTAGCCCTTTACTTGACCAACCTTGAATAACGACCAAAATAGCTCCGAACATCATGAAAGTTAGCATGCACTCTTAGCTACAAAATGCGCTCATAAATCTACGATAAAATTTTAATTTTGAGAAATTAGTCAAACGTGAAACTCCGTTGTGCGGTTTTGGTAAGGTTGGGCATAAAGGGGTTCAAAATATTTTGGAATGTCTCAAAAGTTTCCATGCATGCTTGTTCATCAAATGAGCATCCAAATTTATAATCAAATTTAAATTCTAAGAAACTGCTCGAAAGTGAAACTCCTTCGTGCGGTTTCGACATGGTTGGGCTTAAAGGGGTTCAAAATAGGTCAAAACATCGCGAAAGTTGGCGTGCATGCTTGTCTATCCAATATGCATCCAAACCTATGATCATGTTTCAATTCTGAGAATTTGGTCAAAGCTGAGACTGCATCTTGTAATTTTGTTAGGGTTTCGCTTAAAGATGCCGAAAATAGATATCAACATTGTGAAAGTTGGCATGCACTCTTATCTTCCAAATGCGCATTTAAAATCAATGATTAAATTTTAATTCCAAGAAATTGGTTAAAAGAGAAACTTCGTTGTGCACGTTTTTATGTGTGCCTCTTAAATGGGTATCTAAATCTACTTTTAAATTTGATTTGTAAGAAATTGGAAAAAAGTGCAACATTTTAGGCCTTGGTTTGACTAAGTTTGACCAAGGTCCAAAATAGCTCGAAATCCCTTGAAAGTTTTTATGCATGGTTATCTCTCAAATGGGTACCTAAATTCTCTTTCAAATTTCACTTACAAGAAAGTCGAAAAAATAGCATCTCTTAGACCTTTGCTTGACCAACCTTGAATAATGACCAAAATAACTTCAAACATCATGAGATTTGGTGTGCAATGTTATCTACCAAATGCTAAGATAAATCTACGATCAAATTTTAATTCTAAGAAATTAGTCAAAAGTGAAACTCTGTTGTATGGTTTTGCTGAGGCTTGGATTAAGGGGGGTGAAACATTTTGGAATGTCTCTAAATTTTGCGTGCACACTTGTCTATGAAATGTGCATTCAAATCTATGATCAAATTTCAATTATACAAAACTGCTCAAAAATGAAACTTCGTCATGCTTTTTCGCTAGGGTTGGGCTTAAAGGTGGTCAAAATAGCTTGGAACATTGCAAAAGTTGGCATGCATGCTTGTTTATCTAATGGGAATCCAAATCTGTGATCAAGTTTCAATTCTTAGAAGTTCTTCAAAAGCAAAACTCCATCATATGGTTTTGTTAGGTTTTGGCTTAAACAGTCAAAAATAACTATGAACATCATTGAAGTTGGCGTGCTCTCTTATCTTCCAAATGCACATCTAAATATATGATCAAATTTTAACTTCGAGAAAATTGTCAAGAGTGAAACTCCGTCATGTGGTTTCACTAAGGTTGGGGTTACAGGGGTTGAAAATAGCTCAAAACGTCGTGAAAGTTGGAGTGCATGGTTATCTATCAAACGGGCATCCAAATTTATGATCAAATTTCAATTCTAAGAAATTAGTCAGAAGTGAAACTCTGTTGTTCATTTTCGCTAGAGTTGGGATCTAAGGGGTTCAAATAGCCTTGACCATTGCAAAAGTTGACGTGCATGTTTTTATATAAAAAAGGCATCCAAATCTATTATCAAATTTCAACTCTGAGAATTTGGTCAAAAGTGAAACTCCCTCATTCGATTTTGCTAAGGTTTGGCTTAAAGGAGGGGAAAATGACTTTGAGATATTGGAAACAAATGCAACCTTTTATGTCTTGGTTTCACCAAGTTTGCCTAAGGTCCAAAATAGCTCGAAATCCCCTGAAAGTTTGTATGCATGGTTATATCTCAAATGGGTACCTAAATTCTCTTCAAATTTCAATTAAAAGAAAGCCAAAAAAAATAACATCTCTTACACCTTTACTTGACCAACCCAGAATAACGACCAAAATAGCTCCCAACATCATGAAAGTTAGCATGCACTCTTATCTACCAAATGCGCTAATAAATCTACGTTTAAATTTTAATTTTGAGAAATTAGTTGAATGTGAAACACCATTGTGCGGTTTTGCTAAGTTTGGGCTTAAAGGGGGTGAAAATAGTTTGGACTGTCTCAAAAGTTTGCATGCACTCTTGTTCATCAAATGGGCATCCAAATTTATGATCAAATTTAAATTCTAAGAAACTACTTGAAAGTGAAACTTCGTCGTGCGGTTTCGACAGTGAAAAATTTTGTGATGTTCAGACCTATTTTTCCCTCCTTTAAGCCAAACCTTAGCGAAATCAAATGATGGAGGTCCAAAATGGCTCACAATCCCAAAAAAACCTACATGTAGGGATTATCTCTCAAATGGGTACCTAAATACAGTTTCAAATTTCAATTTCGAGAAAGTAAAGAAAAGTGCATTTCTTAGAACCTGGTTTGACCAACCTTAACTAAGTGCCGAAATAAGTCAAAATTCACAAAAATATGTGTGCCTCTTAAATGGGCATTTAAATGTACTTTTAAATTTGATTTCTAAGAAATTGGAAAAAAGTGCAACCTTTTAGGCCTTGGTTTGACCAAGTTTGACCAAGGTCGAAAATATTTCGAAATGCCCTAAAAGTGTGTATGCATGGTTATCTTTCAAATGGGTACCTAAATTATCTTTCAAATTTCAGCTACAAGAAAGTCGAAAAAATAACATCTCTTAGACCTTTGCTTGACCAACCTTGAATAATGACCAAAATGACTTCAAACATCGTGAAAGTTGGTGTGCACTATTATCAACCAAATGCTAAGATAAATATATGATCAAATTTTAATTCTTAGAAATTAGTCAAAAGTGAAACTCTGCTGTATGGTTTTGCTGAGGTTGGGATTAAAGGGGGTGAAATATTTTGGAACGTCTCGAAATTTCGAGTGCATGCTTTTCTATCAAATGGGCATTCAAATCTATGATCAAATTTTAATTATAAGAAACTGCTCAAAAGTGAAACTTTGTCATGCATTTTTGCTAGGGTTGGGCTTAAAGGATGTCAAAATAACTTTGAACATTACAAAAGTTGGCGTGCATGCTTGTTTATCTAATGGTCATCCAAATTTATGTTTAAGTTTCAATTCTTAGAATTTGGTCAAAAGCAAAACTCCATCGTGCGGTTTTGTTAGGGTTTGGCTTAAAGGAGTCGAAAATAACTCTGAACATCATGAAAGTTGGCATGCACTCTTATCTTCCAAATGCACATCTAAATCTACCTACTCTAGCATATATAATCAATAACATATAAGCATTTAAAAGCATCCATGGATAAAATACTCATTTAAACACATATTATTCGACAAGAAAAGATATTTCTATTAATATAAAACAGAGATTACAATAGTGACAACCTCTGTCGGCACGTCTGCGAATCCGAGAAACTGGATCCCCCACTTGGGCCTCCACCACTTCAATCCTCTATCTCTCGATAGCAAGCTCACAAGCAAAATGCAAGCTTGGGAAGAACACAAAAGTGCTCCAAGGGACAAAGGGATGCATACTCAAGTATAAGCTCTGACAGCAATGGACTATAGATTTCTTGCTCTCAATTCCTCATGCCTTCAATGTATCCAAAGGGTTCCTTATATAGCTCTTCAATGGGGTAATGAAAGTTTGAATCTAAGCGATCTCAAGGCATATGGAAGGCCAGGAGACAAGTGAGTCAAATCCACATCAAGGAAAACTCCAAAAGAATTTGGCCTTTTGCACACATCCCGATGTGCGCGGGTTAAGGGTCAAATCTGCGTATATATGTGAGAAAGGGATTAAAAGTTATGTATGGCAATCTTTGCATGATTTTAGGGATGATCTTGGAAACATCAAAGGTACAAAAATGGTCCATGGGGTCAAAAGAGTCTACAGAGGGATAGGGAAGGCCATAAATGTGTGATTCACCATGTGTGGTAAAATCAGCTATAACAGATGCCCCCTAATGTGTGAGGCCTGAGGGGTCATACGATGGCCGAAATAAATTATAAGTCTATCCCAGAAGTGGAGTGATGAAGAACCCAGTGGAAGAACCAACCATCTAATCAGGACAACACAATGATACAACTCTTCACATAACTGCAAGTAGATATAGCAGTCTCGGATACATAAGAGTACAATGGCCATGAATAGACATGATACAATATGAAATGTGTGGTCATTGCCACGTCCAATATAAATAGATCAGAATCTCCATGATGAAGATATACAAAGGATCATGATCTCCATGAAAGATTAAGATATATAACGGATTAAGATCTCCATAATGCCTGGAAATATCTGACATATACTAGAATCAAGTCACAAGAGCTGAAATCTCATGAACACTCGCACGATCAAGGAGGTAGCATAAAAGAGATGCCACCAATCTAGAAGGTTTTATACACAAACCACTATGATTACATGTCCTACTATGTGAATACAGGTTTCAAGGTTGAACATAGTAGTCCATCGTCTGACTATCGGTCATTGATGTATACTGTTAACAGATGCGAGATCACCCACCGATAATGAAAATGGGAATCAAGGTACTAGAGTGCAAACTAACAAGTGTGAATAAATGTGTTGAGGTCGAACACTTGAGAGAATCCATCGATCAGGGGACATTGATGCATTCCCAAAAATCGTCGATGGAGAGAGAAACTGCCACTGATGACTACAATTCTCAAGCCACTCAAAAATGACTCTAGATTCCTATCCCAGAATAAATGATCTGAAGTCGACGGGATGAAATCTACTGGAAAGAGGGCATTAAGGCATCCCCCATAATCCAACATGAGGTACTCAACAAATCTATATAATGTGGAAGGACTCGATCATAAGGTGCACGAACCAGTAACTATACTCGGAATGGTCGACATGCAAAGTCAAGATAACTGAGGAATGGCTAACTCAGGTTTCAACTTCCTTTGAACAAGAGCATAAATGAAAATGGTGACTGAATGAAGGCAGCATAGACTCGATATACAAAACTGGGACATCTCTACAACATAGTAGGCATCGACAGAGGCTCCATAGGGACTAGAAGCTTAACCAGTCGGTGGAGATAAACTCAGATAAACAAGTATAGCTCCTAAAGTCAAACTATTAACCCAACCAATGGATATGATATACAGTGCTCTATTCGAAGGTGACACAACTCGACAACTGCCAAAGATAACATCCTTCCTTGTCTGGATTTTTGGTTTTTTAATTTTTTTGGACTTTTTCAAATATTTGAAAAGCTTGAAAAAGAATAAAATCACTTTAAAGTTACAGACTATGAGGAGGCGAGTGTCAAATTTGAAAACAAACTAGTTCCAAGCAGCGGAACATACCTATGCTCAATGCAAGGAGACATGTGTAGGATAGCGACACTCAGGGGAAATCCCCCTCCCAGTAAAAATAGGGAATCAAGATTCAAAGGATATATAAAATGGCTGTGTGTGGCTAGACATGAGACAAGCTCGGGCTATATGGTTGATACTCAAACTTAGGGAAGCCAACATAAGGCTCAATAAGGCAGGAAAAGATCATGATAATGCAATTAAAACTTGACATAAGGGAGCCCTGAGGGAACAGACCAGAAAAAGATCAAGAGGAGTATGAGGCTCTTGAAAAATGTCATGGCAATACTATACAATAGACTCCCACACCCTAAACGACAAATTGTCGGTATGGGCACCAAATGCAAATAAGGAGCTAACTAGGGTACCCATGTAAGGTCAAGCTCTACCATTCACATCACGCCACTTCTAAAACAGTAAGAAGGTTCTGTGATAGGATAGAATGGATTCGTACCTATGGTTATAATGAAACGGTCATAAGGTCATGCAAAATTCAAATGGAGGTGAAACATAACCTATATGCCAGCTTAAACATCATACTTGAAATCGGCATGAATGGGTCAAAACAATGGTCGAAATGGTGCTCAATATGGTCTCCTTCATCATTATATTAGTAAAAAATGGTCCAAAAGGGTAAAAAGCGGTCCAAAACAATAGAAAGGGGGTAAAAATTTTCAAAATTTTCAAAAATTCTATAAATAGTAAAAAATTGAAAACATTATATAACATTTGAAATTTTTATCCAATTGAGCTCAGAACTTCAAACACGAATTTCGGGAGATCCAGCTGACGGAATCCGGCACCGTTTTTTCCAGGTAACTTCCCATGCCTTGATCTTTCATTTGCTTGTAAATTTTTCAAATTTCCATGGACCAAATCAAATTCTAGGCCAATATAAGATGCACGCCTTGGCCCACACGGAAATCAGGGGTTTTTCTGCGTATATGGCTAGCTATACGTGGAAAAGGGGGTCCAAAGTCGTGTACATATGCGGTTGTTTTGCAAATAGTCATGTATGCGTCCATGTTTAAGTTTTTCTATGACATATAATGACCAAAAATCAAATTGAATGTGCAGGATGGTTCTAGAATGGAGGGAACGAGAGCACAGGGGAATGTAGAAGAAGTAGTACGAGGCGATCTAATGGCTCAACAAGCTCTTTGTGCATGCAGGCTCTACAAGTTTTGGTGTCTTAGTGGCTTAAGGGCCAAACCAAGACTACTACAGATGCTAGTAGACTACTGGGATCCTAACATAGAGTCTTTCCAAATCGATGGGATGTCCCTCACCTTAGAAGTGGAGGAAATATACTTCATTACTGGATTGTCCCGATGGGGGGAAGTGGTGAACCTACATTCTCATGGGCCTAGAGGTGGCCTCACCATAGATAAGTATATAGCTGTATACTGTTATCCAAACATGAAGAAGGTCAGGAGTCATATCCCAACTAACTCCATACAGGTGCTAGGCCTAAAGGCCATACTATTGACACTCAGCAGGATAATAGGGCTAGCCTCACTCCACCAGTCCTCGTGGCCCTTGATGTTCTATGCAGTGGAGTGCATGAGGCCCACAGTTTATGATTGGAGTACTGTGCTATTGAGAAACATGAAGCAGCAGCTCAACGACTGCAAGATGAACAGGGTACGAAACTTTGGTTTTAGTAGTATACTGAGCACGTTCTTCTTTGAGCGTGTTCTGGGACTCAACCCTAGAGTTGACATTCCTCTTCATGGGGTTTGAGATCTAGCCCAATGATGTTGGGCAGATGCGATGCACATACTGGGTGGAGGTAGGGTGTCCAACCCCTATCCAGCTGATTTATTTCCATGGTGGCGACGACAGATAGTTGCCATCGATGATTACCCCTATGCGAGGATAGATTTTTGGGGAGATCCTGACATGCCTCTACCACCAAGATCAGCATACGGTGACATTGGCAATGAATTCCAACCCTCTTTTTAATTTTTTTGAATTATTTAATTTTTTGTGTTTTTTGATATATATCACCAAAAGACATGTTTTTGCGTGATAACAAATAGTGATGATCTGTCATATGCATGCAGATGTAGGACCACGGTGGCCTGACGGCTTCCCTCGTCATAGATGAAGGGAAAGAAGAGATGACATTATGGGTGTGGATGTGGAGCGGATACTCCAAAGCATTCATACCAACTTTGTGTGGTTGACACATAGGGTACCCATGGTACAAGTCGAGGACTTACCTGAGGCCATGCAGCTTCAGGTGGTGGGTGTACCATGAGCATGGGTGCGGTTATTTCAACGGCTAGCTAGAGCCATGGTGACATTCCACGATTAGAACATGCCTCCTCCTCCACAGGCTTAGATACTTGGCAATGACACATTTTGTACTACCGTGTATTTATATTTTGGTGGCTCGAAAGCCCCATTTTTGTAATATGACACTTATGTATTATCACATTTTGGATGTTTAATGAAATTTTTTTATGATCATCGATTTATTTATTTACATGTGTAAAAATGTATGTTTGTGATGAGCTTATTGTTTATGAAACAAATGCCAATCTAACACATAGTTAGCATATGAGTCAACAACTTGATTATAAATTCTTGGAACATGTATGTATGTTATATTGTCAAATTGACGTTCTAACAATCTCACATGTAAGAATCTTCGTAATAATGTTGGATCCCTAACATGATAAAAGCCATTAAGCTGTGACACTACTAACTGCGAATCAAGATGTACCTCAAGAGAGAGAACACCATGTGAAATGAAATCCTATAGAAGCTCGATAACGGCACTATACTCAGCAACATTGTTTAAAGAGGGCCGTAAACATACGCCTCCTGAAGACAATACCTAACCCGTAGGAATATAAATCACCCAAGCAGCAGAGGCTGAGTGTTGAGTGTGATGGATAGCACCATTCGCGAATCCTATATAGATGGAAGACTCCATTGACATCTTCCATAAGAAATGAAAGCTAATCAACAAACTTGATCACCATAAGAAAAACCTAACTATGCAAAATACTATAAAATAATATACAATAGTCAGCCCTGGCTAAAAATCATGCATAGTAATTTTTAAGATAGAGCCCATTTTTGGCTCTGCCAAGGTTGTCCCTTCATAATCTACCAGCTCATAAGTGCCCTTCTCTAACACACGTTTAACAACGTAAGGACCATGCCACATGGGGTTGAAATTTCCTGCACCCAAGGGTTCTTTAGCTTGATCCCACAAAAGGACCAAATATCCTTCACTAAACTTCCTTGGACAGATAGATTTATCATACTGGACCTTAGTGCAATGCTTATTAACTTCCAGAGCCACTAAGGCATCTCGACACTGCTCATCAAGCTGCTCTAAGTGGACCAAATGTTCCTCCAATGGGGAAGTGTCTGGTAAGAGCTCTATGGCTAGCTTCAATGAAGGGATTTCACACTCAACCGAAAATACAGACTCCACTCCATGTACAAGCTGATATGGAGAAAAACCAGTGGTAGTCTTAACAGCGGTCCTATAATCCCACAAAGAAGGATATAACATGATATGCCAATTTGTCTTACTTTGTGCGATGGTTCGTTGGAGAATGGACTTAAGTGATTTTTTCACTGCTTCAGCCTGTCCATTCGCCTGAGGGTAATAAGAAGAGGAATGCACCAGCTTATGCCCTAACTTCAAGGCCAACTCTTCCATCATCTGATTCTGAAAGTGCCTACCATGGTCAGTGATAAGCTCTTTTAGAATACTGAACCGAGTAATGATATGGTTGAATACGAAATGTGTGGCTGTCTCACCGTTGGATTTAACCATGGGAATAGCCTCAGCCCATTTCATGAAATAGTCAACAACCATGATGATATGATGATGCCCCCTAGCTGAAGCTGGGTTGCAATCCATGAAATCAAGCCCCCACTTAGTGAAGGGATCGACGGTGATAATTGGATGTAGCAAGGCAGGACGTGAGTGAATATTACATGTAAACACTTGGAAAGGGTGGCACTTCTTGACTGCATTGACGTAATCTTTAAAGATCGATGGCCAAAAATAACCCGCTCTCAAGATTTTTTGGGATGTAGAAAGCCTAGATAAATGACCACCACATGCCCCTCCCTGGCAATCATTCAGCATAAGTTCATCCTCCTCATGAGTTAAACAACGATGTAAAATAGAATCTACCCCACGGCAGTATAATGTTTTATCCACTATGAGGTAATTCTTGAATACGTGACGTAATGATTGTCGTTCATCCCGTGAAAGGTAAGTAGGGACCTTCAATGTTTGTAAATATATGATAATATCCCCAAACCATGGATCCAAAGTTGAGATCAGGAAGATGTGCTTATCGACAAACGTATCTTTACAAACTTTATCCTCCTCCTCACTTGGGAATCTAGATATAAGCTCCACAAAAATCAACGATTTTTTCAATTTTGCCGAAACAAACTCGAGATCAAATTCTTGCAAGATGACAAGCCACTTATTATACTTTCCCCCGATCATCCTTCTACTGAGGACAAACTGAAATGGATTGACATGGGCTACCACCAAGGTCTGGCGAAGGAGAATATAGTGTCTCAATCTTTGAACCACATGAACGGTAGCTAAGGCAAGTTTCACCACATGGGAATAATGGATCTCTGCATCTATAAGGTTTTGGATTAGATAATATATGACATGCTCTTGGAGCTCCTCATCCTCTTGAACCAAAACCATACCAGTCATCTCCATGGACACGACCACATAAAGTAAAAATTCACGGCTATAGTCGGGTGGACTAATCATCGGGGCCAATGCTAGGGCTCTCTTAAGCGCATCAAAGGACTCCTAGGCTCACTCATCCCAGCAAAAAGTATGGTCCTTCTTCAAAAGACGCATAAATCCTCTAGTCAAATTGGCAAAGTTAACGACGAATCTCCGCAAGAAATTTTCCATGCCTTGCAAACATTGAAGATGTCTAATGTTTCTCAGGGGAGACAATTGAAGTATTGCCTCAACCTTTAAAGGGTCGACTCTTATACCCTCCTTGGAGACAATGAACCCTAATAAGAGACCAGACTTCACGCAAAAGATGCACTCATGAGGATTTAACCTAGCCAAGTAATGGTGGCACCTTTCAAACACTAATCTCAAATGGTAGGAATGATGCATTCTCATATGAGAATGATTAGTAAGGTCATCCAAAAACATTTCAATAATTGATTTGAGATCATGGAAGATCAAGTTCATAGCCTGCTGAAAAGTGGCTTTGGAGTTTTGAAGGCCAAAAGGCATCTTCCGATATGCAAAAGTACCCCAAGGACAAATAAATGCAGTTTTATGTTGGTCCTCGGGTTTAATCTGTATCTAATTGTATCCAAAAAATCCATCCATAAATGAAAATACCTCACTTCCTGCACACTCATCCAAAATTTGATCGATAAATGGTGTGGAAAATTATCTTTAGAACAGGCGTGATTCAAATCATAGAAATCAATGCATATGTGGATCATTCCCTGCTTCTTATCAACCGGAACGGGGTTTGAAACCCACTTCATCAAGGGAACGGGATAGATAAAACCAGCATTCAACAATATTTCTATCTCAGCCTTAATCGCAGGTGCTTTCCTAGGATTCACTACACGCAAGCGTTGTCGAACAGGGTTAGCATTGGGATAAGTTTTAATTTCATGTTCAACAATGTGAGGGTTGATACCTGGCATTTCCTCGTATGACCAAGAAAATACATCACAAAATTCTTTGAACAGCTCGGTATACTCTTGAATCTCAGTATTGGAACATTCTACCCCAGTATAGACATTCTCAATCTTGCAGGATCGTGAGAGATATTGATAGGAATGGTAGGAGATATATTTTCCATTTTTCCATCACCTATCGGACCAGGAGAGCTCAATGGAACCACGAGACTACCAATTCTCTCACTAAGAACCTCCCTAAAGTCTTCATGCTCTAAACGGTCAAGCTCGGGAAGAAAATAAGATCTATGATGCAACTCTTCCCAAGGTGGCTCAACCCTAGACATGGCCTCAATAATAGATTAGTCTAAAGGAAAAACACTATCAAGGCAGTCATGTGCATGAGAAGACTCAACTTCCCATGCATGCAACACATATGGGTCCTCCTCCTCCGTCCGCGAAGAGGAAGGACTAGGCTCTGCAACACATTCAAGATTAGCTTGATATGCAATCATTGTTGTAGGCAATGGCACGTCTATTTCAATGGGCTCACTCAAAGGACTCGGTGTAGGAAGAATCCAAGGATTTTCCATATGGTTTGTGTGAAAAGACATTGAACTCAATGACGACGAAGCCTCACCGAAACTAGACCCAATCATAAGAATAGGTGCAGGACAACTAAATCTTCCCATAAGGGATGGATACATACCAACACCCACACTCTCAATTGCTGGCTAAGAGTGCTCGACAATCGATATAGAAGCTCCTGAAGATGCGGTAACACACGGATTCTTGAATGACGTTTGATCAATCGTAACTATCTTCCCATTAAATGGAAAGCATACAACATGAAATAGAGAAGAAGCTATGGCTTGCATACTATACATCCAATTCCTACCCAGTAAGAGATTGTAGTCAAGGGGCGCATCAACCACCTCAACCTCGATCGCGATGGTCTTCCCTCCCAAATAGACCTTAAGAGAAGGAAGAATCCTGTGTGGTTGAAATGATCTACCATCAAACGTAGTCAACATGGTACCAGATTCAGACAACTCAGGGGAACCCAAACCCTTCCAACACGCCAAAGACATCACAGAAGCAGCAGTGCCTTCGTCAATCACAGTGCATTTGACGGTCATGTTAAGACATTCTACGTGAATTAAGAGAGACACATAGTAAGGAAAGCAAGGTTGTAATCCCATGATTTCAAATTTGATGGCGGAGGAATAATTATCATCGTTAACACCAAGGGTAGAAAGCAAATCCTTCCTTTGCGAAGTACAACTCTGAAGTACTTCGAGTGCAGACATTATACAAAGAGTGTGGCCCAAATCCTCGACAACAGAATAGTTTTGGGTGACTAGGGCATTAGGATTGTGGCCCAAATGCTTAAGGACTCCCTTCAGAATGTGAGGTGCAACTTCAAGTTTATTCATAGGGTTTTCAATACGTAAAGGACTCCTAGGTGGAGTAGGTTCCTTCCAAGGTCTGGTTGTGATGAACCATAGTCCTTTGCATGAGTCACAACCTTAGTAGCACGGACCATATTGATGCAACCATGACCACTAGCCTCTAGTGGATCTTGATCTCCACCAGACTGATCATGGGTCCTCGAGTTCATGTTTTGATTATGAGGTAAAGGGTTGGTCAGCATAGCTGGGCCCTACGCTATGAATCTCGAGGCTTGTTTGATATGAGGGCACAAGTGAATGAGGTGGTCTTCCTTACACAACTTGTGAGGAAACTTAACCTTACATTTAGACTGCTTGTCCCCCCCAGAATTTTGGGCATTCTTGTCATTAGGATTGGCATTTTCATTCCTATTCCCACCCTTACGATTGTTCTTACCCTTCTTTTTATTCCTTCTGGGTTGTTGGTTTCCCTTCTGGTCTAACGATTGCACCAAAAGCACACTCGCCATTTGGGTGGGTTAAGACAAAGCCATAGCTTGTCTTGAGGTAGATTGGTTGACAGATAATTGAATGACCTATTGCACAACCGAATCCACAGGTTTGGCACTCGTACAACCAACAATGCCATCGGCATGTGGTCCAGGTTTGACCTTAGGGTCAAAACTAGAACATGGAGCATTAGGAATGATCTCATGTAACAAGCCATATTGAGCATAAATCAAATCCAATTCCTGCGCCCTAAAAATGGCTTGTTCCCTGTTCTGAACTTCGGATGTAGAAACAGCCTTCGCTATATAAGGCAGTAATGATTTAAGGAACCACTCAAGGAGAAAATCCAGCAGTATGAATGCTTTAATCAATCTCTTTTGTCTACACCACTCTTGGATATGGTCTAAGATATGCATGGCTTTGTCTTGCCGAAATATTGACAAGAGTTCTATACCAATGTGTTAATGCACTAGTTGCTAGAAGTGGTTGAGAAAAGTCATACCTAGGTCATTGAGCAAAGTGAATGCCCCCCTAGGTAACTCTATGTATCATTTCGCAGCAGGCCCTGTAAGGGTGCGTTGAAACAAATCGAATCTTCATGTAAGGTATTAAAAGATCTCCAAAGGTGAAATGTAGTAACATGTTCACTAGGATATTCTCCTAGTTTGCCCTTGAATTTGGGGATGTCCAAGGGAAGCTTATTAGGGACAGCCGACCAAGCTGGGTCATGAGATACAGGATCGTTTGTTAGTCTCGACAAATCAGGTAGATTTAGCATTGTGAGGAAATGGAGCCTAGGTTGAGCAGGTTGATGCCACGCTCCCTGATAATTTTGGTTCACATAAGGCTAATTACCATAATCATCATGGCCTTGGCCATAGTTCCCTCCTCCCATTTGACCCATGTAGGGTGGCATGAAAGGACCATAATGTGTTGTACCTTGACTATGTGGGACTATAAAGCCATAATTCGAAGAGTAAGCGGGTTGTTGATACCCGTACCCATAAGGTGAATAACTCTATCCATACTGTGATCCATAGTCCATAAGAAATACCATGAGATGTCCCATGAGAAACTCCATAAGTAGGAATAGACGTTTCGGAAGTAGGAATAAACCTCCCGAAACAACAGGAGGTAATTGACTCTGAGACACAACTATGTGAGTAGCAGCAGTATGAACATGACTCGTACAAACATTCTGGCCTGAAGGACCGCATGAATGAGGGGGAGGAATAGCATTCGAAGAACTAGGAATAGAGGACGAAGGGACATGTGAAACTATGTAAGTATTATTCCCTATAGTCACTCGTCTTGGTTCTGGTATTCGAATAGGACTATTAGCACTAGGTCTAGGGAAAACATATGATGTAACCTCCACCGCCAGGATGGAGAGTGCAATGTGACTCGTGTTCCCAAATCTCTCCACATGGAAGTGACTAGGAATGCCCCCAGGCATAGTGTTAGGTTCAAACTCTGACTTGGCATGCTGAGCTGAATCATGTGGAGGAATACCAGACATGTCATAATTAGTGCTCGTAGGTTCATGGTGAGTCTCATCGCCCAAAAACCAATACCGACGACCTGTGAATGAGGGATCATACCCAGAGTGTGTAGGTATATCAGGTGAAGGATCATATTTAGGATTAGGATCTTCTTCCTCAACCTCATGAGGTGGAGAAGGAAACTCATAAATTTCATCTTCATGATCTCCCATCATGTGTGAATCAGTGTGAAAAGTAGTCCACCTGGACTGTCTGTTTCTCTCTCCCAAAGGTGGAGGATATGTAGAAGAAGGAAGTCTTGATAAACGATGAGAACGGTGAGGTTCCGCACCTGAATCCATAATGACTCAAAAAAATGGAAAATACTCTCTAATTACGCAAACCCTAAGCAAGCTAGCGTGCACAGAGCATACACCTATATAATCTAAAGCCAATCACAAGCAAACAAGGGTAGGATATGTGAGCTCCCGAATGAAGCAAGTATGTCTCACCTAGGAGAGGCTTGAGACTCCCACACACAAAAAGCGGAGGTTTGTAACCAATTATTATGGCCCTCAACTTCAACGCATATAGCGACTGTGCTATTTGACCCCAACTTGGTCGGGACACCTGCAAAATAACCCCTGCGAAATACCGCTTCCATAACCTAGGTAAGGAAAATAAGGTCACCTCAATATAATCAATGCTCAAGCGAATAGTTGTAGGCGGGATTGACTGTATGGGTAGGGTACCGAAGCCCAAAACTATCGAAAGAGCCCCCAGATACGAATATAATCCTGGAAATATCTTCGGTGCTACTCAGTTATGACTAGGGGTCATCCCAATCAATAACCGCTCACACTGCCTTGTGCTTAATTTCCTTGTAAGAGGAGGATCATGAGAAACACTAATTATACCAAGGAATTTCACACTCTCACCTGGACATACACATACATGTTGTTGTTTAGTGGTCTTGGAGAATTTACTCACAATGAAATATTCCAAGACCCTAAAACCTAATCTTGTTGGTGTACCCTATCAAAGAAAATAGTGTTATCCATTTTAATTAAGCGTTGATTTTATTTGGCTTTATTACTCAAAAAATGTATATGATTGTGCAACCAATGGTGTTATGACGCAACATAAATTAAAATGCGCACCTAACAATCAATGCAAATGCATTGTGTCGAATGAAAAATAGGGCATGCTACTACGTGAAATGCAAAATTTTATTCAAATGACAAATGCAATCATTCCTATATGAAATCCTGACTAATAGTTATTTAAGCAAACCTAGTGCAAGTACCATGAAAAATGCAAAGTTCAATGATGTATAATGATGCAAAGAAGCAAATATTTTTGGATTTTTTGAATAAAAATGAGATAATAAAGCAAAAGAATGACTCTACCACCCCCAGACTCTACAAGCACAATCAAACAGTACTCACGCAAAGCACTAAGGTATAAGAGACCTAATGCACTAATCCCAAAACAAAAAATCGAAAATGCAATGACAAGAACATTCTTAAAAAAACATTTACCCTAAAAAGCGTCTCTAGTCAGAAACAGAGGTGTATACAGACTCTAGAAGTATCAAAGGAGACTCAGCAATCATCAAAATTCACCCAACAACAATCAATCTTCCTCTAAAAGGAAAAACTTAGGGCATACGCAATTGTTCATAAAAAACCCATGTATGTACGCAGCTATAGCAGTCAAAATCGCGTGTACACGTGACTGTGAGGTAAAAACTCATGTACAGGAAGAAAAATGGATAAAAATGAAGGAAAATAGATAAGCTGAGACAAAATTCACACCTATCATACACTACCAGGAAAACATGCCCCCAGACATGACTCAGAAATAGAGAAATCAGAGCAATTCAAGAACATTGAATGCCGATAAAAACCCCCAAAGGACAACTATTAGGAACTTCCTAGTGGAGACGCCAATTCTGTTACGGAGAGAAATTCCTATGGCTTGGGGTACCACAACAGATAGCTTGACTCCAAAAATCAATCATTTCCAATATGCAAGAGAAACCAAATATCTAACACTAAAGGATCTCGATTCGTACCTTATTTCGGACGGTTGATGTAGATCCCCGTTGAGCTTTCCAACTCCCGCTTTTATTGATAAATTTCTTCCTCAACAATCAGTAAACAAGACAAGCATGCTCTATATAATCATGTTAGACCTACTTTAGCATATATAATCAATAACATATAAGCATTTAAAAGCATCCATGGATAAAATACTCATTTAAACACATATTATTGGACAAGAAAAGATATTTCTAGTAATAAAAAATAAAGATTACAATAGTGACAACCTCTGTCGGCACATCTGCAAATCAGAGAAACTGAGTCCCCCACTTTGGCCTCCACCACTTCAATCCTCCATCTCTCAATAGCAAGCTCACAAGCAAAAGGTAAGCTTGGGAAGAACACAAAAGTGCTCCAAGGGACAAAGGGATGGAGACTCAAGTATAAGCTCCGGCAACAATGGACTATAGTTTTCTTGCTCTCAATTCCTCATGCCTTCAATGTATCCAAAGGGTTTCTTATATAGCTCTTCAATGGGGTAATGAAATGTTGAATCTGAATGATCTCAAGGCATATGGAAGGCCAGGAGACAAGTGAGATGGATCCACATCAAGGAAAACTCTAAAAGAATTTGTCCTTTTGCACACATCCCGATGTACATGGGTTTAAGGGTCAAATCCGTGTATATACGCGAGAGAGGGATTAAAAGTCATGTATTGTAATTTTTTCATGTTTTTAGGGATGATCATGGAAACATCAAAGGTACAAAAATGGTCCATGGGGTCAAAAGAGTCTGCAGAGGGACAAGGAAGGCCATAAATGTGTGATTCACCATGTGTGGTAAAATCAGCTATAACAACTCACAATCCACAAAAAATATACATGTGTGGTTTATCTACCAAATGGAAATACCTAAATACAGTTTCAAATTTCAATTTTGAGAAAGTCAAGGAAAGTGCATTTCTTAGAACTTCGTTTGACCAACCTTAACTAAGGGCTGAAATAACCTGAAATCTCATAAAAATATGTGTGCACGCTTATCTCTTAAATGGGTATCTAAATCTACTTTTAAATCTGATTTCTAAGAAATTGGAAAAAAGTGCAAGCTTTTAGGCCTTGGTTTGACCAAGTTTGACTAAGGTCCAAAATAGATAAAAATCCCCTCAGAGTTTATATGCATGGTTATCTCTCAAATGGGTATCTAAATTCTCTTTCAAATTTCAATTATGAGAAAGTTGGAAAAATACGATCTCTTAAATTTTTGCTTGACCAGCCTTGAATAACAACCAAAATAGATACGAACATCGTGAAATTTGGCATGCACTCTTATCTACCAAATGCGCAGATAAATCTATGATTAAATTTTAATTTTGAAAAATTGGTCAAAAGTGAAACTCCCTTGTGTTGTTTTGCTAAGGTTGGGATTAAAGCGGGTGAAAATATTTCGCAACGCCATGAAAGTTCATGTGAAAGCTTGTCTATCAAATGGACGAATAAATATATGAGCAAATTTCAATTATGAGAAATTGCTTAAAAGTGAAACTCTGTAGTGCGGTTTCGCTAGGGTTGGGCTTAAAAGGGGTCAAAATAATAGCTCGAAACATTGCGAAATTTGGTGTGCATGATTTTTTATCCAATGGGAATTCAAATCTATGATCAACTTTCCATTCTAAGAACTACGTCAAAAGTGAAACTCCATCGTACAGTTTTGTAATGGTTTGGCTTAGAGAAGCTGAAAATAACTCTAAACATCGTGAAGTTGGCGTGCATGCTTATCATCCAAATGCGCATCAAAAGAAATGATCAAATTTTAATTTCAAGAAATTTATAAAAAGGTCAACTCCATCGTGCGGTTTTGAACCTTGGTCAAACTTGGTCAAAGCAAGGCCTACAAGGTTTCACTTTTCTCCAATTTCTTAGAAATAAAATTTAAAAGTAGATTTAGATGCCCATTTAAGAGGCACACATATTTTTGCATGACGTTTTAATGCATGGTTATCTTTGAAATGGGTACCTAAATTCTCTTTCAAATTTCAATTACAAGAAAGTTAGAAAAATAGCATCTCTTAGACCTTTGCTTGACCAACCTTGAATAACGACCAAAACAAATTCGAACATCATGAAAGTTGGTGTGCACTGTTATCTACCAAATGCTAAGATACATCTACGATCAAATTTTAATTCTAAGAAATTAGTCAAAAGTGAAACTCAGTTGAATGGTTTTGCTAAGGTTGGGATTAAAGGGGGTGAAATATTTTGGAATGCATCAAAATTTTGCGTGCACACTGGTCTATAAAATGGGCATTTGAATCTATGATCAAATTTCAATTCTAAGAAACTGCTCAAAAGTGAAACTTCATCATGCGTTTTCGCTAGGGTTGGGCTTAAAGGTGGTCAAAATAGCTTGGAACATTGTGAAAGTTGGCATGCATGCTTGTTTATCTAATGGGCATCCAAATCTATGGTCAAGTGTCACTTCTTAGAAGTTGGTCAAAAGTGAAACTCCATCGTGCGGTTTTGTTAGGGTTTGGCTTAAAGGAATTGAAAATAACTCTGAACATCATGAAAGTTTGTGTGCACTCTTATCTTACAAATGCACATCTAAATGTATGATCAAATTTTAATTTCTGAGAAATTGGTGAAGAGTGAAACTCCGTCATGTATTTTCCATAATATTGGGGTTAAAGGAGGTGAAAATAGCTAAAAACGTCGTGAAAGTTAGAGTGCACACTTATCTATCAAACGGGCATCCAAATCTATGATCAAATTTCAATTCTAAGAAATTGGTCAAAAGTGAAACTCCGTCGTGCATTTTCACTAGAGTTGGGCTTGAAGGGGTCCAAATAGCTCAGAGCATTGCAAAAGTTGGCGTGCAAATTTTTATATAAAATGGGCATCCAAATCTATGATAAAATTTCAACTCCAAGAATTTGGTCAGAAGTAACACTCCATCATTCGATTTCGCTAAGGTTTGGCTTAAAGGAGGGGAAAACAAATCTGGGAAATTGGAAACAAATGCAACGTTTTAGGCCTTAGTTTCACTAAGTTTCCGTAATGTCCAAAATAGCTCGAAATCCCCTGAAAATTTGTATGCATGGTTATCTCTCAAATGGGTACCTAAATTCTCTTTCAAATTTCAACTACAAGAAAGCCGAAAAAATAACATCTCTTAGAACTTTACTTGACCAACCTTGAATAATGACCAAAATAGCTTTGAACATCATGAAGGTTAGCATGCACTCTTATCTACCAAATGCGCCAATAAATCTACGATTAAATTTTAATTTTGAGAAATTAATCAAACGTGAAACTCCGTTGTGCGGTTTTTCTAAGGTTGGGCTTAAGGGGGTGAAAATATTTTGGAATGTTTCAAAAGTTTTCATGCACACTTGTTCATCAAATGGGCATCCAAATTTATGATCAAATTTAAATTCTAAGAAACTGCTCAAAACTGAAACACCGTCGTGCGGTTTCGATAGGGTTGGGCTTAAAGGGGGTCAAAATAGATCGGAATGTTGCGAAAGTTGGCATGCATGCTTGTCTATCCAATATGCATCCAAACCTATAATCAAGTTTAAATTCTAAGAATTTGGTCAAAGCTAAGACTCCATCGTGCAGTTTTGTTAGGGTTTGGCTTAAAGATGCCGAAAATAGCTCTCAACATCGTGAAAGTTGACATGCACTCTTATCTTCCAAATGTGCATTTAAATCTATGATTAAATTTTAATTCCAGGAAACTGGTTAAAAGTGAAACTCCATTGTGCGGTTTCGCCAAGGTTGGGGTTAAAGGGGGTGAAAATAGCTCCGGCTGTCGCGAAAATTGGAGTGCACGCTTCTCTATCAAATGGACATCCAAATCTATGATCAAATTTCAATTCTGAGAAATTGGTGAGAAGTGAAACTCCGTCATGCATTTTCGCTAGAGTTGGGCTCAAAGGGGTCCAAATAGCTCGAAACATTGTAAACGTTGGTGTGCACATTTTTATATCAAACGGACATCCAAATCTATGATCAAATTTCAACTCCAAGAATTTGGTCAAAAATGAAACTCCATCATTTAATTTCGCTAAGGTTTGTCTTAAAGGATGGGAAAACAGCTTTGAACATCACGAAATTTTTCATGCACTCTTATCTAACTAGAAATCTTGCAAAAATATGTGTCCACACTTATCTACCAAATTGACATATTGGTGCTTTCTCTAAGGTTGCACTTAAAGGGAGTGAAAATAGCTCAAAACGTTACGAAAGTTAGCATGTACGCTTGTTTATTGAAATTTGTACCTAAATCCACTTTCAAATTTTAATTATGAAAAAGTCGACAAAAGTGCATATTTTCAACCTTGGTTTCACCATCCTTGATTAATGGCCAAAATAGATCCAAACCTCATAAAAATAGGTGTCAATGCCTATATTTGAATTGGGTATCTAAATTTATTTTAAAATTTGAATTTTGAGAAATTGGAAATAATGCAACATTTTAGGCCTTGGTTTGACAGAGTTTGACCGATGTCCAAAATGGCTTACAATACCCCAAAAATATACATGTATGCTTTATCTACCAAATGGATACCTAAATACAATTTCAATTTTCAATTTTGAGAAAGTCAAGAAAAGTGCATTTCTTAGAACTTCGTTTGACCAACCTTAACTAAGGGATGAAATAACCTGAAATGTCACAAAAATATGTGTGCACGCTTATCTCTTAAATGGGTATCTAAATATACTTTTACATTTGATTTCTAAGAAATTGGAAAAAAGTGCAAGCTTTTAGGCCTTGGTTTGACCAAGTTTGACTAAGGTCCAAAATAGCTCGAAATCCCCTCAGAGTTTGTAAGCATGGTTATCTCTCAAATGGGTATCTTAATTCTCTTTGAAATTTCAATTATGAGAAAGTCAGAAAAATATGATCTCTTAGACCTTTGGTTGACCAGCCTTGAATAATGACCAAAATAGCTCCGAACATCATGAAGGCTGGCCTGCACTCTTATCTACCAAATGCGCAAATAAATCTACGATCAAATTTTAATTTTGAGCATCCAAATTTATGATCAAAATTCAAATGGGCAAGCCTATCTTTGAAATGGGTATCTAAATCTACTTTAAAATTTGATTTTTCATAAAATGGAAAAAATGCAAAGTTTAGGCCTTGGTTTGACGAAGTTTGACTGAGGTCCAAAATGGCTCGCAATCCCAAAAAAAACTACATGTAGTGATTATCTCTCAAATGGGTACCTAAATACAGTTTCAAATTTCAATTCTGAGAAAGTAAAGAAAAGTGGATTTCTTAGAACTTCATTTGACCAACCTTAACTAAGTGCTGAAATAACTCAAAATTCGCAAAAATATGTGTGCCTCTTAAATGGGTATCTAAATCTACTTTTAAATTTGATTTCTAAGAAATTGGAAAAAAGTGCAACCTTTTAAGCGTTGGTTTGACCAAGTTTGACTAAGGTCCAAAATAACTCGAAATCCCCTGAAGGTGTGTATGCATGGTTATCTCTCAAATGGGTACCTAAATTATCTTTCAAATTTCAATTACAAGAAAGTCAAAACAATAGCATCTCTTAGACCTTTGCTTGACGTTACCTTGAATAACGACCAAAATAACTTCGAACATTGGGAAAGTTGGTGTGCACTGTTATCTACCAAATGCTAAGACAAATCTACGATCAAATTTTAATAATGAGAAATTAGTGAAAAGTGAAACTTGGTTGTATGGTTTTGTTGAGGTTGGGATTAAAGGGGGTGAAATATTTTGGAATGTCTCTAAATTTCGTGTGCATGCTTGTCTATCAAATGGGCATTTTAATCTATGATCAAATTTCAATTATAAGAAACTGCTCAAAAGGGAAACTTTGTCATGCTTTTTCGCTAGGGTTGGGCTTAAAGGTGTTCAAAATAGCTTGGAACGTTGTGAAAGTTGGCGTGCATGCTTGTTTATCTAATGGGAATCCAAATCTATGATCAAGTTTCAATTCTTAGAAGTTGGTCAAAAGTGAAACTCCATCGTGCAGTTTTGTTAGGGTTTTGCTTAAAGCAGTCGAAAATAACTCTGAACATCATGAAAGTTGGCGTGCACTCTTATCTTCCAAATGCACATCTAAATATATGATCAAATTTTAATTATGAGAAATTGGCCAAGAGTGAAACTCTGTCATGCGGTTTCACTAATATTGGGGTTAAAGGGGGTGAAAATAGCTCAAAACGTTGTGAAAGTTGGAGTGCATGCTTATCTATTAAACGGGAATCCAAATCTATGATCAAATTTTAATTCTGAGAAATTGGTCAGAAGTGGAACTCTGTCGTGCATTTTCGCTATAGTTGGGCTCAAAGGGGTCCAAATAGCTTGGACCATTCCAAAACTTGGCGTGCACGTTTTTATATCAAATGGGAATCCAATTCTATAATCAAATTTCAACTCTGAGAATTTGGTCAGAAGTGAAACTGCATCTTTCGATTTCGCTAAGGTTTGGCTTAAAGGAGGGAAAAATGGCTCTGAGAAATTGGAAACAAATGCAACCTTTTAGGCCTTCGTTTCACCAAGTTTGCCTAACGTCCAAAATAGCTCAAAATCCCGTGAAAGTTTGTATACATGGTTATCTCTCAAATGGGTAACTAAATTCTCTTTCAAATTTCAATTACAAGAAAGCCAAAAAAATAACATCTCTTATACCTTTACTTGACCAACCTTGAATAACGACCAAAATAGATCCAAACATCATGAAAGTTAGCATGCACTCTTATCTACCAAATGCACCAATAAATCTACAATTAAATTTTAATTTTGAGAAATTAGTCAAACGTGAAACTACATTGTGCAGTTTTGCTAAGGTTGGGCTTAAAAGGGGTGAAAATATTTTGGAGTGTCTCAAAATTTTGCATGCATGCTTTTTCATAAAATGGGCATCCAAATTTATGATCAAATTTAAATTCTAAGAAACTGCTCAAAAGTGAAACTCCGTTGTGCGGTTTCGATAGGGTTGGGCTTAAAGGGGGTCAAAATAGATCAAAACGTTGCAAAAGTTGGTGTGCATGCTTGTCTATCCAATATGCATCCAAACCTATCATCAAGTTTCAATTTTGAGAATTTGGTCACAGCTAAGACTCCATTGTGCAGCTTTGTTAGGGTTTGTCTTAAATATGCCGAAAATAGCTCTCAACATCGTGAAAGTTGGCATGCACTCTTATCTTCCAAATGCGTATTTAAATCTATGATTAAATTTTAATTCCAAGAAATTGGTTAAAAGTGAAACTTCGTTGTGTGGTTTCACTAAGGTTGAGTTTAAAGGGTGTGAAAATAGATTGGAGTGTCACAAAATTTGGATTACATGCTTCTCTATCAAATGGGCATCCAAATCTATGATCAGATTTCAATTCCGAGAAATTGGTGAGAAGTGAAATTCCATCGTGCATTTTTGCTAGAGTTGGGCTCAAAGGCGTCCAAATAGCTTGAAACATCGCAAAAGTTGGTGTGCACATTTTTATATCAAACGGGCATCCAAAACTATGATCAAATTTCAACTTTGTGAATTTGGTCAAAAGTGAAACTCCATCATTTGATTTCGCTAAGGTTTGGCTTAAAGGAGGGGAAAATGGTTCTGAACATCACTAAAATTTTCATGCACTCTTATCTACCTAGAAATCTCCCAAAGATATGTGTGCATGCTTATCTACCAAATGGGCATATTGGGCTTTCGCTAAGGTTGCAATTAAACGGAGTGAAAATATCTCGGAACGTTATGAAAGTTGGCATGTACGCTTGTTTATTGAAATGGGTACCTAAATCCACTTTCAAATTTAAATTCTGAAAAAGTCGACAAAAGTGCATATTTTCAAGCTTGGTTTGACCATTCTTGAGTAAGGACCCAAATAGCTCCAAACCTCATAAAAATAGGTGTCAATGCCTATATTTAAAATGGGTATCTAAATCTACTTTAAAATTTGAATTTTGAGAAATTGGAAATAATGCAACGTTTTAGTCCTTGGTTTGACAAAGTTTGACCGATGTCCAAAATGGCTCATAATCCACAAAAAATATACATGTATGCTTCATATACCAAATGGATACCCAAATACAATTTCAAATTTTAATTTCGAGAAAGTCAAGAAAAGTGCATTTCTTAGAACTTTGTTTGACCAAGCTTAACTAAGGGTTGAAATAACCCGAAATCTCACAAAAATATGTGTGCATGCTTATCTCTTAAATGGGTATCTAGATATACTTTTACATTTGATTTCTAAGAAATTGGAAAAAAGTGCAAGCTTTTAGGCCTTGGTTTGACCAAGTTTGACTAAGGTCCAAAATAGCTTGAAATCCCCTCAGATTTTGTATGCATGATTATCTCTCAAATGGGTATCTAAATTCTCTTTCAAAATTCAATTATGAGAAAGTCGAAAAAATATGATCTCTTAGACCTTTGCTTGACCAGCCTTGAATAATGACCAAAATAGCTTCGAACATCGTGAAAGTTGTCATGCACTCTTATCTACCAAATGCGTAGATAAAATCTACGATCAAATTTTAATTCTGAGAAATTAGTCAAAAGTGAAACTCCCTTGTGTTGTTTTGCTAAGGTTGGGCTTAAAGCAGGTGAAAATATTTCGCAACATCGTGAAATTTCATGTGCAAGCTTGTCTATTAAATGGGCATCCAAATCTATGAGGAAATTTCAATTCTAAGAAACTGCTCAAAAGTGAAACTCTGTCGTGCGGTTTCAATAAGGTTGGGCTTAAAAGGGGTCAAAATAATGGCTTGAAAAGTTGCAAAATTTGGCGTGCATGATTTTTTATCCAATGGGCATCCAAATCTATGATCAAGTTTCCATTCTAAGAATTATGTCAAAAGTGAAACTTCATTTTATAGTTTTGTTATGGTTTGGCTTAAAGGAGCTGAAAATAACTCTAAATATCGTGAAAGTTGGCATGCATGCTTATCATCCAAATGCGCATCAAAAGATATGATCAAATTTTAATTCCAAGAAATTTGTAAAAAGTGAAACTCCGTCATGTGATTTCGCAAAGGTTGGGGTTAAAGGGGGTGAAAATAGCTTGGAACGTCATGAAATTTGGAGTGCATGCTTGTCTATCAAATGGGCATCCAAATCTATCATCAAATTTCAATTGTGAGAAAATTGTCAAAAGTGAAACTTCGTCGTGCATTTTCGCTAGAGTTTAGCTTAAAGCAGGTCCAAATAGCTCGAAGCATTGCAAAATTTGGTGTGCATGCTTGTATATCAAATGGGCATCCAAATCTATGATCAAATTTCAATTCTGGGAATTTGGTCAAAAGTAAAACTTCGTCATGCGGTTTTGCTAAGGTTTGTCTTAAAGGAGGGATAAAGAGCTCTGAACATCACTAAATTTGGCATGCATCTTATCTATCAAATGGGCATCTAAATCTATGATCATATTTCAATTCTACCAAATTGGTCAAAAGAGAAACTTTATTGTGCGTTTTCACTAAGGTTGCCCTTAAAGGGAGTGAAATAGCTCAAAATGTTGCGAAAGTTATTGTGTACATTTGTTTATTGAAATGGGTACCTAAATCCACTTTCAAATTTCACTTCTAAAAAATTCAACAAAAGTGCATCTTTTCAACTTTTGTTTGACCATCCTTGAATGAGGGCCAAAATATCTCTAAATCTCATAAAAATAGGTGTCCATGCCTATCTTTGAAATGGGTATCTAAATCTACTTTAAAATTTGAATTTTCAGAAAATGGAAAAAATGCAACGTTTTAGGTCTTAGTTTGACGATGTTTGACCGAGGTCCAAAATGGTTCGCAATCCTAAAAAAATATTTATGTAGGGATTATCTCTCAAATGGGTACCTAAATACAGTTTCAAATTTCAATTCCGAGAAAGTCAAGAAAAGTGTATTTCTTAGAACTTGGTTTGACCAACCTTAACTAAGTGCCGAAATAACTCGAAATTCGTAAAAATATGTGTGCCTCTTAAATGGGCATCTAAATCTACTTTTAAATTTGTCTTCTAAGAAATTGGAAAAAAGTGCAACTTTTTAGGCCTTGGTTTGACCAAGTTTGACCAAGGTCCAAAATAGCTCAAAATCCCCTGAAAGTGTGTATGCATGGTTATCTCTCAAATGGGTACCTAAATTCTCTTTCAAATTTCAATTACAAGAAAGTCAGAAAAATAGCATCTCTTAGACCTTTTCTTGACCAACCTTGAATAACGACCAAAATAACTTCGAACATTGTGAAAGTTGGTGTGCACGGTTGTCTACCAAATGCTAAGATAAATCTACGATCAAATTTTAATTCTTAGAAATTAGTCAAAAGTTAAACTCTGTTGTATGGTTTTGCTGAGGTTGGGGTTAAAGGGGCTGAAATATTTTGGAACGTCTCGAAATTTCACATGCACACTTGTTTATCAAATGGGCATTCAAATCTATGATCAAATTTCAGTTATAAGAAACTACTCAAAAGTGAAACTTCGTCATGTGTTTTCGCTAGGGTTGGGCTTGAAGGTGGTCAAAATAGCTTGGAACATTGCAAAAGTTGGCATGCATGCCTTTTTATCTAATGGGCATCCAAATCTATGATCAAGTTTCAATTCTTAGAAGTTGGTCAAAAGCGAAACTCCATCTTGCAGTTTTGTTAGGGTTTGGCTTAAAGGAATCGAAAATAACTCTAAACGTGATGAAATTTGGCGTGCACTCTTATCTTCCAAATGCGCAAGTAAATCTATGACCAAATTTTAATTCTGAAAAATTGGTCAAGAGTGAAAATCCGCCATGCGGTTTCGCTAAGAATAGGGTTAAAGGGGGTGAAAATAGCTCAAAATGTCGCAAACGTTAGAGTGCACGGTTGTCAATCAAACAGGCATCCAAATCTATGATCAAATTTCAATTCTGAGAAATTGGTCAGAAGTGAAACTCCATTGTGCATTTTCTCTAGAGTTGGGCTCGAAGGGGTCCAAATAGCTCAGACCATTGCACCATTTGGCATGCATGTTTTTATACCAAATGGGTATCCAAATCTATGATCAAATTTCACCTCCGAGAATTTGGTCCAAAGTGAAACACCTTCATTCGATTTCGATAAGGTTTGGCTTAAAGAATGGGAAAATGGCTCTGAGAAATTGGAAACAAATGCAACCTTTTAGGCCCTCGTTTGACCAAGTTTGCCTAAGGTCCAAAATAGCTCGAAATCCCCTGAAAGTTTGTATGCATGGTTATCTCTCAAATGGGTACCTAAATTCTCTTTCAAATTTCAATTACAAGAAAGCCAAAAAAATAACATCTCTTAGACCTTTACTTGACCAACCTTGAATAACAACCAAAATAGCACTGAACATCATGAAAGTTAGTATGCACTCTTATCTACCAAATGTGCCAATAAATCTACGATTAAATTTTAATTTTGAGAAGTTAGTCAAACATGAAACTCCGTTGTGCGGTTTTGCTAAGGTTGGGCTTAAAGCGGGTGCAAATATTTTGGAATGTCTCAAAAGTTTGCATGCATGCTTGTTCATCAAATCGGCATCCAAATTTATGATCAAATTTAAATTCTAAGAAACTGCTCAAAAGTGAAACTCCGTCGTGTGGTTTTGACAGGGTTGGGCTTAAACGGGGTCAAAATAGCTCGGAGCATTGTGAAAGTTAGTGTGCATGCTTGTCTATCCAATATACATCCAAACCTATGATAAGGTTTCAATTCTAAGAATTTGGTCAAAGCTGAGACTCCATCGTGCAGTTTTGTTAGGGTTTCGCTTAAAGATGCCGAAAATAGCTCTTAACATTGTGAAAGTTGGCATGCACTCTTATCTTCCAAATGCGCATTTAAATCTATGATTAAATTTTAATTCCAAGAAATTGGTAAAAAGTGAAACTCCGTTGTGCGGTTTCACCAAGGTTGGGGTTAAAGGGGGTGAAAATAGCTCAGAGTTTAGCGAAAGTTGGAGTGCACGCTTCTCTATCAAATGGGCATCCAAATATATGCTCAAATTTCAATTCTAAGAAATTGGTCAGAAGTGAAACTCCGTCGTGCATTTTCACTAGAGTTGGGTTCAAAGGGGTCCAAATAGCTCGGAACATTACAAAAGTTCACGTGCACATTTTTATATCTAACGGGCATCCAATTCTATGATCAAATTTCAACTCCAAGATTTTGGTCAAAAGTGAAACTCCATCATTCGATTTCGCTTAAAGGAGGGGAAAATAGCTCTGAACATCACGGAATTTTTCATGCACTCTTATCTAACTAGAAATCTCGTGCAAATATGTTGGCACGCTTATCTACCAAAAGGGAATATCGGCACTTTCACTAAGATTGCACTTAAAGTGAGTGAAAATAGCTCGGAATGTTACAAAAGTTGGCGTGTACGCTTATTTATTGAAATGGGTACCTAAATCCACTTTAAAATTTCAATTCTGAAAAAGTCGACAAAAGTGCATATTTTCAACCTTGGTTTTACCATCCTTGATTAAGGACCAAAATAGCTCCAAATCTCATAAAAATAGGTGTTAATGCCTATATTTGAAATGGGTATCTAAATCTACTTTAAAATTTGAATTTTGAGAAATTGGAAATAATGCAACATTTTAGGCCTTGGTTTGATGAAGTTTGACCTATGTCCAAAATGGCTCGCAATCCCCAAAAACTATACATGTATGCTTTATCTACCAAATGGATACCTAAATACAGTTCCAAATTTCAATTTTGAGAAAGTCAAGAGAAGTGTGTTTCTTAGATCTTCGTTTGACCAACCTTAACTAAGGGCTGAAATAACCTGAAATCTCACAAAAATATGTGTGCACACTTATCTCTTAAATGGGTATCTAAATATACTTTTACATTTGATTTCTAAGAAATTGGAAAAAAGTGCAAGCTTTTAGGCCTTGGTTTGACCAAGTTTGACTAAGGTCCAAAATAGGTTGAAATCCTCCTAGAGTTTGTATGCATGGTTATCTCTCAAATGGGTATCTAAATTCTCTTTCAAATTTCAATTATGAGAAAGTTGGAAAAATATGATCTCTTAGACCTTTGCTTGACCAGCCTTGAATAACGACCAAAATAGCTCTGAACATCGTGAAAGTTGGCATGCACTCTTATCTACCAAATGCGCAGATAAATCTATGATCAAATTTTATTTCTAAGAAATTGGTCAAAAGTGAAACTCCCTTGTGTTGTTTTGCTAAGGTTGGGCTTAAAACGAGTGAAAATATTTCGCAACGTCGTGAAAGTTCGTGTGCAAGCTTTTCTATCAAATGGACATCCAAATCTATGAGCAAATTTCAATTCTGAGAAACTGCTCAAAAGTGAAACTTTGTCATGCGGTTTCACTACGGTTGGGCTTAAAAGGGGTCAAAATAATAGCTCGGAACATTGCAAAATTTGGCATGCATGATTGTTTATCCAATGGGAATCCAAATCTATGATCAAGTTTCCATTCTAAGAAGTACGTCAATAGTGAAACTCCATCGTACAGTTTTGTTAGGGTTTGGCTTAAAGGAGCTGAAAATAACTTTGAACATCATGAAAGTTGGTGTGCACACTTATCAACCAAATGCACATCAAAAGATATGATCAAATTTTAATTCTGAGAAATTTGTAAAAAGTGAAACTCCTTCGTGAGGTTTCGTAAATGTTGGGGTTAAACGGGGTGAAAATATCTTAAAACGTCGTGAAAGTTGGAGTGCATGCTTGTCTATCAAATGGGCATCTAAATCTATGATCAAATTTCAATTGCGAGAAAATTGTCAAAAGTGAAACTTCGTCGTGCATTTTCGCTAGAGTTCGGCTTAAAGTGGGTCCAAATAGCTCGAAACATTGCAAAATTTGGTGTGCACGCTTGTATATCTAACAGAAATCCAAATCTATGATCAAATTTCAATTCTGGGAATTCGGTCAAAAGTGAAATTGCGTCATGCGGTTTCGATAAGGTTTGGCTTAAAGGAGGGAAAAAGAGCTCTGAACATCACTAAATTTGGCATACACTCTTATCTACCAAATGGGCATCTATATCTATGATCATATTTCAATTCTAAGAAATTGGTCAAAAGAGAAACTTTATCGTGCTAAGGTTGCACTTAAAGGGAGTGAAATAGCTTGGAATGTCGCGAAAGTTAGTGTGTACGCTCGTTTATTGAAATGGGTACCTACATCCACTTTCAACTTTCATTTCTGAAAAACGTCAGCAAAAGTGCATCTTTTCAACTTTTGTTTGACCATCCTTAAATGAGGACCAAAATAGATCCAAATCTCATAAAAATAGGTGTCCACACCTATGTTTGAAATGGGTATCTAAATCTACTTTAAAATTTGAATTTTCAGAAAATGGAAAAAATGCAAAGTTTTAGGCCTTGGTTTGACAAAGTTTGACCAAGGTCCAAAATGGATCGTAATCCCTACATGTAGGGATTATCTCTCAAATGGGTACCTAAATACAATTTCAAACTTCAATTTCGAGAAAGTCAAGAAAAGTGCATTTCTTAGAACTTGGTTTGATAGACCTTAACTAAGTGCCGAAATAACTCAAAATTTGCAAAAATATGGGTGTCTCTTAAATGGGTATCTAAATCTACTTTTAAATTTGATTTCTAAGAAATTGGAAAAAAGTGCAACCTTTTAGGCCTTGGTTGGACCAAGTTTGACCAAGGTTCAAAATAGCTCGAAATCCCCTAAAAGTGTGTATGTTGGGTTATCTCTCAAATGGGTACCTAAATTCTCTTTCAAATTTCAATTACAAGAAAGTCGGAAAAATAGCATCTCTTAGACCTTTGCTTGACCAACCTTGAATAACGACCAAAATAACTTCGAACATCGTGAAAGTTGGTGTGCACTGTTATCTACCAAATGCTAAGACCAGTATAGTTTCGTTTTAACTAAGGCTCTACCAAGCGCCGAGAGGGATCAAGTTCTCTTGATATGCCAACTCGTTTTAATTTACAAAAATGTCTAATAAGTATTCCTACTTGGGAGGGAAATGGTCCACTTGCTTAAGTAATTTCAAAATAGGTAAATATCAATAGAAGAATGAGGGGAGCAACATTAATAATTATTTAATCAAATAGTTTTCCAAAAATTTCTTTACTTGTCTCTCTTTAAAACTAATAATGAATGTCAAGAGTAGTTAATGAGTAAAATAATCCATATAAAATTTTAAAACTTAGATTTCGAGAATAAATTGGAATTTGAAAATCATTTTACCATCAAATGAATATTTTAAACATTTATCCAAATGTTTTTGAGAAATGACTTGTTTTTCTTTATAATTAAAAATGAACATTTACATTTTAGGGTTAACCTTGAATCTGGAATGAGCAGGGATGTAAGTGGTTTAAAACACATGGTTTAAGTGGCCCATTGTTTCTCTCTAGTTGTATTTTGCCAAAGTGAGCACGAGACATGATCGTAGCCTTGGCCAATCAATAATAAATCTATTATTGAAGTTTGTTTTTTCCCTACTAGGTTTTATTAAATTTTATATGTTCTTGGTTTTCTAATTTCCTTTTACTATAAAGACAATTAAATTTTACTACTCAGTTTGTAAAATTATGAGCATTGCCCTAATATGGATGTATATTTATGAGTATAATATTTTTTATTTTTTATTTTTTTAATTATAAGCCAACATGTTATAAGTTTTTTTTATTTATTATTTTTATTGAGCTGACATGTGCCACATGAGCGTTACAGATGGGACACATCTCACCTACCCATTTGATTTGTAGAAAGCATCGCTCGGTGCAATAAATCTATGATCAAATTTTAATTCTGAGAATTTAGTGAAAAGTGAAACTTTGTTGTATGGTTTTGCTGAGGTTGGGATTAAAGGGGGTGAAATATTTTGTAACATCTCAAAACTTTGCATACATGCTTTTTTGTCAAATGGGCATTCAAATCTATGATCAAATTTCAATTATAAGAAACTGCTCAAAAGTGAAACTTCGTCATGCGTTTTCGCTAGGGTTGGGCTTAAAGGTGGTCAAAATAGCTTGGAATGGTGCGAAAGTTGGTGTGCATGCTTGTTTATCTAATGGGCATCCAAATCTATGATCAAGTTTCAATTCTTAGAAGTTGGTCAAAAGCGAAACTCCATCGTGCGGTTTTGTTAGGGTTTGGCTAAAAGGAGTAAAAAATAACTCTGAACACCATGAAAGTTGGCGTGAACTCTTATCTTCGAAATGCACATCTAAATCTATGATCAAATTTTAATTCCAAGAAATTGGTCCAGAGTGAAACTACGTCATGTGGTTTTGCTAAGATTAGGGTTAAAAGGTATGAAAACAGCTCAAAACGTCGCGAAAGTTGAAGTGCATGGTTATCTATGATCAAATTTCAATTTTGAGAAATTGTTCAGAAGTGAAACTCCATCGTGTATTTTCCGCTAGAGTTGGGCTCAAAGGGGTCCAAATAGCTCAAACCATTAAAAAAGTTGGCGTGCACATTTTTATATCAAACGGGCATCCAAATCTATGATCAGATTTCAACTCCGATAATTTGGTCAAAAGTGAAACTCCATCATTCGATTTTGCTAAGGTTTGGCTTAAAGGAGGGGAAAATGCATTTGAGAAATTGGAAACAAATGCAACATTTTAGGCCTTAGTTTCACCAAGTTTGCCTAAGGTAAAAAATGGCTCAAAATCCCCTGAAAGTTTATATGCATGGTTATCTCGCAAATGGGTGCCAAAAAAATAACATATCTTAGACCTTTACTTGACCAACCTTGAATAACGACCAAAATAGCTCTGAACATCATGAAAGTTAGCATGCACTCTTATCTACCAAATGTGCCAATAAATCTACGATTAAATTTTAATTTTGAGAAGTTAGTCAAACATGAAACTCCGTTGTATGGTTTTGCTAAGGTTGGGGTTAAAGGGGGTGAAAATATTTTGTAATGTCTCAAAAGTTTGCATGCACGCTTGTTCATCAAATGGGCATCCAAATTTATGATCATATTTAAATTCTAAGAAACTACTCAAAAGTGAAACTCCGTCGTGCGGTTTCAACAGTGTTGGGCTTAAAGGGGGTCAAATAGCTCGGAACATCACAAACATTGGCTTGCATGCTTGTCTATCCAATATGCATCCAAACCTATGATCAAGTTTCAATTCTGAGAATTTGGTCAAAGCTGAGACGCCATCGTGCAGATTTGTTAGGGTTTGGCTTAAAGATGCTGAAAATAGCTCTCAACATCATTAAAGTTGGCATGCACTCTTATCTTCCAAATGCGCATTTAAATCTATGATTAAATATTAATTCCAAGAAATTGGTTAAAAGTGAAACTCCGTTGTGCGGTTTGGTCAAGGTTGGGGTTAAAGGGGGTGAGAATAGCTTGGAGTTTCGTGAAAGTTGGAGTGCATGCTTTTCTATCAAATGGGCATCCAAATCTATGATCAACTTTCAATTCTGAGAAATTGGTTAGAAGTGAAACTTCGTCGTGCATTTTCACTATAGTTGGGCTCAAAGGGGTCCAAATAGCTCGGATCATTGCAAAAGTTGGTGTGCACGCTTGTATATCAAACGGGCATCCAAATCTATGATCAAATTTCAATTCTGGGAATTTGGTCAAAAGTGAAACTCTGTCATGCGGTTTCGCTAAGGTTTGGCTTAAAGGAGGGAAAAAGAGCTCTGAACATCACTAAATTTGGCATGCGCTCTTACCTACCAAATGGACATCTAAATCTATGATCATGTTTCAATTCTAAGAAATTGGTCAAAAGAGAAAATTTATCGTGCTTTCACTAAGGTTTCACTTAAAGAGAGTGAAATAGCTGGGAACGTCGTGAAAGTTAGCGTGTATGCTTGTTTATTGAAATGGGTACCTAAATCCACTTTCAAATTTCACTTCTGAAAAAGTCAACAAAAGTGCATCTTTTCAACTTTTGTTTGACCATCCTTGAATGAGGGCCAAAATAGCTCCAAATCTCATAAAAATAGGTGTCCATGCCTATCTTTGAAATGGGTATCTAAATCTACTTTAAAATTTGAATTTTCAGAAAATGGAAAAATGCAACGTTTTAGGCCTTGGTTTGATGAAGTTTGACCGAGGTCCAAAATGGCTCGCAATCCCAAAAAAATCTACATGTAGGGATTATCTCTCAAATGGGTACCTAAATACAGTTTCAAATTTCAATTTCGAGAAAGTCAAGAAAAGTGCATTTCTTAGAACTAGGTTTGACCAACCTTAAACTAAGTGCCGAAATAACTCGAAATTTGCAAAAATATGTGTTCCTCTTAAATGGGTATCTAAATCTACTTTTAAATTTGATTTCTAAGAAATTGGAAAAAAGTGCAACCTTTTAGGCCTTGGTTTGACCAAGTTTGACCAAGGTCTAAAATAGCTCGAAATCCCCTGAAAGTGTGTATGCATGGTTATCTCTCAAACGAGTACCTAAATTCTCTTTCAAATTTCAATTACAAGAAAGTTGAAAAAATAGCATCTCTTAGACCTTTGCTTGACCAACCTTGAATAACGACCAAAATAACTTCGAACATCGTGAAAGTTGGTGTGCACTGTTATCTACCAAATGCTAAGACCAATATAGATACATTTTAACTATGGCTCTACCAAGTGTCGAGAGGGATCAAGTTCTCTTGATATGCCAACTCTTGTTAATTTACAAAAATGTCTAATAAGTATTCCTACTTGGGAGGGACATGGTCAACTTGCTTAAGTAATTTCAAAATAGGTAAATATCAGTAGAAGAATGAGGTGAGTAGCATTAATAATTATTTAATCAAATAGTTTTTCAAAAATTCCTTTACTTCTCTCTCTTTGAAACTAATAATGAATGTCAAGAGTAGTTAATGAGTAAACTAATCCATATAAAATTTTAAAACTTAGATTTCAAGAATAAATTGGAATTTGAAAATCATTTTACCATCAAATAAATATTTAAACATTTATCCAAATGTTTTTGAGAAATGACTTATTTTTCTTTATAATTAAAAATGAACATTTACATCTTAGGGTTAACCTTGACTTGGGAATGAGCAGGGATGTAAGTGGTTTAAAGCACATGGTTTAAGTCGCCCATGGTTTCTTGCTAGTTGTATTTTGTCAAAGTGACCATCCTTGATTAAGGGCCCAAATAGCTCCACATCGTGAAAATACCTCCGAGCATCGTGAAAGTTGGCATGCACTCTTATCTACCAAATGCGCAGATAAATCTACGATCAAATTTTAATTCTGAGAAATTGGTCAAAAGTGAAACTCCCTTGTGTTGTTTTGCAAAATTGGGCTTAAAGCAGGTGAAAATATTTTGCAACGTCGTGAAAAATCATGTGCAATCTTGTGTACCAAATAGACATCCAAATCTATGAGCAAATTTCAATTCTGAGAAACTGCTCAAAAGTGAAACTCTGTCGTGCAGTTTCACTAGGGTTGGGCTTAAAAGGGGTTAAAATGATAGCTCAGAATGTTCCAAAATTTAGCGTGCATGATTGTTTTTCCAATGGGCATCCAAATCTATGATCAAGTTTCCATTCTAAAAAGTACGTCAAAACTGAAACTCCATCATACAGTTTTGTTACGGTTTAGCTTAAAGGAGCTGAAAATAACTCTGAACATCGTGAAAGTTGGCGTGCACGCTTATCATCCAAATGCGCATCAAAAGATATGATCAAATTTTAATTCCGAGAAATTTGTAAAAATTGAAACTTCGTCGTGCGGTTTTGCAAAGGTTGGGGTTAAAGGGGGTGAAAATAGCTCAGAACATTGCTAAAGTTGGAGTGCATGCTTTTTTATCAAATGGGCATCCAAATCTATGATCAAATTTCAATTGCGAGAAAATTGTCAAAAGAGAAACTTCGTCGTGCATTTTCGCTAGAGTTCGGCTTAAAGCGGGTCCAAATAGCTCGAAACATTGCAAAATTTGGTGTGCATGCTTCTATATCAAATGGGCATCCAAATCTATGATCAAATTTCAATTCTGGGAATTTGGTGAAAAGTGAAACTCTGTAACGCGGTTTCAACAAAAGTGCATATTTTCAACTTTTTTTGACCATCCTTGAATGAGGGCCAAAATAGCTCCAAATCTCATAAAAATAAGTGTCCATGCCTATCTTTGAAATGGGTATCTAAATCTATTTTAAAATTTGAATTTTCTTAAAATGGAAAAAGTGCAACATTTTAGGCCTTGGTTTGACAAAGTTTTACTAAGGTCCAGAATGGCTCGCAATCCTGAAAAAATCTACATGTAGGGATTATCTATTAAATGGGTACCTAAATACAGTTTCAAATTTCAATTTCGAGAAAGTCAAGAAAAGTGCATTTCTTAGAACTTGTTTTGACCAACATTAACTAAGTGCCGAAATAACTCGAAATTCACAAAAATATGTGTGCCTCTTAAAGGGGTATCTAAATCTACTTTTAAATTTGATTTCTAAAAAAATAGAAAAAAGTGGAACATTTTAGGCCTTGGTTTGACCAAGTTTGACTAAGTTCCAAAATAGCTTGAAATCCCCTGAAGGTGTGTATGCATGCTTATCTCTCAAATGGGTAGTTAAATTCTCTTTCAAAGTTCAATTACAATAAAGTCGGAAAAATAACATCTCTTACACCTTTGCTTGACCAACCTTGAATAATGACCAAAATAACTTCAAACATCGTGAAAGTTGGTGTGCACTGTTATCTACCAAATGCTAATATAAATCTACGATCAAATTTTAATTCTGAGAAATTAGTCAAAAGTGAAACTTGGTTGTATGGTTTTGCTGAGGTTGGGATTAAAGGGGGTGAAATATTTTGGAACGTCTCGAAATTTCACGTGCACGCTTATCTATCAAATGGGAATTCTAATCTATGATCAAATTTCAGATATAAGAAATAGCTCAAAAGTGAAACTTCGTCATGCATTTTCGGTAGGGTTGGGATTAAAGGTGGTAAAAATAGCTTCGTACGTTGCAAAATATGGCATGCATGCTTGTTTATCTAATGGGCATCCAAACCTATGATCAAGTTTCAATTCTTAGAAGTTGGTCAAAAGTGAAACTCCATCATGCATATTTGTCAGGGTTTGGCTTAAAAGAGTCTATAATAACTCTGAACATCATGAAAGTTGGCATGCACTCTTATCTTCCAAATGCACATCTAAATCTATGATCAAATTTTAATTCCGAGAAAATGGTGAAGATTGATACTCCATCATGTGGTTTCACTAAGATTGGGGTTAAATGGGGTGAAAATAGATCAGAGTGTCATGAAAGTTGGAGTGCATGCTTCTCTATCAAATGGGCATCCAAATCTATAATCAAATTTCAATTCCGAGAAATTGGTGAGAAGTGAAACTCCATCGTGCATTTTCCCTAGAGTTGGGCTCAAAGGGATCCAAATGGCTCGGACCATTGCAAAAGTTGGCATGCATGTTTTTATATGAAACGAGCATCCAAATCTATGATGAAATTTCAAATCTGAGAATTTGGTCAAAAGTGAAACTCCATCATTCAATTTCACTAAGGTTTGGCTTAAAGGAGGGAAAAAGAGCTCTTAACATCACTAAATTTGGCATGCACTCTTATCTACCAAATGGGCATCTAAATCTATGATCATATTTCAATTCTAAGAGGTTGGTCAAAAGAGAAGATTTATCATGTGCTTTCGCTAAGGTTGCACATAAAGGGAGTGAAATAGCTCGGAACGTCGCGAAAGTTAGCGTGTACGCTTATTTATTGAAATGGGTACCTAAATCAACTTTCAAATTTCACTTCTAAAAAAGTCAACAAAAGTGCATCTTTTCAACTTTTGTTTGACCATCCTTGAATGAGGTCCAAAATAGCTCCAAATCTCATAAAAATAGGTGAAACTCCATTATTCGATTTCGCTAAGGTTTGGCTTAAAGGAGGGGAAAATGGCTCTAAGAAATTGGAAACAAATGCAACCTTTTAGGCCTTGGTTTCACCAAGTGTGCCTAAGGTCCAAAATAGCTCGAAATCCCCTGAAAGTTTGTATACATGGTTATCTCTCAAATGGGTACCTAAATTCTCTTTCAAATTTCAATTACAAGAAAGATGAAAAAATAACATCTCTTATACCTTTACTTGACTAACCTTGAATACGACCAAAATAGATCCAAACATCATGAAAGTTAGCATGCACTCTTATCTACCATATGCACCGATAAATCTACGATTAAATTTTAATTTTGAGAAATTAGTCAAACGTGAAACTCCGTTGTGCGGTTTTGCTAAGGTTAAGCTTAAAGGGGGTGAAAATATTTTGGAATGTCTCAAACGTTTGCATGCATGCTTGTTCATCAAATCTCCTTCGTGCGGTTTCAATAGGGTTGGGCTTAAAGGGGGTCAAAATAGCTTGAAACGTAGTGAAAGTTGGCGTGCATGCTTGTATGTCCAATATGCATCCAAATCTATCATCAAGTTTCAATTTTGAGAATTTGGTCAAAGCTAAGACTCCATCGTGTAGTTTTGTTAGGGTTTGGCTTAAAGATACTGAAATTAGCTCTCAACAACGTGAAAGTTGGCATGCACTCTTATCTTCAAAATGCGCATTTAAATCTATGATTAAATTTTAATTCCAAGAAATTGGTTAAAAGTGAAACTCCGTTGTGTGGTTTCACTAAGGTTGTGGTTAAAGGGGGTGAAAATAGCTCAGAGTGTCGCAAAATTTGGAGTGCATGCTTCTCTATCAAATGGGCATCCAAATCTATGATCAAATTTCAATTCCGAGAAATTGGTCAGAAGTGAAACTCCGTCGTGCATTTTCGCTAGAGTTGGGCTCAAAGGGGTCCAAATAGCTTGGAACATTGTGAAAGTTGGCATGCACATTTTTATATCAAACAGGCATCCAAATATATGATCAAATTTCAACTCTGAGAGTTTGGTAAAAAGTGAAACTCCATCATTCGATTTCGCTAAGGTTTGGCTTAAAGGAGGGGAAAATAGGTCTGAACATCACAAAAATTTTCATGCACTCTTATCTAACTAGAAATCTCACAAAAATATGTAAGCATCTACCAAATGGGCATATCCACACTTTCACTAAGTTTGCACTAAAAGGGAGTGAAAATAGCTCGGAACGTTACGAAAGTTGGCGTGTACACTTGTTTATTGAAATGGGTACCTAAATCCACTTTCAAATTTCAATTCTGAAAAAGTCGACATAAGTGCATATTTTCAACCTTGGTTTGACCATACTTGATTAAGGTCCAGAATAGCTCCAAATCTCATAAAAATAGTTGTCAATGCCTATATTTGAAATGGGTATCTAAATCTACTTTAAAATTTGAATTTGAGAAATTGGAAATAATACAACGTTTTAGGCCTTGGTTTGACGAAGTTTGACCGATGTCCAAAATGGATCGCAATCCCCAAAAAATATACATGTATGCTTTATCTACCAAATGGATACCTAAATACAGTTTCAAACTTCAATTTCATGAAATTCAAGAAAAGTGCATTTCTTAGAACTTCGTTTGGCCAACCTTAACTAAGGGCTGAAATAACCCGAAATCTCACAAAAGTATGTGTGCACGGTTATCTCTTAAATGGGTATCTAAATATACTTTTACATTTGATTTCTAAGAAATTGGAAAAAAGTGCAAGCTTTTCGGCCTTGCTTTGACCAAGTTTGACTAAGGTCCAAAATAGCTCTAAATCCAGTCAGAGTTTGTATGCATGGTTATCTCTCAAATGGGTATCTAAATTCCCTTTCAAATTTAAATTATAAGAAATTTGGAAAAATATGATCTCTTAGACCTTTGTTTGAATGCGCAGATAAATCTATGATCAAATTTTAATTCTGGAAATTTGTCAAAAGTGAAACTCCCTTCGGTTGTTTTGATAAGGTTGGGCTTAAAGCGGCTGAAAATATTTTGCAACATCATGAAATTTCATGTGCAAGCTTGTCTATCAAATAGACATCCAAATCTATGAGCAAATTTCAATTCTGAGAAACTGCTCAAAAGTGAAACTGTGTCGTGCGGTTTCACTACAGTTGGGCTTAAAAGGGGTCAAAATAATAGCTCGGAACGGTGCAAAATTTAGCGTGAATGATTGTTTAGCCAATGGGTATCCAAATCTATGATCAAGTTTCCATTCTAAGAACTACGTCAAAAGTGAAACTCCATCGTACAATTTGTTAGGGTTTGGCTTAAAGGAGCTGAAAATAACTCTGAACATCGTGAAAGTTGGCATGCACACTTATCATCCAAATGCGCATCAAAAGATATGATTAAATTTTAATTCCGAGATATTTGTAAAAAGTGAAACTCTATCGTGCGGTTTCGCAAAGGTTGGGGTTAAAGGCAGTGAAAATAGCTCGGAACATCGTGAAAGTTGGAGTGCACACTTGTCTATCAAATGGGCATCCAAATCTATGATCAAATTTCAATTGCAAGGAAATTGTCAAAAGTGAAACTTCGTCGTGCATTTTTGCTAGAGTCCGTCTTAAAGCAGGTCCAAATAGCTCAAAATATTGCAAAATTTGGTGTGCAAGCTTGTATATCAAACAGGCATCCAAATCTATGACCAAATTTTAATTTTGGGAATTTGGTCAAAAGTGAAACTTCGTCATGCGGTTTCGCTAAGATTTGGCTTAAAGGAGGGAAAAAGAGCTCTGAACATCACTAAATTTGGCATGCACTCTTATCTACCAAATGGGCATCGAAATCTATGATCATATTTCAATTCTAAGAAATTGGTCAAAGTAGAAAATTTATCGTGCTAAGGTTGCACTTAAAGGGAGTGAAATAGCTCAAAACTTCGTGAAAGTAGGGGTGTACGCTTGTTTATTGAAATGGGTACCTAAATCCACTCTCAAATTTCACTTCTGAAAAAGTCCAAAAAAGTGCATCTTTTCAACTTTTGTTTGACCATCCTTGAATGAGGACCAAAATAGCTCCAAATCTCATAAAAATAGGTGTCCATGCCTATCTTTTAAATGGGTATCTAAATCTACTTTAAAATTTGAATTTTCAAAAATGGATGAAATGCAATGTTTTAGGCCTTGGTTTGATGACGTTTGAATGAGGTCCTGTTGCTGCCACAACTATTCTCCCCCAAATTAATGTTTTAATTTCGGGGCCCCTCCTCATTATTTCGCACAGTCTGATCGTTGAACTCTTGGACCTCTAGAGCATGTCTTATTTTGTTTTACTTTGAATTTGGATGCCCGCGGATTTATGTCCCCCATGTTCAATTTCGGTTAAGTCATGGATTTCTGGCCGTGGAGAAGTAAAATCTTGTGCTTCATAGCAGCCTTCGCGAAGGAAAAATGACTTTGGCTGCCGTTGACCCTTAACGCTGTTTAAATCGTTGATTTTTCCTTTGATCGGGCCTCTTTTCGTTGTTAGATCGGAAGATGCAAAGTTCCATCCCCTCCACCGTTGCGGCTCCACGATTGTTTATTCGTCCGAAGTGTGGATTCCTTCGACGCCCGTTTCGTTTTGGCCTTAAATCGCTAGACCATAGATTATACCCTCCCGCCGTTGTGGCTGGGGAGAGCTAGTGAGCTGCCGATGCGAGTATCTGCCGACGTCTGTTTTGATCCTTTCCTCACCCGCAGTTAGCTTATGTCTTCAGCCTTGGCTCGTCCGCCGTTTCGGCTGGGAGATTCTTTCAGCTCCCAATGTATCATCCTTCCGACGCCCGATTAATGAAGTTTCCTGCCAACGTCCGATTAAACCTTTTCGCTGTGTTTTGCTCACCTGGTCCCTATAATCCTCCGCCATTGCGGCTCCCGAAGTCTTGTCCTTGTCCGATTCCAAAGCTTGTCGACTACCGATTTATGACTTTCCCGCCCAAAGCTTAATCGAGACTCTGGCCAGATGCACCTGGATAGTTTCTTGTGAATTTATCATTCATGGCAGAAGATGTTAATGTTTAAAACCCCATTTCGCAAAAAATAATGCACCGTAATTGTTTGCAGGAGGAATTCGATATACTACTGTGGTCACCCTGGGTGAAGACTGAGCTTGCCCGAACCGAAACCAGCACAATCACAAGGAAGACAAAATGGAGAAAAGGACAAAATAAGCAAATGATAGAGGCACGGAATAGGAAAACCTATCCGTTATTGACCAGAAGATAAACGCTCACAAAAAAAATGATTGACAAAATGTCCAGAAGAAAAAGACAGCGTGAATGGCAATGAAGAGCTAGAGCTTGAAGAGCTGCCAGTTACTCAATAGCTCGCAGAAGGATTTGAAGCGTTGGGAAGCTGAGAGGGGGAGAGAGGAGGCAACTGAAGGGTCTCAAATTGTAGTTTAAATATCTAAAAGTGGGATTGAGATGGGGCTTTTTCCCCTGGAAAATTTTGTAAATGTTTGCTTGTAAGAGGAACTACTTCGTTTTGCAAAGGAAACTGCAATTTTTACCTGTTGGAGAGAGTAGAATGGAATGTATCAATGTGACTCAATGAATAATGTTGAAGAGGAACTATTTCATTTTCAGCGGTGTTTCATTTGCTATGAGAATGTTTAATTTCCTGAACCTATATTCTTGTTGAATGTTCTTCGGTATCTTTTTTTGATATTTTCCACTGTGAGCAATTATTGTTGTTATAAAATGATCGGCTATTTGGTTATTTAAATATCTGTAAGTGTTCATGTGTCTTGAAAGAAATATCAGCTATCTGTGATTATTCATAATGCATGTGCAAGATGTATTGCTCACCCATAATGAGCACCTTGCTCCCTAGGGATAGATTAGATAGTTAGTTTATTTCTTATTGTATCTGATTTGGTTGCTTGCGAGCATAAGACGAGAGGTAAGAACCTGCGCAGCACATTGTGACCACTCCCTGCATCTTGATCGCTCTGCATTTAGTTAGGCACTTGCATCTCATTTCTTAAAGTCAAAATACAAAAAATTCGGTGGGCTGGGCCGCAACCGGTAAAGCCTTTGTTTTGTTTCTTGACCTACGGTAGCCGGACCGCAAACCAGACAGATTCCCTATTCCAAAAATTCAATGTGCTAGTTGGGAACATTGATTGGGGAGAATCCCTTATTGTTGCTGCCTACGAATTTCCAGGCCTCAATAGTTTTGGCACTAGAAGGAGGGCCGCCAGTGCATGGCTGGCCGAGGAAACCCATTTTACCGAGATTATTCTGCTGGTTACAGTTCTGAAAGTAGTGGACCGCGTAATCCAATTCCGGATGAAGAAAACAGAGAACATCTATATCATGTTCGCAACGAAATTGTTAACGATCTGAGAAGACATACTCGTGCTTATGTAAAGAAGATTGGAGGGTTGCCGATTATCCACGAATTGCCTAGAAGAGAGTACAAGAAGAAACACCGTCCTATAGTAGAAGATTCAGTGTTGGTTGGAGACTGGGAAGAACTTGTGGAAACCACCTTATAGGAAGTTGAATTTCCTTTGAACCAAGTAGGCCCAGACACCCCTTATAGTTCTCCTGTTCACACCCCTATTGGTTCACCTCCTCACACTCCTGTCAGTTCCCCTCCGTACTCTCCACCTCAACTCATGGCCGGCGTTAACGCAAACCTACCTCCTCCCAACCCACCAAATCCACCACCACCTGCCTGGAGAGCCATATCACGCCTAAAACTCACCCCACCTTTGCATGACCTACCTCAAGCCTTCGAGAAGTTGTTGCCTAAATTTGATCCCAGTGAGAAGATATTAGTAGATGATCATTTGCAGAGTTTCTATCTGGCTATAGAAGGATTAAGGGTGGGGGAACATGAAGATGTGGTTTGTAGACTTTTCCCGCATACCCTCAAAGGAGCTGCGGCCTCATGGTATTTTGGATTGCCCGCTAACTCTATCCCAAACTGGGATACCTTTGAGAGAATTTTCAGAAGTAAGTATGCAATCCAAAAGACTCACACCGCCCTCATGAAAGGACTGTGTGCTTTGAAGAAAGAGAAAAAAGAAAAGGTACACAGTTTCACGCAAAGGTTTGCAGCATATCTAAAAAATTTCTCCGAAACAGACAAGCCTTCAGACAAATTACTAATTGAGTACTACACTTTAGCTTTGGGTCTAGATTTGGCCATGTTTGCTAAAGGTAGGGCCAAGCCTACTTTGACAGATACCTATGAAGAAGCATAAGTGGTGGAAGCAGAAAGAGAAAGTATCAAAGACTATCCGGAACAATCGGGAGAAAGAGGCGTAGGAAGGAAGACCTTACTGTTCAATAAGCCTAAGGAAGAAAAGTCACCAGACCTCGAGAATATGGCCAAAATGATGCAAAAAATGTCCAATAAGATCATAGACTTGGAGAAGGAAAAAGAAGCACAAAAGTTCTACAGGCCATATTATAAGAAAAGGGAGGACAATAATCAGTCCCAACCTCCTCCTCAAAAAACTGCATCCATGAATCTAACAGATATAGGGATGGAAAATTTATGTACCTTTCATCAACAACCTCATTCCGAAAGGAACCGCCCACAATGGATAAATTCAATGACGTTAGTCATGAATCATATGTTGGATTCGAGACTAACAGAAGAAGATGATGATGAAAGGCAAGAAAGTGTTGTTTCTACTTCCGCAAAAGAACAAGAAGAAGAGACCATGGCATTCTGGAGTTCGGTTTCTCTACTCGATGCAGAAGAGGATATAACTAAAAAACACAAAGGTATCAGGGAAGCTAATGTGACAACTAGAAGTCAAGGGACGGTCAGCAATGACAGTATTTTACTCCCAAAGATAAGAAGGCTACAAAGGAATATCAGGAAGAAATTTCAAGATAAATCCTTGGCTAATAAGACTTTGAAATTCACTATTACCAGCCAAGATCCTAAGCAGAACAGAATGATGCCTGAACTAAATAAAGAAATGGTGAATGCTGATAAATCTCAGTCCATTAAACAACAAATTGAATACGATGCTGTTGAAGATTTGAAGAAGATAAAGGAAAACGTCCCGCTGTTTTAGATGTGAAAAGTACCTCAACAAAAGGAAAAGTTGTTGAAAGCACTGGAAACATCAGAAGAGGAACAACCCCCTGACAATCAACCTCTGGACGAAGAAGAAATTGGAGAAGCTAGCACTGGAGGTAAGTCTAAAACTAAACAGCCACCCGTCCTCCTGACATTTGAAATTTTTAATCATAACGTTCACAATTGTCTAGTAGACTCAGGGGCATCCATTAATGTCATGCCCATATCAGTATGTAAGAAAATCAATGGGCAGTTTAAGCCAACCACGTGGAGGGTGGTGCAATTGGATAGGACAGACGTTAAGGTAGTTGGTGAAATGGAGGACGTTCTAATTCGTCTGGCATCAAATGAAAAAGTATGCCAAGTTATCAACATCGTGGTGGCTAATATACTAGACGCTTATGGCCTGGTCCTGAGCAGAGATTGGTCAGCTAAATTGAATGGATACTTCACCTCAGATTGGTCACACATGTGGTTGCCGTACAAAGGAAACCCCAATCAGATTAAGGTTTTGAGAGAGCCTCACATGAAGTACAATGTTACCCAACTGGATGAGAAGAATATACCAGTCAAACCTGTGTTGGGAAACTACTTTCTTGAACTGGAACCAGGAAACTATCAAGCGGAGAAGGCCAGTGACACATCTGACACCCAGCCTGAATTCCTTCAATTCTCGCAGGCTGATGAGTTTGATTGTAAAATAGTATATTTAGCAGTAGAAGTAAATTCTTTTTCAGTAGATAATGTTTTTTGGACTTTATTTTTTGACGGATCTAAAAATTTAGAAGGGTCAGGGGCCGGCTGCGTCCTGATTGATCCACAAAAAAATAAACACTTCCTGTCCTGTAGATTAGAGTTTGAGTGTACTAACAATACGACTGAGTATGAAGCACTGCCGCATGGACTCAAGAAAGAAATCGAGCTACAGGTTAGTAATTTAAAAGTTTTTGGGGACTCGGAAATAGTTGTGAAGCAAATAAGAAATCAAATACATTGTGTTTCCCCCAACTTGAAAGCTTACCAAAGCGAGGTACGGGATTGGCTTAAATGTTTTCATGCATTCAATATTGTTTTAATCCCAAGAATGAAAAACGCAACCGCTGATCTTCTGGCCACATCAGCTACTAGGCTGGTACCCACTAATAACAGATGTTCTATTGAATTACTTTTCAGGCCCTCCATACCAGATATGATCACCAATATGAGGGTGTTCGATGATGACCAGCAAATCATAGAATGTTTGACCAATGAAGATGAATTCAAAGGAGCGATCATCGATGATGAAAAACACCAAGCCGAGATGAAATTTGACAATTTCGTCCCTAAAGGAGTCATAACATTAGAGAAGATGTTTGACTTGAATGAAAAATTCCGAAGACCCGCTAATGTAAAGATGCACAGCTCAACCTTGCAGTTCGAACTGATAAACTTAGGGACTGAGACAGATCCTAGGTTTGTGAACCTCGGCAAATGTTGTTCACCTGCTAAAAGGGATAGGTTTGTCAGTTTGTTCAAGCAGTACAAAGATGTCTTTTCCTGGACTTATGCAGATTTGAAGACCTACGACACCAGCATTATTAATCATATCATCCCTATTAAAGCAGGTGTCAAGCCATATCAGCAGCCGTTAAGGAAGATGCACCCCAAGTTGGAGCCACTGATTCAAAGCGAGGTGAAAAAATTGCTGGACGCTAGGATTATTTTTAAAGTCTGGCATTCTGAGTGGGTGTCAAATTTGGTGCCGGTCAGAAAAAAATCTGGAGAAATTAGACTGTGCGTGGACTTCAGAAACTTAAACCGCACCTCAGACAAAGACAACTATCTGGTGCCTACCATGGAGCAATTGCTACAGATGGTTTCTGGTTCTGAATTGTTCTCATTGTTAGACGGATTCTCTGGTTACAACCAAGTGTTAGTGGCTGAGGAAGATAGAATGAAGACAACGTTCAGAACTAAATGGGGAACTTTCGCATATAGAAGAATACCTTTTGGGCTGATTAATGCTGGCACGACGTTTTAGAGAGCTATGGACATAGCTTTCCGTGAACTGATTGGATGAAGTGTGGTGGTCTACCTTGATGATATCACAATTTTTTCAAAGAAAAGAGGGGATCACGCGTTCCACCTAAAGCAAATTTTCAAGCGCTGTCAAAAGTATGGCGTTTCCCTCAATCCTAAGAAGTGCGTATTCGCGGTCACAGAAGGCAAATTACTGGGGCATATAGTTTCAAATAGAGGTATATCTATATACCCAAAAATAATTAAGGCCATTGAATAAATCCCCATGCCCCATAATAAAAAAGGAATGCAATCCTTCATGGGAACAATAAACTTCGTGCATAGGTTTGTGCCTGATTTTGCTCACACTGTCAAGCCACTGCAGCAGATGGTCAAGAAAAATGCACAGTTTAAGTGGACTGAAACTGAAAAAGACTTCTTTCAACAAAATCAAGACTGATGTTGCCCATGCGCCCTCCCTGAAAATTCCAGACTTTGATAAAGACTTCATTATGTACACATTTGCATTGGATGATTCATTGGCAGCAGTGCTTACACAAAAGGAGGACGGGGGTGATGAATTCCCGATCTCTTTCATGAGCACTGGGCTTCAAGGGGCTGACTTAAACTACCCAGCCATTGATAAGTAGGATTACGCAGTATTTAAGGCAGTGAAGCTTTTCAGGCCTTATATATTAAAAAATAGAACCAAGGTAATAGTCCCTTACCCAGCGGTAAGATCTCTTCTCATTCAGAAAGAGTTGGGAGAAAGAAGGGGCAACTGGGTAACAGCCCTTCAAGAATACGACCTTGAATTCAAACTGGCTACTATAGTGAAAGGTCAAGGGATATGCAAATTGATGACTGGAAGTAGAAACAACGAAGAACAAGCATGGGAAGAGGAAGCTGAATTGCATGTAATGGATGTATGCCCTCTGTTTACAGCTCCTGAGTCCTGGTATAGGGACCTTGTGCATTACTTACAGTCGGGGATATTACCAGAACATTGGAATTCCAAACAAAGAAGAGCTCTACGTCTCAAATCAGCCTCCTATCATCTTGTTGAGGGAGTGTTATTCAGAAAGAATTATGACGGGGTTCTCCTTAGGTGTTTAGAAAAGGAAGATGCAAATAAAGTAATGGCAGAATTACATGATGGTCCGGCTGGGGGACATTATTTCGGAGACACTACAGCCCACAAAATCCTTAGAGCCAGTTACTATTGGCCTACACTCTTCAAGGATGCACATGCACATGTCAGGAAATGTGATATTTGTCAAAGGTGTGGTGGAAGACAGCCCAAGGCAGCCGCACCCCTAAAGCCTATTATGATCACAGAACCATTTGAACAATGGGGGTTGGACATTATCGGGGAAATAAAACCAAATTCTTCCCTGCTGCACAAGTACATTCTTACTGCGACTGATTATTTCACCCATTGGGTCGAAGCTATCCCATTGCGCAAGATCAACGAGGACAAAGTCATCAGCTTCCTACAAGATCATATCATGACCAGGTTTGGAGTTCCAATTTCAGTAGTTTTTGATAATGCCAAATAATTTTCATCAATTAAATTGACGGCATTTGCTCATGATAAAGGGATAAAATTACATTATTCTGCTAACTACTATCCGCAAGGGAATGGCCTGGCTGAATCCTCTAATAAAAACCTCATTATAATCCTGAAGAAGACTGTCATAGAAAACTAGCGAAGTTGGCACTCAGCCTTACCCAACGCCCTGTGGGCCGACAAAGTCACCCCCAAGTCTGCAATAGGAGTGTCACCCTATACCCTTGTGTACGGTAAGGAAGCTATCCTACCCCCCAATATCATGCTTCCATCTTCCATACTAGCTCAAGAGTCTAGGGGGTCGGATGATGAGGTTCTCCAAATAAGAATATATAATCTCCTGAAGGCAGAAGAGGCCAGATCCAAGGCTAGAGAACGTTTTAAACAGCAGCAAGAGTCAGTTAAGAGATGGTTTGACAAACATAAAGCTGGGAAAAAAGACTTTGAGGTAGGAGACTTAGTCCTCAAATGGAATCTCCCCCATGATGAGAAAGGAAAGCATACCAAGTTCCAGTAGTTATGGGTAGGCCCTTTTCAGATTGTAGCCAAACTTGGCCCTGCTACATATAAGCTGCAAGATTTACAGGGATGGGAGGAGAACTTGCCAGTTAATGGTTTGGTTCTCAAACCTTACTTTTATTGAGTTTCTTTGATTTTTCTGACTTGTATATAAATAAGCTGTGGGTTTGTTTTCGAGTCATGCTTTCATTCGATTTAATTTTAAGTTTTTGATTTTCAATAAGGGGAATGAACTTGCGGTTGTCTGGAGGATATTAAGGTCTTTTGGGAATAGAAAATACGTTGAGTGTCAGCCTGTGTGTTGCTAAATATTTATTCCAGCCTAACGGTTTTCTCGAATAAAATGTTGTGTTCATGGAAGTCCTGCTTAACCCCTGTGAATTAGACCGGATTCGAAGAGTCTAGAGTACTATGTCGAGGCTCCATCCACGTCACATTTAAAATGTTCTAAGGGGCGACAGTAAAGGACCCATGGGCAGAAGCAAGGTGAACAGTGTATTAAATATAAACAATCCCATTCCAAGAAATGAATGCCAAAAGGCAAGTAAAGAGTCAAAACTTCTATAAAAGCATCATAAATCGAAGCAAGTGCTGAATCATAAATACTAAATTGCCAGACGATCCTCTCCATCCGTGAGATGAAACTTAAAGTACACCCACTCACACAAAAGGGCACTATAGGATAGAGGATCCTGAATTAAAATTCAGTAAGAAAGGCGTACGGAAGGACTCAGATGAAAGGGACAAAAGTCCAAAAGCACAAAAGTGTTAAAATGGCATGGGAATGAGGAACAAATGAATATTGTTGTTTACTGTCTGCTATAACCCCGTGGTGTCCACACTGTTAGCTACCTAAAAACAGAGGTAATAATGAAACTCATACTTTGGCCTCAGCATAGTTATCTGGACTTGAGGGTCTCGGCTTTCCTTTTCCCCAATGGACCATTATCAATGATTAAGATCCACACTTCTGTCAATTAAGAAATCCATCTGGATAGCTGGAAGAATTCATTTGATGCATTTTTGTTGTGAAACAGTCTGCACTCAAATAAAAATCACCCAGAGATCTAGGTTCACCAGGTAGTCGCCAGTTGTTGCTGCCACAACTGTTCTCCCCCAAATTAATGTTTTAATTTCTGGGCCCCTCCTCATTATTTCGCACAGTCTGATCATTGAACTCTTGGACCTCTAGAGCGTGTCTTATTTTGTTTTACTTTGAAGTTGGATGCCCGCAGATTTATGTCCCCCATGTTCAATTTCGGTTAAGTCGTGGATTTATGGCCGTGGAGAAGTAAAATCTTGTGCTTAAGAGCGGCCTTCGCGAAGGAAAAATGACTTTGGCTGCCGTTGACACTTAACGCTGTTTAAATCATTGATTTTTCCTTTGATCGAGCCTCTTTTCATTGTTAGATCGGAAGCTGCAAAGTTCCAGCCCCTCCGCTGTTGCGGCTCCGAGATTGTTTATTCGTCCGAAGTCTGGATTCCTCTGACGCCCGTTTCGTTTTGGCCTTAAATCGCTAGACCATAGCTTATACCCTCCCTCCATTGCAGCTGGGGAGAGCTAGTGAGCTGCCGATGTGAGTATCTGCCGACGTCCATTTTGATCCTTTCCTCACCCGCGGTTAGCTTATGTCTTCAGCCTTGGCTCGTCTGCCGTTTCGGCTGGGAGATTCTTTCAGCTCCCAATGTATCATTCTTCCGACGCTCGATTAATGAAGTTTCCCGCCAACGTCCAATTAAACCTTTTCACTGTGTTTTTCTCACCCGGTCCCTATAATCCTCTGTCATTGCGGCTCCTGAAGTCTTGTCCTTGTCCGATTCCAAAGCTTGCTGACTATCGATTTATGACTTTCCTGCCCAAAGCTTAATCGAGACTTTGGCCGGATGCACCTGGCTAGTTTCTTGTGAATTTATCATTCATGGCAAAATATGTTAATGTTTAAAACCCCATTTCGCAACAAATAATGCACTGTAATTGTTTGCAGGAGGAATTCAATATACTGCTGTGGCGACCCTGGGTGAAGATTGAGCTTTCCCGAACCAAAACCGACACAATCACAAGGAAGACAAAATGGAGAAAGGGACAAAATAAGCAAACGACAGAGGCATGGAATAGGAAAACCTATCCGTTATTGACCAGAAGATAAACGCTCACAAAAAAAATGATTGAAAAAATGTCCAGAAGAAAAAGATAGCGTGAATGGCAACGAAGAGCTAGAGCTTGAAGAGCTGTTAGTTACTCAATAGCTCGCAGAAGGATTTGAAGCGTTGGGAAGCTGAGAGGGGGAGAGAGGAGGCAGCCAAAGGGTCTCAAATTTTAGTTTAAATATCTGAAAGTGGGATTGAGACAGGGCTTTTTCCCCTGGAAAATTTTGTAAATGTTTGCTTGTAAGAGGAACTACTTCGTTTTGCAAAGGAAACTGCAATTTTTACCTGTTGGAGAGAGTAGAATGGAATGTATCAATGCGACTCAATGAATAATGTTGAAGAGGAACTATTTCATTTTCAGCGGTGTTTCATTTGCTGTGAGAATGTTTAATTTCCTGAGCCTATGTTCTTGTTGAATGTTCTTCGGTATCTTTTTTTGATATTTTCCACTATGAGCAATTATTGTTGTTATAAAATGATCGCCTATCTGGTTATTTAAATATCTGTAAGTGTTCATGTGTCTTGAAAGAAATATTAGCTATCTGTGATTCTTCATAATGCATGTGCAAGATGTATTGCTCACCCATAATGACCACCTTGCTCCCTAGGGATAGATTAGATAGTTAGTTTATTTCTTATTGTATCTAATTTGGTTGCTTGCGAGCATAAGACGAGAGGTAAGAACCTGCGCAGCACATTGTGACCACTCCTTACATCTTGATCACTCTGCATTTAGTTAGGTACTTGCATCTCATTTCTTAAAGTCAAAATACAAAAAATTCGGTGGGCCGGGTCGCAACCGGTAAAGCCTTTGTTTTGTTTCTTGACCTATGGTAGCCGGACCACAAACCGGAGGGATTCCCTATTCCAAACAGTCAACGGGATAGTTGGGAACGTTGATTGGGGAGAACCCCTTACTGTTGTCGCCTGCGAATTTCCAGTCACCAATAGGTCCAAAATGGCTCACAATCCCAAAAAAATCTACATGTAGGGATTATCTCTCAAATGGGTACCTAAATACAGTTTCAAATTTCAATTTCGAGAAAGTCAAGAAAAGTGCATTTCTTAGAACTTGGTTTGACCAACCTTAACTAAGTGCTGAAATAACTCAAAATTCGTAAAAATATGTGTGCCTTTTAAATGGGTATCTAAATCTAATTTTGAATTTGATTTTTCAAAAATTGGACGTTTAGGCCTTGGTTTGACCAAGTTTGACCAAGGTCCAAAATAGCTTAAAATCCCCTAAAAGTGTGTATGCATGGTTATCTCTCAAATGGGTACCTAAATTCTCTTTCAAATTTCAATTAGAAGAAAGTCAGAAAAATAGCATCTCTTAGACCTTTGCTTGACCAACCTTGAATAACGACCAAAATAACTTCGAACATCGTGAAAGTTGGTGTGCACTGTTATCTACCAAATGCTAAGATAAATCTACAATCAAATTTTAATTCTGAGAAATTAGTCAAAAGTGAAACTCCGTTGTATGCTTTTGTTGAGGTTGGGATTAAAGGGTATGAAATATTTTGGAACGTCTCAAAATTTCGCATGCACGCTTGCTATCAAATGGTCATTCAAATCTATGATCACATTTTAATTATAACAAAATGCTCAAAATTGAAACTTCGTCATGTGTTTTCACTACGGTTGGGCTTAAAGGTGGTCAAAATAGCTTGGAATGTTTTGAAAGTTGGTGTGCATGCTTTTTTAACTAATGGGCATCCAAATCTATGATCAAGTTTCAATTCTTCGAAATGCGCATTTAAATCTATGATTAAGTTTTAATTCCAAGAAATTGGTTAAAAGTGAAACTCCATTGTGCGGTTTCACCAAGGTTGGGGTTAAAGGGGGTGAAAATAACTCGGAGTGTCACAAAAGTTGGAGTGCACGATTCTCTATCAAATGGGCATCCAAATCTATGATCAAATTTCAATTCCGAGAGATTGGTCAGAAGTGAAACTCCGTTGTGCATTTTCGCTAGAGTTGGGCTCAAAGGGGTCCAAATAGCTCGAAACATTGCAAAAGTTGGCGTGCACGTTTTATATCAAACAGGCATCCAAATCTATGATCAAATTTAAACTCCGAGAATTTGGTTTAAAGTGAAACTCCATCATTCAATTTCGCTAAGGTTTGGCTTAAAGGAGGGGAAAATAGCTCTGAACATCATGAAATTTTTCATGCACTCTTATCTAACTAGAAATCTCACAAAAATATGTGTGCATGCTTATCTACCAAATGGAAATATCGGTGCTTTCGCTAAGGTTGCACTTAAAGGGAGTGAAAATAGCTTGAAACTTTACGAAAGTTGGCGTGTATGCTTGATTATTGAAATGCGTACCTAAATGCACTTTCAAATTTCAATTCTGAAAAAGTCGACAAAAGCACTTATTTTCAACCTTGGTTTTGCCATCCTTGATTAAGGGCCAAAATAGCTCCAAATCTTATAAAAATAGGTGTCAATCCCTATATTTGAAATGGGTATCTAAATCTACTTTAAAATTTGAATTTTGAGAAATTGGAAATAATGCAACGTTTTAGGCCTTGGTTTGATGAAGTTTGACCGATGTCCAAAATGGCTTGCAATCCCCAAAAAATATACATGTATGCTTTATCTACCAAATGGATACCTAAATACAGTTTCAAATTTCAATTTCGAGAAAGTCAAGAAAAGTGCATTTCTTAGAACTTCATTTGACCAACCTTAACTAAGGGCTAAAATAACCCGAAATTTCATAGAAATATGTGTGCATGCTTATCTCTTAAATGGGTATCTAAATATACTTTTACATTTGATTTCTAAGAAATTTGAAAAAAGTGCAAGCTTTTCGGCCTTGGTTTGACCAAGTTTGACTAAGGTCTGAAATAGCTTGAAATCCCCTCAGAGTTTGTATGCATGGTTATCTCTCAAATGGGTATCTAAATTCTCTTAGAAATTTCAATTATGAGAAAGTAGGAAAAATATGATCTCTTAGACCTTTGCTTGACCAGCCTTGAATAATGATCAAACTAGCTCCGAAGATCGTGAAAGTTCACATGCGCTCTTCTCTACCAAATCCGCAGATAAATCTACGATCAAATTTTAATTATGAGAAATTGGTCAAAAGTGAAACTCCCTTGTGTTGTTTTGATAAGGTTGGGCTTAAAGCGGCTGAAAATATTTCACAGTGTCATGAAAGTTCATGTGCAAGCTTGTCTATAAAATGGACATCCAAATCTATGAGCAAATTTCAATTCTGAGAAACTGCTCAAAAGTGAAACTCTGTCGTGCGGTTTCACTATGGTTGGGCTTAAAAGGGGTCAAAATAATAGCTCAAAACGTTGCAAAATTTGGTGTGCATGATTGTTTATCCAATGGGCATCCAAATCTATGATCAAGTTTCCATTCTAAGAAATACGTCAAAAGTGAAACTCCATCATACAGTTTTGTTAGGGTTTGGCTTAAAGGAGCTGAAAATAATTTTGAACATCGTGAAAGTTTGCGTGCACACTTATCATCCAAATGCACATCAAAAGATATGATCAAATATTAATTCCGAGAGATTTGAAAAAGGTGAAACTCTGTTGTGCGATTTCACAAAGGTTGGGGTTAAAGGGGGTGAAAATAGCTCAGAATGTCACGAAATTTGGAGTGAACACTTGTCTATCAAATGGGCATCCAAATCTATGATCAAATTTCAATTGCGAGGAAATTGTCAAAAGTGAAACTTCGTCATGTATTTTCGTTTGAGTTCATCTTAAAGCGGGTCCAAATAGCTCAAAACATCGCAAAATTTGGTGTGAATGCTTGTATATCGAACATTCATCCAAATCTATGATCAAATTTCAATTCTGGGAATTTGGTCAAAAGTGAAACTTCGTCATGCGGTTTCGCTAAGATTTGGCTTAAAGGAGGCAAAAAGAGCTCTGAACATCACTAAATTTGGCATGCATTCTTATCTACCAAACGGGCATCTAAATCTATGATCGTATTTCAATTCTAAGAAATTCGTCAAAAGAGAAAATTTATCGTGCTAAGGTTGCACTTAAAGGGAGTGAAATATTTCAGAACTTCATGAAAATAGGGGTGTACGCTTGTTTATTGAAATGGGTACCTAAATCCACTTTCAAATTTCACTTCTGAAAAATTCCACAGAAGTGCATCTTTTCAACTTTGGTTTGACCATCCTTGAATGAGGGCCAAAATAGCTCCAAATCTCATAAAAGTAGGTGTCCATGCCTATCTTTTAAATGGGTATCTAAATCTACTTTAAAATTTGAATTTTCAAAAAATGGAAAAAATGCAACGTTTTAGGCCTTGGTTTGACGACGTTTGACTGAGGTCCAAAATGGCTCGCAATCCCAAAAAAATATACATGTAGGGATTATCTCTCAAATGGTTACCTAAATACAGTTTCAAATTTCAATTTCGAGAAAGTCAAGAAAAGTGCATTTCTTAGAACTTGGTTTGACCAACCTTAACTGAGTGCCGAAATATCTTGAAATTCGCAAAAATATATGTGCCTCTTAAATGGGTATCTAAATCTAATTTTAAATTTGATTCCTAAGAAATTGGACGTTTAGGCCTTGGTTTGACCAAGTTTGACCAAGGTCCAAATTTCAATTACAAGAAAGTCAGAAAATAACATCTCGTAGACCTTTGCTTGACCAACCTTGAATAATGACCAAAATAACTTCAAACATCGTGAAAGTTGGTGTGCACTGTTATCTACCAAATGCTAAGATAAATCTATGATCAAATTTAAATTCTGAGAAATTAGTCAAAATTGAAACTCTATTGTATGGTTTTGCTGAGGTTGGGATTAAAGGGGATGAAATATTTTGGAACATCACAAAATTTGACGTGCACGCTTGCTATCAAATGGGCATTCAAATCTATGATCACATTTCAATTATAAGAAACTGCTCAAAACTGAAACTTTGTCATTCGTTTTCGCTAGTGTTGGGCTTAAAGGTGGTCAAAATAGCTTGGAACGTTGTGAAAGTTGGTTTGCATGCTTGTTTATCTAAATCTATGATCAAGTTTCAATTCTTAGAAGTTGGTCAAAAGGGAAACTCCATCGTGTAGTTTCGTTAGGGTTTATCTTAAAGGAGTTGAAAATAACTCTGAACATCTTGAAAGTTGGCGTGCACTCTTATCTTCCAAATGTGCATCTAAATCTATGATCAAATTTTAATTCCGAGAAATTTGACAAGAGTGAAACTTCGTCATGCAGTTTCACTAAGATTGGGGTTAAAGGGGGTGAAAATAGCTCAAAATGTAGCAAAAGTTGGAGTGCATGGTTATCTATCAAATAGGCATCCAAATCTATGATCAAATTTCAATTCTGAGAAATTGTTCAGAAGTGAAACTCCGTCGTGCATTTTCACTAAAGTTGGGCTCGAAGGGGTCCAAATAGCTCGGACCATTGCAAAATTTGGTGTGCACATTTTTATATCAAACAGGAATCCAAATCTATGATCAAATTTCAACTCTGAGAATTTGGTCAAAAGTGAAACTCCATCATTTGATTTCACTAAGGTTTCTCTTAAAGGAGGGGAAAATGGCTGTAAGAAATTGGAAACAAATGCAACCTTTTAGGTCTTGGTTTCACCAAGTTTGCCTAATGTCCAAAATAGCTCAAAATCCCCTGAAAGTTTGTATGCATGGTTATCTCTCAAATGGGTACCTAAATTCTCCTTCAAATTTCAATTACAGGGAAGCCAAAAAAATAAAATCTCTTAGACCTTTACTTGACCAACCTTGAATAACGACCAAAATAACTCCGAACATCATTAAAGTTAGCATGCACTCTTATCTACCAAATGCACCGATAAATCTATGATTAAATTTTAATTTTGAGAAATTACTCAAATGTGAAACTCTGTTGTGCAGTTTTGGTAAGGTTGGGCTTAAAGGAAGTGAAAATATTTTTGAATGTCTCAAAAATTTTCATGCATGCTTGTTAATCAAATGGGGATCCAAATTTATGATCAAATTTAAATTCTAAGAAATTGCTCAAAAGTGAAACTCCGTCGTGTGGTTTCGACAGTGTTGGGCTTAAAGGGGGTCAAAATAGCTCGGAACATCACGAAAGTTGGTGTGTATGCTTTCCTAGGAAGTGGAAAGCAATAATCCGTAAGATTAAGCAGTAATCCCGGGACATTCTATTCCTTCAAGAAACCAAATGTAGTTTTGGGGGCCTCGTAAAGATCAATGACAAGATTTGGAAGGGAAGTCAGGTCATGGCCATAGATGAAACAAGACAATCGGGCGTTATTGTTATTCTATGGCAGCCATGATCGGTGGAATTCTCCAACTGGTGGGCCAATAAGTTTGCACTAATGGCAGGCTTTTTCTTTCTCGATTCGGAAGTCTGAGGAATGGTAGGAAACATCTATGGACACAGCTGCTTCCATGAGAAACAATCTTTTATGGGTTTCCTCAATTGGCTCCAGGAGAAAGCGGAGCAGGGGTCATGGATGCTTGGGGGTGATTTCAATCTGATCGCAAGTCTCGGAGAGAAGAAAGGCGGAAGAAGAGCCCTGGACAAATTCCAGGAAGCATTCAGCAAACTCCTTGCTCGGGGCTCGCTGGTTGACATGGAAACGGGGAGTGGCTGGTTCATGTGGAACAATAAGCATGGAGGGGCGTACATGGTTACCTCCCATCTGGATCATTTTGTGTTGTCAGAAAATGTCATGCATGGTACGGGGGAAATTCTAGCCGATGTCCTCCCGACGAACGGCTTAGACCACTGGCCCATCAGCCTCTCTTGGGATTGGACTGGCTCCCCTAAGGGGAAACCCTTTCGGTTTGAAAGTTTCTAGATGGAACACAAGGACTTCAAGAAACTGGTAAGTCACTGGTGGTTGGAACTGGTCCCCCCCCAGGAACCGTAATGTTTCAATTTCAGCAGAAACTAAAGGCCCTGAAAGCGAAGATCCGCACGTGGAAGAGAGAGGAACTTGGAAACATTTTTTAGGACAAAAAACAACTGTTGCTGGAGCTGGATCTCATCAACAGAAAGGGTATGGAAATCGGATGGAATGAGGATATGAAAAAAATTGAAAAGGATCATATGGGGCAGTTGGAAGCTAGGGAAAAATAAGAGTCACTATATTGGTAGCAGAAGGAAAGGGTTAAATGGCTAAAGGAGGGTGAAAGAAACACTAAAATATTTCATAACTCGGTGATCAAAAATAGGAGCAGTTCTAGAATCCAGAGGCTTAAAACTAGATCTGGAAATAGAGTGAACACTAGGAGGGAGATAGAAGCTGAGCTCACGCAACACTTCTCGGAGATTCTCAGGGAAGATGGGAAAGATAGAAGCAGGGACATCGAACAAATCACTAGGTTAGTTCCTATATTGGTCACTGGAGAAAACAATGAAATGATGAATAAACCCCCATTGGGATGCAAGAAGTTGAAGAAGCAGTCAACCAGATGGCTCTGGGAAAGGCTCCTGGACTAGACGGCTTCATGTCCAACTTCTTCCATTTCTTCTGGGATCTTGTTAAGGAGGATGTGCTCAATACTGTGGAGGAATTCAAAACCAAAAAAGGGGTCCTTAAGGCATTCAATGCTACCTTCCTCACCCTAATCCCAAAAGAGGTCGACAAATTTAGGCCGATTGCGTTATGCAATGTCATATACAAGATCATCTCCAAAGTCATTGCTAAGAGGCTCAAACCCCTATTCCCGATGCTTATAAGCCTAGAACAGTTGGGTTTTGTGGAAGGTAGACAAATCTTGTATGGGGTTATTCTTGTGCATGAAGTGCTACAGTCGCTTAAAAGCTTGTGATCCCCTGGGATGATGATTAAGCTTAATATTGAAAAATCTTACGATAAGCTCAACTGGGAATTCATGGAGAAGATGTTGGCAACCTACGGATTTTCTCCCGACTGGGTTGAGTGGTTCATGGACCTGGTTTCCTTTCCTTTCTTTAATATCCTCCTTAATTGATCCCTGACTTCCTCCTTTCAGCCTACTCAAGGCATTTTCCAAGGGGACCCTCTATCCCCCTTTTTGTTCATCCTCATGGCAGAGGGCTTGAGTCGCCTCATTGCGGCCCAGGTTGAACGCGGGGAAATTCAAGAAGTGAAACCATGTGAGGGGGTACCCCCTCAAACCCACCAACAATTTGTGGATGACACTATACTCATGGGGCACCCTTCAGTCCAAGAAGCTCGAAGCTTCAAAAAAAGTATGGACCTTTTTGCTCAGGCCTCAGGCTTGGTGGTTAACCCTAATAAATCTCAGGTTTTCTTTGCCAACACCCCCCCAACCACACAGAGGAATATCCTAAGAATACTGGGCTTCTCTAGTGGGGATTTCCCATCTAAGTATCTTGGTGTTCACCTATGGATTGGAAGGCCTAAAATAGAAGAATGGTAGGAACTCTTGTATAGACTAACATAGAGATTATTAAGCTGGGTGCTCCGCACCCTTAACTTTCCTAGCAGGCTGATCTTAGTTAAGTCCATCTTACAAGCGATGCTGACTTACCTTTTTTTTATCTTAGCCACGCCAAAGGCTATCCTTAAGCAAATTTGAAGCATCCAACGCAATTTTCTATGGGGGACGAATGGGGAAAAGGCCGAATTCTCTTTAGTAAGCTGGGAGGATGTCTACAAACCTAAGGAACAGGGGGGTTTGGGCCTTAGGGACCCTAAAATTATGTTGGAGACCCTTGGGGCCAATGTTTGGTGGAGGTGGGTCAATCATTCATCAGAACCTTGAGCAAGACTATGGAGCAAAAAATATGCCAGGGATAGACCCAAACATCTCCTGATTCGCTTCAATGAAGCCCCTAGTGGATCTTCCATTTGGTTAAAAGCCTTGGCCCAAAAACCAATTATCCAAGAGAATATTTTCTGGGAGATCAGGGATGGAAGCAAAACAAAGTTCTGGGAATATTCTTGGAACCAGTTCCCCATCCTCGGAAGGGACCCCCGGTGGGATCTTATCAAACAGTAGAAGATCGAGAGGGGTAGGATCCTGGTGAGCCAATCATGGGGTCCGAGATTCCAAATGGATTACCATCGGTGGAAATTTCATGAGAAACCTGATCTTATGAGTGAGGATGATTGGGAATCCTTCCAGGAGGAATTGAACAAACGCTTTATCAAGGCTCAAGAAGGCCCTGATATCTTACAGTGGGGATATTCTTCAAAAGGATTTTTCAGTGTTAAGGAGGCCTACAGTATCAGGATGTCGAGGAACAGGGCAATGGATGACATCTGGGGAAAAATTTGGGCTATCAACTTATGGCCCGAAGTGGCCCTCTTTGTTTGGCTTGTAGTCAAAGGGAGGTTCCTCACTTGTGACAACTTGCGAAAGCGGGGGATTATTGGACCATCTCAGTGCTATCTATGTCATCAAGCGGAGGAGATGATGGGTCACTTGCTGGATGGCTACCCCTTTGCTGCTACAATTTGGGACAAGGGGGTGATGAAGTTCAGACGGAGCAACAGGATCTGGGGCCAACCCTCCCAGACTATTAGAGAATGGTGTCCTCGAGCCTTCAAAAACCCCATCATCAGAACCATCTGGGATACTTTTTTGGGCATGGCCATGTGGTGTGTTTGGAAGGAGCGGAATGCTAGGATATTCCGTGACCAATGCAAAAATATCGAGGCAGTTTGGAACATGGTGCAAGACAACCTGTTATCTTCTATTAGGTGCATGCAGTGGTACAAACAGGATAAGATTTTTCCAAGGGAAGAAGTCCAGATCATAGAGAATTGGGGGCTGAATAGGCCTTTGATTGCTTCTCTACGCTATCGAGACAAACTGTGCATCCCCTCTAGCCCAGTAATGTGGTTGACTCCTCCCCCCGGTGTTTTTAAATTGAATTTCAACGGAGCATCCCATGGCAACCCAGGTCAGGCTAGTTTCGGTGGTCTTTGCCGAGACCATGAAGCCTGGATCAAGAAGGTGTTCATGGGAGCTATAGGACAGGACACAAACAATTCAGCAGAGCTTGAAGGCCTCATTCGAGGATCGAAAGTGCTAATCAGTGGGGGGTTCCTCCCAACGATAATTGAAGGTGGTTCCAACACCCTCATCACTGTGGCTAAACGTCTTATTAATGGACAAATGATGAAGAAGATCTATCCTAGCTGGAGCCTAGCATACAGACTAGAGCGCATGTGTGTCCTTCTTCATTCACACCCTGCCATCTCTTTTCACCACATCAAAAGGGAGGCCAATGAGGTTGTTGACTATTTGGTGAACGCTGGTGTGGTGTGCAGAGTCGGCTTCCGATGTGACAGGCTTGATGGTAATGAAGAGGAGGACTGGGCCCAGCAATGCAGCCACCTGGCCACTAGGGATTTCTATATGACCAAACAGTTGGATGATCAGATGGAAGGGAGGAAAGATGGAGTAAGCTGGCGTGAGCATGCCCACACACGGCCAAGCTAATGTATAAGGGGATTGTTGGCATTAATGTTTTTCGGTGCTAGATCTGGTACTTCTTCATTATTTCGTTGCTCGTCGTCAGCTCTACCACGCTTTGCTCTGAGCGTGAGGATCATCGACCGGACAGGGTTAATAATCTCTGCAGGACAGAGGCTTTCGATCTCATGATGGGAATGACGCAAGAAATGGTCCAGGACGAGAATTCTCCCATGAGTGTTCCCCTATTATATTTCGGTGATTTTGATATCTACCATGACGAGTTAAGCCCAGATCGAGCAGGACTATGTATCTATGTTTTGTCTTATGCCATGTTTTTGAGCTCAGTCTTGTTAAGGTGCTCCACCTTTACCTTCCGCTGCCTGTCTTGTCCTTGAAATATCACCCAATGCCCCCCAAGTAGCAGTTTAGAGGGGATCTTGGCTCTGGGGAGGCATCTGGCTTACCGTTGGTTAAGGGAAATTCTGTCAAGCACCAAACGCGTCAAGCAACCTGTGCGCAGCTCCAGGATCAGGAGGAGGCAGACCTCTATAAGGAACATGTTCTATTCAGTATTAGGTTTGAAGTTGAGAGGGTGTTCGAGTGGCTCTAGGAAGAGGTGAAATCCATGCCCCAGGAGAACCTTCACGTGGAAGTAGCAGACTGGGTCTTGGACCCGGGTAACACAGCCGACCGCGCCTCTGCATACGACCGTATGCTTATGATGTACTGGGTTATAGTTCGGTTGGTTGGGCATTCAGCTATGCTACAGGAGGCCAAGCGTGTCGATGATCTGGAACTAGTCCCATTCTGGAAGGAGCATAACGCGGAATGTCATACCATGCATCACAAACTTGACGTCCTCGCTGCTCACTTGGGCTTTCCATTCCACCCGGTGGATCACCGAGCCATGGAGATAGCTAGAACACAAGAGCATATCATTTGAAGTGGTAAGGAGGACGAAGACGAACCAGAGGAGGCATAGAACTTGGCTGGCCCCATGAATTCTTCTTCAACACTTGTGTCGGGCTTGCAACAACTAGCTTCCAGGAGCCCATCAGCTACATTTCCTCGCTGGAGCTCCCTCCCCTCTGGTCATATATGATATCTATTACCAGTCTATGCATTTTCTTGGTTTTCTTATTTGTTAATGTATTTCCGGTGCTACTCAGTCTAGACAGGTATAGCTCGTATGTTATTAGGCACTATGTAGTTAACTGGGGTCTAGGTGGCGATAGGTCCCTCAAGTCATCTTTTTTGATGTGGGTGGGAAACAATGTAACAGGATCAGGACCCATAGTAGAAATAGAGATATTAGGGGTGGCAGGAGTGTTAAATTTCCATATGCTTAGCTAAGACATTAGTATTTTATTTCATAACAAAAGCATATAAACAGGATCACTGAAAGATAGACAAGCACAACCATACAAAAGGAACACAAATATTTATCCTGGGAAAAACCCAGCAAAAGCTTCCTCAATATAGATGCCCCAAAAAGATAAATGATAAAACCAGCAAGGAGATCAAAGCCTGATCCTCCTCCTTCTCCATCTACTTCTCTTCTCCACTAATGCGCTACACAAGTGAGAGTGTGTGTCACTAATGAGGAGCACTACACCTCTATTTATATTCATCCGTTCACTTAAGTTAACTCATTTGACATGTAGGCTCGAGTTAAATCATGTAGGCTCGAGTTACACATGTAAGCTCAAGTAACCACACTGGGGTGCTAATGACCCACCTTTACAATTAGAGGGGACTACCTCATGACTCTTATTAGATCTTCCGATTAGGAGCATCGAGGTACAATGTAATATAAGTGGTTCTCCCGGTAGGACCATCGGGGACCACAAAAATATACATATAGAATATTCTTCGAAGTTACAATATTTCAACAATAAACTCCCTTCCTCATACCATGGCCTTGCATATCCTTCTAAACTAACCATGAACATTTTTATTAAAGAATCCTCATGCAATTCAACTTCCAGTTTATATATATACTTATGAAATCTAACCTAATGAAGGGCATCATCATCACCCTTTTGATCTTTGAATCTTGGTAGATATGCTTGCCAATATATATTAGGTACTTGATTTAGAAAACTAGGACTATGAGAACGATTCATAGGAGCACACATTATAGCTATAGAGCTCATCCTGATGATGAAGAAAATGAATCAATTCCTCACACATTGCAACCATTTGACAGTGGAGCTTCCATAGAACATTATGAAGACTAGATTACTTGCAGATGGAGTCACCAGGTGAAAGATGCACAAACTTCTTTATATTTGACCATTGTTCACCATCAACAATCAAATATGCAACTTTGTAGCTCATACCCGGAGAATATTTTAAAATTTGTTCCCAGTATGGTTGTCAGTATTTCCCAGTGGAGTCACCTTCCAAAAAATTTGAGTGGATTCACCAGAGCATATACAACTAACATGTGTTTATGGCCGGCTGCTCAACCAGGTCTTAGAACTAGAACAATGTCGTTTCCCTGAGGAGATAATAGCAATTAGTCCTCGACAACGATGCCAAGATGTTATCACCCAATACTTTTCCTATGGTTTTGGTAGGATAATCACTGGGGTAACAATTTCAAACCAAAATTTATATTGTATTCTACCTTATATAGTCAGAGAGGGCTTTGTATTTGTCATAGGGTCATTCACATAGACATTTGGCTTTAAACAAGCATTCAGAATGCTAGATTTTTGAGGGGAAGAGTTGTTTGGATTTCAAAGAGTGTCAGAGGATCAAAGGATGACTAACTCTTTTCATCTACTGGATAAACTGAGGACTCCACTCTGTAGGTTCTCTTCCTCGAAATTGTTTCTTTTGAGTTGCTAGCTTCGACAGCTACTCATGCAATACAATGGGAAATTCAATGAAAAGAATTTCATGAATGTCTATGTAAAGGTATCATTCCAACCATTCAGTCACACTCAGTTGCAATACTTTACATTCTTCTTCAACAAACTCTCGTTCCCTGTAATCAACCAAACCTTGACTTTCCATTTTTTTCAGGTACCAAAACATATCCCCTTCAGAATGATTCACGATCCCGGCAATGGAACCATTTGGTGGATTACTTCTATGTCGAGCCAGATTAAGATTCCTCATTCATCAAAAAATCCCAAGATATTGTCTGAATACAACATAAGCTCATCGACAACACCTACAACACATATGAGGTCTCGCCCGAGGTATCTATGGGGATTGCTAAAACCAAGTTTCTGTAGTTAATGTTGGGGGTTTCCTTAGTACAACATTATCATATCACTCGATCAAGACTAGGGAATATATTTTTGTCTTCATACATAGATCATCATAGAACATAATAGATTGGTCGATCGATATATATGACAACATATGGTTTTCATTATTAAAAATACATTAGCAATCTGTATCATTTATATCACCTAGATGCTTGAAATACTCAAACAAATTCATTCACAACATATATGGATTTGACACAATCATAGATATTAAAGACACACATAGACAAGGTTTAACGTGGAAACCGATTCAGGAGAAACCAAGAAGGTTCTCTTCATATGGAATGAGAAATGGTTTGCACCTTTTGTCTATGCATATATCTTGCAAATTATTTTTTTGATATCCTATGCAGTCAATAACTTTATTATTGTCTTGTTCTCTTTATTTTTTGGTCTCTCTTTATTTTTTTCCCTTCCTTATGTGTTTTATTTTCCCTTTCTATGCTAATTGCTATGTTGTCCTATGTCATTTGCACACAACTTGAATCAACTTTATATGATTTTATAACTTTTTCTTTACCCGTCGACTGATTCTCAATTGCTAGTCGATAGGTTGTATTACTAATTTAACCCATCCCATTACATCTAAAAATAGGCACTATCATCTCAATTTAGAATCATGCTTTATTTCCAAAAAGTAGACTATTAGTATAACTAACTATTTACCAAAAATAAGTTAAACTCCTCGTCTCAGCCTTCTTTCTTCCTCCATTCTGGTTCATCCTTCCATCATGGTCTTTGCTTGTGTTGCGACCAGGCTCTTCATATTTCCAACCATTATTCTACTCATATTTTCTCATCTTTTCCTAGGGCCAACACTTGGAATGATTCACTTACACTTAAGGAAATATTTAGGGTGTGGTGTACAACCAGTCATGAACCCAAAAATTGTAATTACAATGAAGTTGAAGTCCACCATACAAAAATTATACTTCAATCATGTTTTCTCTCACTCCCAAATATTTCTAGAAGTGGCTAAAGGCCTCCAAAACTACCAAAGAGACTTAGTATTCTCTAAGGAATCCTATGACTCTCAACATTACATTCCAAGAGTGGAAAACAAGTCTCTTCACTACAAACTCTAGTAGTTGTAAAACAAAAATTTTCTTTTTGAAAGGGGTCATTTTACGCAGTGGAGAAATGTAAAAATGGGAAGAAGCTGCGTTGATGATTTGGAAAATCTCGACGTTTCGATCCCTACTCTGGGATCATCATCAGGAGACAACTGAAGCGTGATCCCAGAGTAAGGATCGAAACGTCAAGATTTGCCAAATCATCAACGCAGCTTCTTCCCATTTTTACAAAACTTTTCTTTACAAATATCAAAGAAACATTTAAAATCTCAAAACAAGTGTAAAGAGATTGGAAATATTACCATAACCAAAATTAATATGGTAGAGTGCATGACATATTTGAATAAAAACAATCCAAAGATTTTGAATTTCCCCGATCCAAAACATCTTCCTTTCTATTCTGCAATGAAAAACATAGATTCTACACATTGTGCTTCGATCAGAATCATATTGATTGAGACTTTTTCATCGTATATTCTATCGCCACAATGTCTTCAATCATATTAAAAAAAAATTAGCACTGAATCATAGACAATCACTATAATGACATTCTCCATATTTTTCTTCATATGGAAGACTGTAGGAATATGATTCAGATAAATCCACTCTCATATTTTTTGTGGAATCATCTCTATCACTTCCCTTGTGACTGCTATATGTCATGTTATATGAAATCTTGAATCTTGACAACATTGCTTCTTTCTGAGGGTGGATGACGCTGCCGATCAAAGTATTTAAAATATTTATTTTGCTTTCTCATCATTGTTGATTAATTCACACCCAGTCATGGCTCCATTCCCATAATCTAATATTTTCATGTTTTGTATCTAAAACACGTGTATAAAAGGCTTTCTCCTCAAAGAGGCTAGTTATTCATATCTCTATTGCATTCTTAAGGTGTTGGAATACTATCTCTTCTCGCTTTATGCTATTTTTGGAAATTTGGTGCATAACACACTACAACAAATCCAGGAATTAGCGTCCCGTTTAGCGTGCCTTTTTAGTGTAATTTTTTTTACATTGAGTGGGAAAACTATACGCTAAATGGGACGCGTCATGTACAAAACTTAAAGCATCTCAAAAAGCGTTTTTTTTTCCTCCTAGATAGCATCCTTTATGTCATCCAAAATAGCGTCTATTTTTTTGCTTCCAAAATAACGTCAAACTTTTATTACTAAATAACGTCATATTTTGCTTCCTATAGAGAATCTGTTATTTCTTCCTAGAGAGCGTCCACCTTTTCGTCCTAAATGGAATCCTCGTTAGCACCATATTTGCATCCAATATTGCATCCATTATTTCTACCATTTTAGCATCCCATTTTGCACCACGTTTTAATTCCAAAATAATGTCCAACTTTGCTTCCTAAATAATGTCATATTTTGCTTCCATGTTTTACTTCCAAAATAACATCCAACTTGTCTTCCTAAACAATGCCCAACTTTTCTTTAAAAATAACGTCCAATTTTGCTTCCTAAATAATATGCCATTTTGCACCACGTTTTACTTCCAAAATAATGTTCAACTTTTCTTCCTAAATAACACCCTATTTTTCTTCCTATAGAGCATCCGTTATTGCTTCATAATTGGCATCCTTGTTAGCACCATATTTGCATCCATTTTTGCTACCACTTTAGCATCCCATTTTGCACCATGTTTTAGTGCCAAGTTTTGCATCCAATGTTGCTTCTAGATCTATAACATAGTGGGATTCCATTTTAGCTCATGTTTTTGCTTCTTTATTAGCACCATATTAGACTTGTTATTTAACACCTACAACCATATCCAATTATGTGGTATTATATTTATTACAGCAAATTATTATAATTATTCATTAATTTCAATTCTTCTGATTTATCATTTACTTCATAGTTCTTAAATAACATAATGAAACATTCAAATTAATTGTAGATACAATTATTGATATTAATTGCATAGCATTTATGAATAAGTTTAAGAGAAACATGCAACATTTATCCAAAACAGTAATATTAATTTTCCATTAAAAGGTCATCAACAACTTCCAATATATATAAATTTAAAATAGAATAATGATAACATTGACATTATTTTTCATTAAAAAAAAGTGAAATTATAAAACATCATCACATCAATAATCTATCATACAGGTAATCGTATTAAGGTTAAAATAACAAGAAAAAAATATATAGTGAAAATATCAATATCACAATAAATATTAAAAATCAAAATTTAGCAACAATAATCTAAGTTTATATGTCAACATGAATCTACCATACAAATCAAAATGACCCAAAATGCAATATGAACTTGGATAATCACAAAAATAACAATATGTGTCTAGTAGCATGTAGAAAGCAAAAAAAATCCAAATCTCAATAGAAGCATGAATGGATACCATCATCATCATCATCCTCATCCCGATCATCTATCCCAACATCATATCCATAATAATTTTCATTTGATCCAACTATGTCATTATCAGTAATATCTTTCTCTGGTACATCGATGGCAACATAATCAATATCATTAGCTATGCCATCTTCATCATTTTTCTTCAAATACCAAGAAATAATCAATTTAAAACATTAGTAACAATTTCATTACATAATGCATATTCTATGTTATATTGCAAATATTAGTCTGATCATTTATGCATTCTCACAAGTTTTCCAACCATGAATATAAACATCATCTCATGAACATATAGTAACCACACATATAAAGTGTATCCACAACCATGCATACACACACATGTACACCATACATTTTCATATCACAATAGAAGAAGACATAGATGCAAGGAACCAAACCTTGGAATGCCATTAGTTGACCCATGTAACTTGAGAAGAGAACAAGACTACCCATATGAGTATCAACTTAGAATGAATAAAATAAATTATGATTTACAAGACAATACAATGTTTAGGCCGAATTCTTCTTCAAATATATGCTAACTACTTTTAGATTTATTGAAGAAACATTGAACTTGAACTTTACCATCTCAAGTGAAAGTTGAAATTAACATGATTCTCTCTAAATCAAAACAAAACTATGAAAGTTGTCTAGTCTATATTTTGTGAAATTTCAACTAATATGATTTTTTTTTTTTAAACTAAGGTTGTCTTATCTAAACTTAGTCAACAGTAGTGGAGATGCGTGGTTTTTAATAAGGATAAGCTAAAAGTTTGTTCCACTTTATTTCATAATGCTTCACAACATTAAGGAATTTAACATAGTGGAATCAAAACTATACCAATTGAGACGAAAGGTGTGAGATTATAGACCAACATGTACGATACAAAACTACAAAACCAAGCAATACTTTACCATTCATTCAAATTCCATTACAAATATGTTTATTCATCATTTGGATTTTAGTATAAACACACATGGAATTCATATTTCAACATCTTTGTAGATTTAATTACTTTGTTAGCATTTGCTACATAAGTAATTTGTAGAGTTAATTACTTGTTCAACATTCCATTTGGGAAATGGGTACTTTTCCTAACTACAAAGTGGTCAAAGGAACTAGATGCATGTTGTAAGTTCCATCCATTTCCATTCCAAATTTGTGGGAGGGTGGTAATAAAAACCAAGTTGATTTTCTTTAGTACTACATGTTCAAGTCTACTGTTATTCTTGTGTAACTAGACTATGTTAAATACTACTTGTCTAGTTGTAAGAGATACCACCAATTATCATGATCTAACTGACCAAAAATGGAGTCAAAATCCTTAATGATAATCCCATATGGTTCAAACAGTCACATGAAACCTACAACAGTTTCCATTTAAAGTGTTTGACAAAGATTCAAGGCAGGTTTCTTCCAGCATAATCTACAATAGTTGGCTAGTAAAGTGCTTGTGAAAAGTTGTGAGCCAAATCTCTCCCACGGAAAGTCTAGAATCGCAATATTCGAGAGGGAAACCCTATAGCATACAATTAGTAGGATTGTAAGGAATTATAGGAGAAGGTTGTGAGAAAAACCATGCCCTAATTCAACCAATGGAACAATTAATATTTTGCTTGGGACAATACAGAGGTATATCCACTTTAACCACTTGGATTGCTTATACCCATCATATGTGCATAAATACAATTTAAGGAATCGATTCACCACCTCAGTTTGACCATGTATCTATAGATGGAAAGTTGTACTCATCTTGAAGGATGCACTAGTACAAAAGCGCGGATTTTTCCACGGAGGTTTTTCATGTTTCTTACTTTTTGGTGTAAAATCGGAAGCAACAGGAACAAGGCGTCACTGTATCCACGCCTAGCCGTCACTGTATCCACGCAGGGGGTCTTATCCGTCACTATATCCACAGCTAAAGAGCTGGACGTCGCTGTATCCATGGGGGTCTTATCCGTCGCTGGACCAAGTAGCTTCATAGTGTGTCAATCTTATTTTATATTTTGCTTTGTAAATTTGAGAATAAACAGAGCAAGTCACGATGGTTATATATTTTTGGAGTTTTCTCTCTTTCTTGTTCTTCAGGGATAATCTTGATGTCTTATTTTACCTACTGCTGGTAACAGGACACAACTTTGAGGAGTCAATAGTGATCCAAAAACTACCATGGTATCCACTGCCAATGGCCAAATTCACTTTGTGGTGGTGCCTCTAATGGCAACTGTAGCCTAGTGGACTAATTTGGATATACAGATACCATGAACCTTGCATAAATGAATCTTCTATGCATTCCAAGAACCTAAGACTAACATTTGGGATAAACTTCTAGCTCTTAGCACAGGGATGAGGGAGTCTCTCAACCAAGGCATTAAGAAATTATTTTTGATGGTGATTTCAGGCCGTGGATAACTTGTAAAAACTTAGCTGTATGTTGTGGTTGGATCTAGTTTTAAGAAATGTTTGGGAGTGTAAATTTTATGTTTGAGAAAGAATGCTAATCAAGTTGCGGATTGTCTATAGGCTAACAGAGCCTTTCATTGGTTCCCACCATTCACCTAACTTATTTTATATTGCTTTTCACTGTCTTATGTTTATTTCCCCATTGCCCTTGTTTGGCTCTGCCTTGTCCCTCCTACCCTTATCTGTCATGTGTTTTCTCCCCATTCTGTGGTACCCTGCTGTATGTCCATCATTATTCTCTAGAGCATCAATCTAGACGTTGAGGCCAGCCTTGGATGAGTCTTTAAGCAGTCAAGGTGGTCCATTGTACAACAGAAAATAGTTTTTGCTTGAACCTCACTCAATGGATTCATTGATCAACAGGGTGGATCTGAATTGATACCCCTGGCCTTGATTAGGTGCTTTAAAAAAAGATTG
>LPNX010390255.1:25746-54859 GCA_001517045.1 Pseudotsuga menziesii
TCCAATGAGCCAAGAATTTTGTAATTCCAATTTTGTATGGGAAATATATGTCAATTTTAGTGAAGATGCCCAAAACTTTATCCTTCAAAAAAAAAATCGCACTTTTCTCCAAGAGTTGTGAAATTCCTGAGAGAATTGATGATCAACAAATGAAATGTTTGATATTCTATTTATATAGGTTGTGTAGGAAATTTATTACCTTGGGATGAGATGCAATTCAAAATTATAAATAATTAAATTCTCTTTTCTTTGGTCGGCTCACCAAAAAAGGTGGGGTACACCAACTTCAAAAATTCATATCTCTTCAATCGTAAGGAGTTAGAATATTCTCCACATATCAATGGAAATGTATTGATAAGTACTATGTCCCTATGATGGATTTATTTGTAAATTCTTTGTCTAATACCCTTAAATTCTTCAATATGTCCAGGACATCAAATACCCCACACATGAGGGTGCCAGATACCCGACCACCAACTAGAAGAGTTTCAAAGTATTATTCAACATATCAAGGAACATACATGGGATCTACCTCCATCTACATCCCAATATCCATATAACCACAAATATTACCATACATCATCATGGTTCAAGACCCAAGGTACCACATGCAAGGGTTTCATGACTCTTTCAAAGATATCATATAAAATTTAAACAAGATAATTTCTATGGACTTCAAGGGCTTCAACATCGTCATGTTCAAGGTCTCCATATCATTAAAAACATATCCAATGGTTCCACTATATATATTCATCACCATAAGAGTACCAACACCCCCGAAGAGAGGTAGAAAGGCCTCACCACTAGTTTTCAACACCTTATGGGCTTCATATTCATGATAACAAGGATACTAAATGCAAATGGCCATATAGAGTCAAAGGGAGATCAAACCACCATATATGTGGGTTCAAGACCTCAAATTTCAAGGACAGCAAGGACCTCAAAAGAATGGGTTCCAATATACCACCATAAGTGTGGGTTCCAAGACCTAATTCTCCACATGCAAGAAGATCAAGATTTAAGATTGTGCACTCAAGGACCCCACAAGAAATTAACAACCTCAAGACCATCTAATGCAAGCAATTGGCTTCACCATCAACACATCAAGGAATTTACACATCATCCATCCAACAACCAATAAAGAGATAAAAAAAACTACAAGCATAACAAGCAACACAAAGACCAGTAACCAAATATCAACCAGGAGTAAGGAACTCGACAATGGACTCAAATGGTACCACGATACAACTTAGGGGCACTTGACCAAGTCAATGGGTAACTAGGGATTTGGTCATTTTTCAAGTCCTCCAAGGGCTTCAATCTTGGTCTTTGACAAGGTCAAAAGGGCTCCTCTAACACAAAAAAACACAAACTAAACACTAACCATTAGGGGCTCCACAAGGGGCATCAAGGACTCAACAGTTAGCATCAATGAAAATTTAATCAACAATATCCCCCTTTGTCATTAATGACAACACCATAACTCCTCTTCATAACAATCTCCCACTGACAACTAAACTTCTATCCCCTTTGGCATAAATGTAAAATGGAACATCCTTTGACCATACTACTCCCCATCAGGGCATGCTCCCCCTTAGGCCATGCTCCCCCTATCATCAACTTCTACTCCTTTTCAACTTTTCTTCTTATTTGCGTTAATTGACACAAGAACTTCTTTTGGCACTACCACTTTTCTTATCATTGATAATTGATGCTTCTTTGATGGATTTGTATTCTATCACACAGATACTATTGGAACCAACTACTATACGATACTCAAATATGATAATCAAGTACATATATCCTTTTACACATTATTTTTACACATCATATCACTGGTCAATAGTCTTCAAAATGGCATTGGTTTTTTCCCAATATTTTCATCATATTTGTTTTGATTTACTAACTTTATTCTCCATACTTTGGTAGGATTGTGGTTGTTAACCAAACTTTAACTTGTCCCTACATCCTGCCTTTTTTTGCGAAACGGCCATAATGATAGAAATTGTAACACTGAACCAAAAATGTACTTTGATTTCTTTCTCAAGTGATTCTGTCATGAGCTTTGTAATGAATGGATTTGTGACCATAGTTGTTACACTTGTAGCAGTGACCATGGAACCTTGTAGGATATCTGTGAGCAGTAACTTTTCTTGATTCTTGATGATCATGGGAACTTCTGATACTACATGTATTATTGTTAGTCTTTTCTTCTTTTCCTATAAAGATTTTAATTTATTCAATTTTCTTCTCGATCTTCGAATTTGTCTTTAACTGAATAGTTGTTTTGTCCAGATATTCCTTCAGACAGAGGATCTTCAATTATTGTTTTTGACAAATTTCAATCTTTTCTTGGAGTTGTCTCATTAGATCTTCTTCTGTCTTCTTGACTTCTTCTACATTTTTTTTCAAAGAAAAGATATTGTCTTCCATCTATCCTTTTGAATTTCGATCATCATCATGGGATTGTTGCAGTTGACCTTTCAGTGCATTATTTTCCTTTTTGAGTTTTGAGAGGTCCTTTCCAAATTCAAAGTTTTCAATACCTTTCACAACTCTTCCTTCAAGGATTTGATTTCAGGTTCTTGTTTTCTTCTTAAGTTCTCTTCCAACATTTCTCTAGTCTTATAGGCACTTATCTCATTGTGTTTGTCATGTAGCTTGCATATTAACTCTTTTTCTTTATCTTCTAGTAGTTTTCTAAGATTGACCATTTCTTCTTATTGCTTTTCAATTTCTGTGGCTGACTTTTCAAGTTTGTCTTTCAAATATTTAGATATGGATTCTTTGATTCCGGTAGCTTCTTCAACTTGGAGTTTTAGATTAATTATGGTCTATGTGGCCTCCTCGGATTCTTCTTGATTCCTCTTCTCTGTTTTGTCCAATTTTTCTTGCAATACCTGGTTCTGTTCACAAATATTTTTCACTTCTTTCGAAACATTAATAATTTAATTGTCTATCATTGTATTTGTTAGATTTATATCACTTATCAGAGAGCAAGGATTTTACTCACAATCTGAAGTATTGCCTTCTATGTCAAAATGGATGTTATCTTCTATACCTGATAAACATATCTCTTTAAAACCATTACAAACAAAGTGTTCAGGGGACTTACCTTCATACTTACATGTATCTTGTACTGAACTTTTATGGGAATGTCTTCTGCTTCTTGTTCTTCAACTGAGTTTAGCTGATGTATTTTGAATGACAATTCTTCAACTGAGTTGCACTTTCCTATTTTCTCCTTTTGGAGGTCTATTATATCTTCAAGCATTAATTCCTTAACCCTTGCTTATTGTTCTTTATTGGAGTAGAGTTGTTCTAATCTAATCCATATCTCCTTAGCTGAAGTGCACTTCCCTATGTTCTTCTTTTGGATATCTATTAGGCCTTCAAGGATGGCTTCCATAGCCATAGAAATATTTTTCGTTGCTTCCTTCTGAGATGTTGTTTTCACTTTATTTGGAGGATTATATCCAATAAGAACTAATTTCCATATATCAATTCCTTCTATCTCAAGATAAACATGTATTCTGATTTTCCAGATTTAGTAATTCGTTCCACGAAACAATGGTACTCCACTCATTGATAACCCCAGGGTGTGTCAAGAATATGCTTCAAGATGTTAAGTATTTTTTGTGAAGACCTACTCTAATACCAACACCGCAAAATAGGGGTACAAAGACATTGCCACTAGTTTGCAACACCTTATGGGATTCATATTCATGATCACAAGTCTACTACATGCAATTGACCATATAGCATCAAAGGCACATCAAACCACCATATATGTGGGTTCAAGACCTAAAATTTTAAGGACACCAAGGACACCATAAGAATGGGTTCCAAAATACCACCATAAATGTGGGTTCCAAGACCTAAGTCTCCGCATGCAAGAGGATCAATATCTAAGCTTGTGGACTCAAGGACCCCGCAAGAACTTAACAACCTCAAGACCATCCAATTAAAACATCGGGATTCACCATCAACACATCAAGTACTTTACACATCATCCATCCAACAACCATTAAAGATATCAAAACAACTACAAGCATAGCAGGTAACACAAATACTAGTAATCAAAGATCAACCAGGAGTAAGGAACTCGAAAATGGACTCAAATGGGACCAAGATACAACTTACGGGCACTTGACCAAATCAATGGGTGACCGAGGATTTTGTCATTGCTCCAAGGCCTCCAATGGCTTCAGTCTTGGGCTTGGATAAGTTCAAAAGGGCTCCTCTTACACAAACAACCACAAACTAAACACTAATCATGAGGGGCTCCACAAGGGGCACCAACGGCTCAACGGTTGGCACCAATGACTAGACATAGTTGGCATCATAAGATATTGTATTTTAGGACACTTTTGGAAACTAGGATTTGGATCAGTAATGGAAGCTAACATTTTTGCACACATGGGTCAACTTTGGGAATTTCTCGACCGAGTACTTGTGGCTAGCATTACCACATTGAACTTGTCTAGACACACTTGTAGGATATTACAAAACTCATTTTTGCTGATGTTTATTGTTCATGCCATATATTTGCTAGATGGAAGTCATCATGAAAAATTCTAATTTCATTTATGTGGGCCACACAGGTGTATCACTTAGTTCTGTCACCTATGTGCATTATTTATGTATGTTAGGTTCCTATGTGGGTAAGGTGATTATGTGTTCCACTTAGTTGGTTCAATTTCTTAAGTGTGTTGGGTTCTTGTGTTTGTTAGGTATGTTGGAAAGTGACTTAGGTGGTTAGGGGTAGGATCATTAGTAGGTTATGTGTTAGGATTTTTAGTGATAGTGGGTTAGTTGTAAATGGGGATGAAGTTATATGGATTAGTGTTATACAGCTTATGTGGTTACAAGTAAAAGAGAAGCATCACTTATGTGGGATAAATAAGTGTGTTTCATAGGTGTAATTCCATCTATGTACATCCTTTAATATGTTGAATAGGTTCTTATGTAGGTTAGGTATTTATGTCCATCAATTACTTCAACATATGTGCACGTTGAATTTCATCCTTGGCCCAAGTAATTCACATATTAAGACAAAAACAATTCATATATGAGAAGTATTATGATGAAAATGGTTAGATTCTTATCTATGTCACTTAAGTACACTGGGTGCTTACATGACTTAGGTGAGAAATGAGATGCATTATGTGGTTATTGGGTTAGGATAAAAGGGGTATGAATGTAGTTGGTGAGTTGTGAATGGGGCATATGATAAAATGATTAATGGTTTATTGGTGAATGGTCATGTTATTAGGATAATGTCACATTGAACTTATGTGCACCCATTCATTTCGTTATATGAGTGTCATCACACTAAAATTTAACCTTGTTATATGGGTTTCATGAGTGCATCGCATGTGTGTGAGACTCTAGATGCATAGCCTATGTGTGTTTTTCAAACTTGTTAAGTTCTTAAGTGGCTAACGATTTTATGTACATCATCTAATTGTATTAGTTTCTTATTTTGTAGGTTAAGTGTGTTAGTATCTTGTGTGGATTAGGTGCATCACTCACATAATTTCACATAATTTTATATAATTCGATTGTGGTAAAGAATCAAGTAAATGTGAATTGTTAATTTAACATTGTATATGCAATTGGATTATGGTCAATAAAATTGTAAATGTGCAATGTTGTGCATTGTCATTGTGGATTGTTGTAATTATGCATTGTTCTGATTGTTATGATTGTTATATCTCCATGCAATTGTCCAAGCAATAAAAAAATCATCCGACATTACACATAGACACATTGTTGGCCACACATGTATGATCACATTTAATATTGTTGTGAATATGTCAAGAGACAATATGAAATATACTATATCATGGAAGTTTTAATACAAAAATATAAAACCCTTAAATGTCTTCTCAATGTACATGTATCAATAAGTTCGATGATGCACATGGAAATGAAAGTACATATATAAAATACTACACATTAACTTGATCTTGTTTTTACCTGACTTTGATGCACCTTTCCTCTATCTAGGACATCTATGTATCTCATGAGACTGCGATTCAAAGATCACATTTCTTGATCAACTAACTTAACTAATACTCAAGCACTAACAAATTAAAAAAATACAACTTAATTAATTATTAGAAACACTTACTGAATCCATCCAAGGATTGATGCATGTGGTGTCCCCCTCCTTGTTGAAAACCTCTTTGCAATGATTCTCTCTGAATAGAATAGCCTATATCAATTAGATTCAACAATTATCAACAAATATGCATGAAAAAGTACTAACTTGAATTTTGTAATTAATGAACATCTGACTAAAACACATTATCAAAGACAAGAGGTTAGGTTTTTTGTGTATAAAGTTGTAGTGGGGATTTGTCCCCTACTACGTGCAAAATCACCTACCCTAGATCGACCAGATCATAGGGTAGAGTTCATGGTGTGAATTTTCTTTCAACCTAAACTTACAATAACAACTGGCAATGAACAAGAACATAAATAGTTTTATGATTTTGATTTTATTATCTAACTAACAAAAAGCAACAACAATAGGAATACTTTCCTTTGAAGTAGGCCACTACAGTCATTTGAAGAGGTGATCCAAATGCTCCCATGATCCTGGTATCCATATCTTTCCAACAGGGGGTTGTCACTGGGAGATGGACTATGGGTTGCACGTGGAAAATCTCAACATGTAACATGGGGAAAATGTAGCAAAAGGTTATGGGAGCGAAATGTTCCGGAATATGGCCAGAAGTGACAAAAGGTGGATGAACAAAATTTCGACTAAAAGTGGATGAAAAAAAGTTGTTGTGGGGAGACCTTCACAATGTCTTTATAGGGTGGTCCAAGGATTTTTGAACTATGGTAATTAAAAATGGTATTTTATTGTGCATGGTATTAACACCAAAAAATGTTCATCTAGCTCTCCATGGTCTAAACCATAATTATACTTCATTATTCCATCATTTATTCCTCCATTTTGACCTTCACAACTAAAATTCCACAAAATATGGTCCAAAACATCATTATTCCTTCCCCCATAAATGAAGCGAAGTTGAGTATTCATTGTTAGTTATCCCCACTTTCTCCAAAAAGGAGAAAAAAATCCTAAAATGAGAATGGGTCAAAAACCATGGACAAATACCTCTTATTTTTTAATGCATGTATTGTTATTTTTTATTTTTTATTTTTATATTTTAACACATCTCTCTAACAGCACTATCCATGAAATCTTATTTTTTTGTTTTTATTATTTTATTTTTATGTTTTTATGAGACTGATAAACACTTTCCTCCACCTACACTATATAAATGCTCTTTCTCAACATAATAAATGCTTATTTATACCATATAATGTATTTACAAATTAATAAATATTTTATGGTTTCAAAACGTCAAAAGGACATTTTTATAGTTGAGATTTTATGTTAATTGAGGTAAGAGACGTGCATTTTTTTTTCAAAACAAAAAAAGTGTTTAACTTTATATTAAAAATTTGAAACCAGAGATTACATATTAACTTAAACAATAGAGTCCTTCGAAGAAAATCAGGATATCCACAATGGATACCCAAGAAACTTCACTATACAGGATTGCTAGTAAGATAAAAATGGCTAGTACTTCAACATGCTTAGTGTCTGGAAAAATAATAGTAAAAAAACCTCTCCATAACCTTCAACCAAAAGGTGACTAAAAATTGTCCCTCGGTTAATGACCAAAGAACCACTCAAAGATAGAGTGGAATTATGCCAAACCTTGAAGTGAATGAGACCATCCATCTTTCCTAGTCCAATATTTGAGAAACAGTGTGCTAAAGTGTTAATTTCCTGATAAATATGCTTGAAATAGATGCTCGTTCAAGAGGATATCAGCTTACGAACTTTCAACTTCCAATGGTCCAAGATGAGGGATGAGGAATTGGAAATTAGAGATGCAACCGTCCCATACGATAATAACCTGAGAGTCACCAGTGATGAATATATTCTCCACCCTATAAGCCTTTCACAGATAGAGAATACCCAAAAGTGCCAGAATCTCCACTCTGGAATTGGTCCCACGCCCTGCCTTCATACAACCCTTGATAACAACCTGAGCATTAAGTTTTAAAACAAAACTAGCACCACACAAGCCTTCTTGCACTGCACAATAAAAGAAACATGTAGGTCAATCCACCAAATAACAAGGATGCTGAATGAAATGAATCTTCTTTATGAGTTTGGGGGTATGACAAGCCGAGAAATATCCCACAACATTTGACACCACTACGATAGAATCATTCCCGAAATAATAAAAAAGTGTGCGGTTGTGGGTCTTCCAACATTCCCATATCACAAAAAAAGGAAGATGACTCAGAAGTTTCTAATTAGTAGAACAAGTAAATAAATTATTAGTCAACAATGCATTATCCCAATGAAACACAAAATGATAGTGGTTGGTCAACTCCTTCATAATAATCTTAAAAAAAGAAGACTGGAAAAAAAGGTGATTCAGATTTTATGCATCAACATTGCACAGGGTACATCTGTTCAACCCAAAGTAACATTTTTGTTGAAGTAAATCCCACTTAAGAACCCTTTTATTCAGATAGATCCACACAAAAATTGTGTTCTTTAACGAATAATAGGCCTTCCAAATCCACTAGTTCCACCAGCACAAAGCATCCTTCGATTTCGTTTCAAAGATCAAGTCATAGGCCAATTTAGCAGCAATGATGACATTATATTTATTCCTCCCCCAAACTAGTTTTTCTAAAGAGGAAGAAAGGGAAATACCAACCTAAGATAAACCTGCAAGGTACCAAGACCATTATGCTCTAATACTACCAGTCAACTGAATATTTTGAGCCGATACCCATCAATAATGTCCTCCCAAATCCTCCTTCTAGATCTGCTGCAATACCACCAATTTTGTTTTGTGTAAGAAGGAGATACGACTCCTGGATAGTATGTAATCCACCTCAATCCCCACAATAGGATCCATACCGATATTAGCATTTATACATCTTCCAGCCGCCCAAGGTATAGCATGATTAATTAAATGAGATTTGTAAAGGAAGTTGGGCCAAATACAAGAGGAGAGTTTATGGTTCTTGGTACCATTCCTGATCCACCATTCAGAACTCGACCTATTTAAGTATTTGGCTCAAATAACCTTGCCCCATAAGACCTAATTAAAACTTACAACACTGGAAACTAGTAGCACATAATGCTTAATTAAAACTTGCAAGGATCTTGATCCCCCACCCTTCATAAGAAAGAGATCGTGAAAGAATCTCCCAAGAACATAAATGAAATTTACCACCATCAAGTTTACCTACCGAGAGGAAATGAAAGAGAAATTTCCTAATAGTAGATAAAATAGATCTCGAGATACAAAATATAGAAAACCAAAATACTGGAATGCTCTGTAATACAGACTTTATCGTAATGAGCCTTCCCCCAAAGAAAAGATATCTACCATACTAGCCTCTAATTTTCTAGACAATCTTTCAGAGAAGCCACTCCCAGTCCTTTAGAGTATAACCAACCAGCTTGAGAAAAAAACCGAGGTATTTGAAACCAACCAAGAAATCAACCATTTTGAAGTTGAGAACGGTAGTGACTAAATCTCTTTCACCTCATCCACATTTGCAAAGATAAAACTGGACTTCTCGTTACTGTCATCAAGGCCAAAAGATTCATAAAAGAGTGAAATGATAGCATGAAAATAGCACCACTTCTCAACCGAACCATTCCCAAATAGAAGGACATCATCCACAAAGGTAAGATGAGTTAGGTTAATAGTCCCAACAAAATAAACTCCTGCAATAGTCTTGGACTCATTTTCATTACTCAAAATAAGACTAAGTCCTTCAATGGCTAAAATGAAAAGATAGGGAGACAAAGGGAAACCCTGTCTAATATCTCTACAACCTAAAAGAAAAAAAGGAGAAGGCAAACCATTAATTAAAATCGCATATCTGACAGAAGTGAAACAACCCATAATCCAAGAGCATATGTCATAGGATAATGTGGATTGTATAATAATAAGTCTAAGGAAAGACCAATCCAAACGATCATAGGCTTTCACGAAATCTAATTTAAGGATATAGGTCGCTCTTCTTATTTAGCTTCAAAGAGTGGAGACATTCTTGTGTTATACTAACAACATCCTACAAGTGTTGGTTTGGTAAGAATCCAAACTGATTCTCTGAAATAAACTTGTCCAAATAAGGTTTCAATCTAGAAGCTATGATTTTCAAAACGAACTTATACACTAGATTACAAAGCAAAATAGGACGAAAATCATTGAAGGCTTCCAGTTTGTCATTTTTCAGAATCAAAGTAATAAATGTGGAGTTTAGAAATTCAGGGACCATCCCAGTCCTTCGAGTTTCATTAATCTCCTCAGTGATGTCATGACCTAGCAGATCAAAAAAATGAAGATAGAATTCGATTATCCACCCATCTGGTCTAGGGATTTTGTCCTTGGGAAAATGGATTAAAGTTTGTTTGACCTCCTCAAAGGTGATCTGAACCTCAATATTAGCACAATCATCGTCCTGAAATAGACCAGGGAAACGTTTATCCACATTCAACTGAATAACAAGATTGGATGAAGAAGGTTTAGAAAACAAACCTTGAAAACAATATGTTGACAAATATTGTATCCTTTTATCCCCAGAAACTATCTCCCCTTGAGGATTCTTAATATCCCAAATAACACTATTCATTTTTCGCAAAGTCACAAACCGATGCAAAATTTTCATATTATTATCCCCAACTACCAAACACACTGCCTTATCTCTTATGCTTCAAGGTTTCCTCCTTAAGTCTCAATAAAACAGGACTTTAAATCCACAGAAGGCCCTCCAAAAGGTGCTGAAATTCAAACTCAATCCTACCCAACTCTTCATCATTACGCTTCTTCCTTTCTCTTTCCCATATTCTGACTTCCACTTTAAGAAAGTTCAAATTACAAACCATATTGTGAACCATAGATCCCATAGACCCCTTATCCAAGTTACCCCAATGGTCACGAACAAAAGCACATAAATGCGAATTTTGAAGTCAAATAGGATTAAATTTGAATGGGCAGTGGACCTTGTCACAGTCAAAATCCAATTGAAGACAAATATACCTATTATTAGAGAATATTGTAGCATGAGTCCAGGTCATGAATATGCAAATATATTCCTATAAGTCCTCCGCCATCAGGAACTTTTCCAGCCATTTGGTAACACCCATAGGACCACAACACTTGTTTGACCAAGTAGGGACCAAAGTAGAAGGAAGAATATCTATAAGATTTGTTAAGTCAAACAAATTGAGGAAATAGTATGATAAAGGATCCTGAATTTGACCACTTCCCCACACCATCCAGATAAAGAGTGCAATTGAGGTCACCAGCTATAATGAGAGATTCATCATTTAGTAAACCCTCCTGGACTATCGTGTCCCAAAAAACACTATGATATTGGTAAGCAACATAAACATTGAAAATACGTGCAATAGAGTCAAAACCCTTAATATTTCCTTCAACCATAATCCCACCACATGAGACGAAATCCTTTTAATGCACCACACTTGTGTCCCAAGCAACCAGAGTGCCACTTGAAATACCTGAGACATCCAAAGGACAAACATGCTAGGTCAGTTTGAGTTTAAGAAAAAATCACAAGCATATTTCATAGAGATCATCATTTCTTGAAGAAGTAAAATCCTGGGTTTCAAATCACACAACATATGTTTCAAGGAAGCTCGCTTAAGGTCGTTGCCAAACCCTCGAATGTTGAAGGAAACCACATTCATGATGTAACCTCTCTTGGGGCTGATTCATCTCTAAGAGCCCAACAATCATGCTTCTGTTTCAACCCTCCTCTAAAAGGAGAGGTAAACCTTTGTTAAAAAGTGATGAAACCCTAGGGTTATCCCAACAACTAGCCTCATACACATTATTTCCCACTCCCCCTACCTGTTTAGGATTTCTAGGATTTCTTATCTTCTGCAAGATGACATTAGGTTTATGAAGAGTAGTAATAGGAACAATGTTAGGTCCATCAACTACCAAAGAGAGGGTTTTGAGGGGAAGCTTACTTCTAGGAGGGGTAACTGAAAGCTCCTATAAAGGGGAGAAGGAAATAGAAACATCCAAAGGAGAGTGACCCTTGAAAATTAAAAAAGGGAAATCATCAGGCTAGAAAGTTGGTATTGAAGAATCCAAAGGGGCCTCAAGGGGATCATTACTCACCAAATGGAGAACAGTTTAAAACTCCTTCACTAGCGAAAGGAGCTCCACTGAATTAACAGATCCACCCCACAACTTAGAAAAACACTGGATAAGAGCCTCCCCTACCCCCAAAACAACCAAAGGCAGAAGAGGAGGAGTAATAGATTTATGAAAATCATCGACTGAAAGGAATTTAAGAATAGAAGGAAGGTTATTGAAAAAATCACCATCAAAATATTGCGTGGAAGCTTGATGTAGGGGAAAAGGAAAGCCAATATCTATCACAACATCCTCTAATCCACCTAGATTGACCACCTGCGTCTCTGGGGGCATGTGTTGGTTGTGGAACCTGATCTTCCTAATTCATAAATGTTATCTCTACCATGTTTGGATCCGATCACTTGATTGGGGGTGTGGGAGGGCTCCCCCCCCCTCACTATAATCGCCAGGGGGGTATAGGTGGGGTGACGAATGGTTTGGGAGCCCCCCCCCTATGGCGAGGGTTTAGGGGGCAATGCCACTCTAGCAAAAATTTAGAAAAACATATCTTGTAAATTTTTGTAATTTTAGAGTCATGACTTGGTCAAAAATGGGTGATTTACATGTCCATGGTATTTGGGTAATCCATGTTATTCCATTTATAAAAGGAATACATTGAAATACAGTTGTGTGTTGTACTGTATTGTAGCATTGTAAAACAATATATGTGATTGTGTGAGAGACACTGTGAGAGAGTGAAGAGAAATTGCAATGAGGTTGCTGCACGTCATATCCTTTGATTTTGTTGCATGATATAATAATAAAGGACTGGAAATTTTTGTGTGGATGTAGCCCATCTTGGGTGAACCACGTTATATTTGTGTATCTTTTGTAATGTGTTTGCATATTATTTAATTGTTTAATTGATATTGCTCCGTGATCCCATTTTCTAATAGCATGACCTTCAAAAACACCCAAGGAACACTCCTCCTTCTGATGACCGATCCTTTTGCACTTGAAACACCTAAACAAGACTCTCCAATAGTCCAGTTACTGAATAAATAAGCCACCCTCCCACACCACCTCTAAGCCGGTCAGAAGACCCCTTGCAATATCCACATCGACCAAAACCTGTGAAGCCATCTGCTCAGAACGTGATAGAGAAGAAGCCCCCATCATAATCAAGAGACATTCATGTACATCAGCACAACCATGGCACTCACATGAAATCACGTAAATATATGGCAAGTTTTTATTTTTAAATATCAAAATACTTAATCTTGTCATAGTTTTAGCAGAATTTTTCAAGAACCACGACTCTCACATGAAATCAGGTAACTAAATGAAATAAAACAATTACTATTGTTCGATCGCTCTGTGTTGCATCCATTGATTCCCATGTTTAAATGCAACTGACAAATCTGGAGAATGTATACAATATTTTGAGCAATTCATGTGCATGAATGAACCCATTTTGTATGACATTGTTTGTAATTCTTTGACTTTGTTGCTTGTGGTGGAGTCCTATTTCATTATTGTGTTCTTGTTGGAGGAAGCTTATCCCACATTTTTTTCTTGGATTTTGTTGCAAACATCGAGGATTTAGCTCCCAATCAGATTTAAAATAAAAATTAGTTACGATGAAATAACAAGAATTTTGATGACCCATTATCCCATGTCTTGTAAATGTTTTGACCATATCTGACTGATTAAATGTTGTGACTGTGTTTGACATAAAGTAATTGTCACATAGCGACAATTTTCCTATTAAATTCCATAATTTGTTAGTATTCTGGTAAAAGTAGGTAAATGTCGACTTTAGCTTCACTAAGTCTGCTTTTGGCGGGAACCCTGACATTCCAATCAATGGAGCATTCCTTTAGAAAAAACCATAAATTTTGAAATAACTATAAGTCTAATGCAGTGATCATTCAATTGTTTGACCAGAGAACATAAAGTATGATGTTCGGCCAACACAAAGTGGCATGCAAAAATTACTATTTTGATGATAAAAGACCCAATATTCCAATGGATAATCCTTGGAATCCATTTTATACTAAAGGGATCCATCTATAACTGAGCTGAATTTAAATCTCAATTGAGCTCAACTTGTTTTAAGTTGTCTCTTTTTCGTTGGTGTGATTTCATGTTATGGGATCTATGTTGCATGTATCAGTGCTTCAAACCTATAATTACATATATAGTACTTGCACAAATCCACCGCGAGAATTTTGTCTTTTATGTAGAAAGGGTTGTCTCGATATGCGTGCCAAAGGAGGCCTCATGCAAACATAGTTGACTTTATAATCAATTTTCTCAGAATTTCGCAAGTAATTCAGTGGCGTTCTTTGTTTTTGTTTCTAACTAATAGAAAAAAAAAGGTGTTTCCATAATCCATTATTGTAATCTTTGAAGACTTAATAAGATCGACCTTCTGATTGGAAGTGGCCAAAAGACGTAGCCCAAGAGGGGTGAACTCCATTATCAACTCTTGTCTATCATTTTCATGGTTTGATTTTTGTTTATTTGTGGATGTTTAAGCATTTAAATTTCAGTTTTTTTAAACCTTGTTTATGAGTATTTAACAATAAATTTCACATGCAATTTTTGGTTAAAAAAGATCGTGAAGATCAACAATTGTCTCTGCATTGTCAACTTCAATCAATAAGTCACTCTAAACCAAGGTTGAATTTGAACCATGGTTACCCTTTAGTTATTGCTAACTTTAGGTGGCTATATTCTAGTATGGTTAATTGTTGTTAGTAATAGTTATTATAATTTACATTTTGTTAACCATAATTAACTACATTTAAGAATACTTAAAAACATTAATTTTAATGTTTACAATAATAATATTAACATAAATAATAAATTTAAAATTAATGTAAATGTTGAAAGTAATATTAATAAACTAGAATTAATATTTTAAGGATAGGATTTAGTGGTGGGGAATATTCATACTAGTGTTCAACAATCTGAGTGCAGCAATTAAATGCCATAACTTCCTTGAAAGTTGAAGGTACTAGGAAGCGAACTAGGGTTTCTTTTCACCCGATTACTGGATAATCAACAATGCTGGACAGCTACACTATATGGATTAAGTTTTCCATGCATCTCCACTCGGTGGCAGTTTCAGTTTTCACCATCAATCTTCAGTGTATGGGGCAGTTTCAGTCCATGAGGAAGGTGTTTTAGGAATTTCAATGCCGTGTATCAAGCGTTTCAATCATTAGGCAACGATGGAGTTTCAATTTTATGTTTAATGGTTTGAGGTTCTTTCTCTCTTCTACATAATTTATAATTTCTCATGTTGGCAGTCCACAGATGTTACTGAATTGTGGGATGTAGGTATGAAATTAATTATGAAAACTATAAGGAAATTTTTACTTTTAGTTTAAAGGTTTATAAAAACCTTAAATTTTATATTACTTATAGATGTATAATTATTTGTTTGTAATGGGTATATATTTAACCAACTAATTCATTGGTATTGGATATCTTTATATTTAATTAACTAACTCATTGATTTTGAATATTTTTATTTTTTTATATACATTCACAACAATTTCATATAAACTTGTTTTTAATAAAAATATTAATTTTGAATATCTTGTATTCACAACAATTTTATATAAAATTCCTTTTAATAAAAAATAGTCTTACTATACTAGCTTTAGTTAGAAAGTTCATGCTTCCTATACTAACTTTAGTGGGAAAGAACTTGATGGATTTCTAGCCACCTAGAAAATGAATGAGAATAAAAATATATGTTCTCCTCTTTACATGGCTAAATCAAAAGCAATGTAGACAAAATCAAAAGTAACATGTTAAGCTACACAAAGCTCAAACGAAAAGTAAATAAATTCATAATCCTTTATTTATGAAACATGTTTATTGACTTCTATATTATTTCATTTAAATTTCCTTCATGTTTAAGAATGAACTTATGAAAATAATGGCAATCAATAACCATAGCAGTCGTTGAATCTCAACCATCTTAAACAACCGTCGCATTAAATCCTTCCTAACAGGCTGGTTAATTTTCGTCAAAAATAATAACCCTTGAATGAGGGAAAATAATAAGCATACAAGCAATTAGTGGTAAAACAACGGACTTGTGTGTCACAGCCACAATAACGCACCTACTTTTTTTAGTAGTCTTATTGGGGGTGCAACACCATCTGGAAGTGTTCTGAGGGTAAAACCAACTCAGACGCACTCCAATGGACTTCGCCTAACCTGCGGAAATATCCCTTTAACACTTGTATCGTTTTCACGTTTACTTATAAACTATTTACCCACATACTTATCCAATTATCATTACACAGTGCAATCAAGTAAAACACAACACAATGTAAAGGTGGGGTTTCCAAACCAACCAACCCCGTTAACTTGTATTATATGAACAGTTCAAGAATGGAGTTGCGACAGATAGGGAGAGCTCGGGGTGTGCGCCCAAACTAGCTCCCACACCACTGTTACAAAAATATACCAAAGATGAGCTAACCCCTCCACGGGCGTCTAGCTCTCAAGACTGTCGAACTTGCCAACCCCTGTAGCTTTTGTCAACCATCTTCTGGACTGAACTCGTATGGGAGCTCTAATTTTCCAGACTGGTGCTTCTCTCTATAACTGCTGTGTTTTCTTAGTAAATCCTGTGTTAGCAACCTTCATTGCGACTTGCTTGGAAATACTCCCTACCTCGTCTATCTTAGCGACTTGTCACCTTCAGTTGTGTCAGTTTTCCTTCCATCAAGTGAGCATTGTGTCTTTTATAACATCAAGTGAGAGGGCACTTCTCCTAGGTGGGTGCACTAACTTACTTAGGGTGCATGTAAAATTTCTTAGCCGACATGACTCTCCTGCTAGGATCCACTCCCTTCCACATCTGTGCATGCTTTGCTTCATTTGTTGATGGCGTCGTCGTTGGGTGTCAGATGCTCCTCCGTGAGCATAGTCGTTAGGCCTCAAGGGCTCCTCCGCCGGTGTCTTGCATCAGCACACTTCAAGTCTAGGCATATTGATGTAAGGGTGTGCCTTCCAGTGGGTGCTCAGTCCAACAAGCCCCTCTAACCAGGTGCTCCCATGAGCGCATCTCCCGCGAGACCAAGGTGGTTGCCGGGCGCACTCCTAGGGACGTGCCTTCATCATGCGGTATCTGTTATAGTTGATTTTACCACACCTAGTAGATCACATATTTATGGCCTTCCATGTCCCTCTACAAACTCCTTGGACCCCCTTTTCTCAAATTATACTTTAATGTCCCAAGAAACTCCCCAAAAAACACATGTTTATGTGTATATGTGACTTTTAAACCAATATCCACATGTACACGTTGCTTTTGAGCTAATACTCGCATACATTGAGAAATGTGCATAAAGACAAACGTTTTTGGAATTTTCCTCATAGCGTCTCGAATAACTTGACTCTTGGCCTTCCATATGCCTTGACAACACTCGGACTCGACCCTCCATTGCCTATTGGAGGGCTATATATTGAACCTCTTGGATGCATTGAAGGAAGATAATTTGGAGAGCAAGGAAACTATAGTTCATTATTGCCTCACTTGTTTATGCCTGAGTCTGCATCCCTTTGTCCCTTTGGAGCACACAAGGCTTCCCTTCCTAAGCTTTATTTTTCTTTGCAAGATTTCCATTGAGATGGAGGATTGAAGTGGTGGAGGCCCAGGTGGAGGACTTGGCTTCTCTGGTTCAAAGAAGTGCTGACAGAGTTTCTCACTATTCTATCTCTGTTTTATTAATAGAAATATCCATTTCCTATCCAATACATGTGCATAACTATGAATATTTTTTCCATGGATGTAGTTATTTTCTTATACATGATGATTTATATATGCTAGAGTAGGCCTAACGCTTTGATATATAGCATGATTGTCTTGTTTGTTGTTGTTGAGAGCGAACTGTGAATGAAAGCGTGTTGGAAAATATCAACAGGGATCTACATCAACCATCCGGAATAAGGTACGCTTCATATCCCTTAGTGTTAGATGCATTTATTTCTCTTGCATATTGGAATGGATTGATTTCTAGTGTCATTCAGTCTATTGTGGTCTACCCCAATCCATAGGAAGCTTCTCTCTATGAAAAAATTGGCTATGTTGGGGAGTTATAAGCCATATAGCCTGAGCTTGTCTCAATCCTAGCCAAGCAAATCCTTTTATATATCCTTTGTAGCTTGATCATCCCTTACCGAGAGGAGACCTTTCCTTGAGTTTTTGCATCATGCACATGCTTCCTTGCATTGAACATAGGTATGTTCCACTTCTTGGAACTAGTTTGCTTTTCCATGACACTCGTCTCCTCCTAGTTGTATACTATAAGCACTTTTATTATTTTTCAAGCTTTCTAATATGAAAAATTCCCAAAAACATAAAAATAAAATAAAAAGATGGACGGGAAATGATATTACTTTTGGTAGTTGTCGAGTTGTGTCTCCTTCGAACAGAGCACTGTATATCACATCCATTGGTTGGGTTGTTAGTATGAATTTAGGAGTTGTACTCATTAATATGAATTTTCTCCACCGAATGGTTATGCTTCCAGTCCTTATGGAGCCTCTATCGATGCCTTTTATGTCATAGAGTTGTCCCAGTTTACATGTTGAGTCTATGCTTCCTATGTTCATTCACCATTTTCCATGTGCTCTTGTTCGAAGGAAGTCTAGACTAAGTCGACTATTCCTCGGTTATCTTGAATTTGCATCTCGGCCATTCTTGATATAGTTACTGGTTCATGCACATCTTGTCCATTTGATTTCTTCCACATTATCCAGCGTTGATAAGTACCTCATGTTAGTTGATGAGGGATGCCCTAGCGCCCTCCTTCCAGTGGATTCCATTCCATTGACTTCAGATCATTTATTCTGGAATAGCAGTCTAGAGCCCATTTGAGTCCCTTGAGACTTACAGTCATCAGTGATAGGTTCTCTCACCATCGACATTTTTTGGGAATACATAATTGTTCCCTCATCGATGGATTCTTTCAAGTCTTCGACCTCAACACATATATTCACACTTGTTAGATTTCAATATGTACCTTGATTCCCATTATCATTATTGGTGGGATATCTCGCGTCTGCTAATCGTATACATCAATGACCGGTAATCAGTCGATGGAACATTATGTTTGACCTCAACACCTTTATTTGCATGATGGGACATGTACTCATAGAGGTTTGCATAGAATACCTCCGAGCTTGGTTTAATTCCACATATGATACCTCCTTGATCATGCCAATATTTATGATATGTTAGCTCTCATAACCAGATTCTAGTATATTATCATATATCTTCACCCATTATGGAGATATTGTTCATTTTATATTGTACGTGGTGATGACCACACATGAAATTTGTATAGCATGCATATTCATGGCCATTGTACTCCTATGTATCTGGGACTGGTACATGTATATTTGCAGTCACATGCAGATATTTATCATTGTATTGTACCAATGAGCGGTTGGCTCTTCCACCCGAGTCTTCATTACTCCACTTCTGGGATGGATATAATGTATTTTGGCCATCATGTTACCCCTCTGACCTCACACATTAGGGGCATATTTTATAGCTAATTTCACCACACTTGGTAGATCACATCTTTATGGCCTTCCATGTCCCTCTACAGATTCCTTGGACCCCCTTTTCCCAAATTATACTTTGATGTCTCAAGAAATTCCCCGAAAAACACATTTTTACGTGTATACATGAATTTTAAACCAATATCCACGTGTCCACGCATATTTTGAGCTAATACCCGCGTACATCAGGAAATTTGCATAAAGACAAAAGGTTTTGGAATTTTCCTCAAAACACTACAAGATTTGAACCCGAAATTTGACAATAGAATCCAACATCATCCAACATTTTGCATGGATGTGTTGGACATCAATCAATCTACAGAATGTCGAGAACAAAATATTTCTATCGTCGTCGATTATCCGACACTTGGGAGTCGGAATTCTGACTCTTGTAGTGGCGGTTATCAGACACTTCCATGCCGGATAGGCATCGGATTTTCGACTCGTGTAGTGGTAGTTATTCGACACTTCCCGATCGGATCTTTGACGTCTATGAAGCAAACACAAGTCAGATATCTGACCCATAAGAGTCTGATATTCGACGGTCAGTATAGATTTTTTTTATAAGGTTTACATGATTTTAAATTTTATGGTCATTGTCTTCATCAACATCATAATCATCACCATCATCATCAACATCATCATCATCAACTTCATCACCATCATCATCATCATCATCATCACCACCAACACCATCATCTTCATCATCATTGTCATCATCATCATCCTTGTCACGATCAACATCGTCATCATCTTCATCATCATCATCATCATCGTCATCATTGTCACGATAAACATCATCATCATCATCATCGTCATCATTGTCACGATAAACATCATCATCATCATCATCATCAAGATGATCATCATCAACAGAATAATGATCGTCATCATAATCATGATCATCGTCATAATCATAAGCATCGTCTTCATCAGCATCATAATCATCATCATCATCATCATCATCATTGTCATCGTCTTCATCAGCATCATAATCATCACCATCATCATCATCGTCGACATCAACATCATAATCTTCATCATCGTCATAATCATCGTCATCATCATCATAATCATTGTCATCATCATCATCATCATCATCATTGTCATCGTCGACATCATCATTGTCATCGTCGGCCTCAACATCATAATCATCACCATCATCATCAACATCATCATCATCATCTTCATCACCATCATCGTCGGCCTCAACATCATAATCATCACCATCATCATCATCATCATTGTCATCGTCGGCCTCAACATCATAATCATCACCATCATCATCATCATCATTGTCATCGTCGGCCTCAACATCATAATCATCACCATCATCATCATCATCATTGTCATCGTCGTCATCAACATCATCATCATCATCTTCATCAAAATATACTCGTATTTATCAAAATATAAATATTACTCGTATTTATAAAAAATATTACTATATAATAACATCATTGTCATCGTCGTCATCAACATCATCATCATCATCAACAACATTGTCATCATTGTCATCATCAACATGAACATCATAATCATAATCATCATAATAAAAATAAAAAACATATAATATATAATAATAATAAAAACATCATAATAAAAATAAACATATAACAAAAATAAAAATAAAAAATATATAATATATAATAAAAATAATAAAAATAAAAAAACATATAATATATAATAATATATAATAACAAATCACAAGTGTATTTGGACATTGTCGCGACTCGTTTTGGATAGTTTAGTTCAATTTGGAGGTTCTTGTGAATTTGGGAGTAGGTCCGCTGGAGCACAGGGTTCAGCATTGGAGCTCACAGTTGATAATTGGAGGTCAAGGTTGAGAATTGGAGCTCACCGTTGATAATTGTAGCTCACGCTTGAGAATTGGAGCTGACAGTACAAATTTGGAGCACACGGTTCACGTTTTGGAGTTCCAGTTTTGGATTTGGAGCTCATGGCTCAACAACTAAGCATCATGACCTCCTTTTTTGGGTATTCTATGACAATGGTTTTTGGGCATCCTGTGATAAGGGTTTTTGGATGACAAGGGTTTTTTGTGCGCATTGTGATGTTTGATCCTTTGTGGGATAAGCTTGAATGCAGACAGACCCTTCCTCATTTAGTGGGTTATGAACACGTTGTTTATAACATACCTTCTTAGCTTACAAATGAGAAACTCGTTGTTCGGGTCATGAACTTAGAATAGGCCTCCGCGCCTCACTCCCTCTCGTATCTGTGACTCACTATTATAGTGATCATTCATTTTGTAGCGCATCTATAGCGCGTAGGATAAAAGACAACTAAAACACCCCGTTTTCCCGGGCGTATTTTTTATAAAACACGGTCAGATTTCTGCTGGAGAAAGGTTATTTTCACAATTTTACAATTTCTGCAATTGTATGTGATTATCTATGAGTAAATCCATGATTTTAAAATGACCCAAATCATTGGAATTGTGATTTAACCACTTTAAATTTTGATTTAAACCAAAATTGATTTGCCTGATTCCGGCGGGTTGGGGGCATTTTGGTTAGCGTTTATACTGCTCCCATCTATAGATGTAATTACACAATTTGTCTAGTTTTGCACAGGCAGGCTTGATCAAAGAAGTACTTCAAAGAGACTGATTATCTGGACCTATCGAACGGTTAAAATAGAACTAGGAAATTGGGGCCCCTGACTACAACTAGTAAAACCCCTCTTAAGGTAAGGAAGGTCAGACTATCTTATGGGAATAATAAGGTAATAAATACTTCCACAACGAGTTACTTCATGAGGAGGTATTAATTCACCAGACCAGTTCATCCTCATATTCAACTGATAAGGTCAGATACTACAGGGAATAGAAGCCCTTAATCTTTTAGAAGGAAAGAGAAATAATGGGTAGCGGTTGACTTTCATGTTTCTAGCTCAGGCAAGTCATAAGGCCGGAAAGGAAAGTAATAAATAAAGTAATAAGGGGGTGCCAATCACCCACCCCACCATAGGGTACCCGTTTTGGCCGTGCCAATAAAGAGCAGGTCTTAAGGCAGAGAGCGGTACCATATCTAGGGAACGACCTTGGATCAATAAAAAATATACCATAGGGAACAGATCCTCTCGAATCCAGGACCTTGAAAAAAACACTAGTTCGGGGCCCAAAGTCCTGTTAATATCATCATCAAACAAAAACTGTCCATAAGGGAAAGAGTTCAAGAACTCTGTCCACATGAACTATATCTCACAAAAGATATGATTTAGGAATAAGTCCTTAGTTTTCAAGTGTGAACTAATTATTTTCCAACTATGAATTAATTATTTGAGATCATATTAGACTCCTTAAGTATATAGAGCCATTGGACTGGCTTATAATGAGTAATGGGTTTTAAATTTAAGTTATGAAAAACAATAATGAATCCAATAGCAATTTATTATAAAAGTAAAAGTATAGTATTTGGTTAGGAGATTTTTATTACTGTATTCATAGTAATAAATTGTTTGTATTAAATCTATCAAAAGAAAGATTTGGATGGTGTCTTTAATAGTTGGGAAGATTATTTACATTTAATTGTAACTTTTTTATAAGACTTATCATTATTCCAACGAGATGTTTCCTTTCAAGGTTGTGTATGTTAGGAATAGTTACAAAATAACATACATTACTGTGTTTCCTTTCAAAGTGCTGCAAAACTACGTTTACAGAATTTTTGTAGCATTTTCCCCTATTTTACAGTGCAGGCCCTACAAAAGTTTCACCTTCAAAACTTTTGTAGAATTTTCATTGTTTTTACATTGTTGGCACTGCAACAGTTATGAAAACTGCAATTTTTTGTGCAAAAACTTGTCTGGACACTTTCAAACCTTTTCCAAGGCTCTAATACTAAAATTTAAGCATGTTATGGTCTAATTTCATCAAATTTATCTCTTGCCTTAGCAAGAAGTTTTAGATTACCTGCACTGATCTCATCTTTCAACATTTGCAACTCTTTCTTCATATTTTTTCGGCTGCACCTATGTGCCATCTTTCCTAGACTTCTGTACAAATCAAAAGGGATGTCTAAAAATGCTTTTCCAATGAAATGTAACAACAATTTGAAGTGAAATTGATACTGTGTCAAATATTCCTTCACATGTAAAAGAATTCCTTATGGCAAATAAAAGTTTCTCATATTTCTCTGACAGCCAAGCTTTGGGTATCCCATGAGTTAAATTTGATCCCTTGTGTTCTTCTTTAGAAAATCATCATAATTTATCAAATGAAACTTAGCGGAAGTAGCGGAAGTATGACCCTCTAATGAGATCCATAATTTACTTAGACAAATAATAATTGCATAATACATATCTATTAAAAAAAACTTTACATGAATAATAAGTTTAACTCTAATTATGAAATGTGTTAGTCAAGAAACTACTAGTGCTTGTACCAATAGCAATTACAGACATGTAACAACAATAAAATAAACAATTTCAAGACTCTTGGTGAGTAACAACAACAATTTCAACAAGTAACAACAACAATATCAACAAGTAACAACACTAGTTTTAGCAAGTAATAACAACATTTTCAGTGAGTAGCAACAACAACATAAATTAGTTTAAAACTGCTAGTGAGTATTAGTAGCAGCAATGATTAGTTCGAAACTAATCATTGCATTAGTTCGAAACTAACGCTTAGTAAAAATATAATAAAAATATCATAATACTATGATGGCAATTTATATAATATAAAATAACATATAATAAAAATAAAATACATACAATATAAAATAATAATAAAATACATATAATATATAATAATATATAATAAAAAATGACAAGTGTATTTGGACATTGTCACGACTCGTTTCTTTTTGGATAGTTCAGTTCAATTTGGAGTTTTTTGTGAATTTGGGAGTAGGTATGGTAGACATGGCAGACAACTCTGTTGACCCATGGTAGCAAGAGCTCAACATCTTCTCCTCACCGGAAATTACCGGTATACTGTCCCCGGACATAGTGCAGAACACGCTGGAAAATTAGACAGCTGGAACCCAAAGTAGGGTTCCGGTTTCTCCGCCAGATGAAGAGCTGCTAGGTGTGTTCACAACATGACCATTAAACTAGGCCTTAGGAGGAGTCCCGTACTTATTATTCCACTCCATCCAACCTTCGATTTTGACTAAATAAACTATTTCGATAATTGTACCTACATCTTCTTTGATGGGGCTTCAACCAATCAAATTGGAGGTATAGGTGTTTATCTTTTGATCACCCAGGACCATTATTTTTTCTTCAAATTGGGTGTTGGTCTAAGTACAAACACCAGATTTGAACTACTTGCTTTATGGAATCTCTTTTATTGTGCTAAATCCATGGTCCTTCCCACTCTGCACATTCATGGTGACTCCACAGCCATCATTAATTGGTTCAATAGAATATCATAACTAGCTTTACTTGCACTTGATGGTTGGTGTCAATGTATTCGTGATATGGAACCTTACTTCATCCAGCTAAAAGCAGTTCACATATTCAGAGAACACAATACAAAGGCTGATAGCTTATCCAAAGAAGCATTAATCTTGGCCTCAGGCCATTTTCAGTTTACTGAATTCACCGATGGTGAATGTACTAGTCAGGGAACTTTCCATCTTTTCTAGTCCTAAGCACTTGAGTCTTTTATGTGTTGTTTCTATTGACATCCTTTGGATGATTGAGGTGGATGATCCCCTCATATTACTGATCTCTCTTATTTATTGCTTCTTTGGATTAGCTACTCCAGTATTAGACTTGAATTCTCAGTCTGTTGAAGGTTAGTGATGTGGATGTAGTCAAGATTCCTATATTAGAGGTGTTACCTTTGAATGTTTGTCCAGTATTCCTGTGAAGTTGATCAATTGTATTCCTTAGGGTTGCCTTAGGGTTGAGAATTAGTATGGGAAAACAAGTTAGCGTTGCCTTGGGGATGAAAATTAATATGGGAAAACAAGCATCATCAAGACAAGCTAAAAGGAATAAATCAACAAATATTACAGACTGATATAAATGTATTTAACGTGCCAAGTAGCCAGATATGGAAATGTCCTCTCTTCATAACCACTGAGAAATATGCCTTGAAGTGCTGGTTTATGCACTTCAAACTAGCATAGAGGTTAAAACATCCACTCTAAAACTAAAATCATTTACAACATCTCAAAATCATTCATGGGAAAACTAAAAACCAATTAATGGAGATATGTTCTTTGAAGGAGATAGTCCATTAAAGGAGAACCTCCAGGTTTTGTATATACATATATTGGCATAAATTGCAGTGTTATATGTGATGCATATGCATAACATATCGTCTCAATCTTGACAACGTTGAAAGGCTAAAGTACAATGGCCAAAAGCATACATTTGAAGCTTATGAAGCCTACCCAATTCATGTTAGCAAAAGGCAATGCAAGCAATAAGTTAGAATGGAGACTTGTATGTAACCAAAAGAGGGGCACACATTAGAATTTTTAGGGCTACCAAATGCCCACACCTATTAACCAAACTCATTCTTGACAAGCTTTTTCTTTAACAAGTTATTGGCTTACAAGTCTTTCCAAGTTTTTTTTCTTATAAGTCTTTCCACATTTTTTTTGCTAGTATTTTGCTATGCTTATGCCAAATTTTTTTTGGCCACGGTGTAGGTAGAACCAAATAGGTATTTGGCATACCTATATTCCTCTAGCGAAGGGAGTTTGGGAAGGCTAGAGGAAAGTGAGACATCCAGTAGGTCTACACGGGCTAGATCAACTAGATGTCAGAAGATCAGAAAAAAATTTGACAAACGCATGAATTTTTTTCTCCAAGGAGGGGGGTCATGTTCCTATGATGATGAGATAGTGGGAGACATCGACATGCCCTTAAGGTACCAACACCTAGTGAAACAATGGGTTCCTAGCGATCTTCCTAAAGTAAACACTGATTTTTGTGTGAATGAGAGGATATATAAAATTGCACCGTCCTCATTGCATGAATTGGGCTTGTTTTGCGTGGATGACATAAAGGTTGGATACGGTAGATGTACAGAATTGATGGAGTATGTTGGACCCTGTTACAACTACAGTGATTGGATGCACCTGGTCCAATATACATGAAGTATTCGTAGATATGGGTTGTCAGCGAATTATATACAACTGAAAGACAAAGCTCAAAATAAAGGAGCAATGATGTACGTGGATGGAAGGCCAAAAACAATCGGTAATATTGCGGGGTTTATAAACAGTACACAACCAAGGTCTACATTAAAGCAACCCAACTACATATTCGAGTCGCATGAAGGAAACTGTGTCTTTATATGTGCAATTAAAACAATAGTTGCTGGAAAAAAACTGCTTATTGATTACAATTTGAACCGTGTAGATACAAACAATGTTAGTATGGTTGTGGTACAACAAACAATTTATAAGTCCTTTTATTAATTAGTTTAACGTCTATAGGAATTTTTTTTAGCATATAATTGAAATTATCTACTTAATTTCATGTTTCCTTATGTAACTTTTAGTATGTTTTCTATGCAGGGTTCTGTTAGCTCTCCAAGAAACTACTTAGTGGTTATGGCTAAGTATGCTTGGTAACTTGAGAAATCATTAACTTTCAGTAAGTGGATGAAGGGGATACTAGAATGGCACAATGGAAAGACTGCTAATCCAAATAATTTAATAAGCCAGTGCTCTTAGAAACTGCAAATCAGATGATAAATAACAGAACAAGCATGTAGAATATTGCTCAGACAACCAGATACATTAAATGTAGGGTTTATACAACCAAATACATACATAATGCAGGGCTATACTAAGCAGTAAGAAGTTCCTCCATCAAATCATGAGCATAAGCTAAAATAATCCAATAGAGTGCAGAATAATGGTGGATGACAAAATCTGATAACAACAACAAGAGAAAACTATGATTTTATTAGAATAGCAACTAAACATAGGCCAAGTTTCTCCAAGCTCGAACCCCCTTCAGTGTGAGTTCTTAGACTTTTTAAAGCCTTTACAAAAGTTTCCAGATCCTAAAAACATGGATCTGTCGAGTTCAATTAAAACATAACTGATAGTTTAAAGCAAAAACATAGGGATTGATCCCTAAAATGAAGGAGATTCTGATATGGAGATCTCCTTCAACAGCTCGATGGTTGGTGAAGTGAAGCAGCCTTCCAAGGCTCGGTGGACAGAGTTGGGCGCACCATCGATCTGATTTTCATGATGTGGTAGTTGACTGATAGAGATGCTCCTTGAAATAAGGTTTGAACTTAGTCAAAAGTTCCCACTGATCCAAAATTCGCTCCAAACCTCTGAGACATAGATAATATGCTTTATAATCCATTCATTTCTGCCAGTTTCGCGAATCAATACTGAGTTTTGGGCGAAATCAGAGAATCTTTGCAAAAAAAGGCTTTTGGCAGCTAACCATCATGCTGATTTCGTGCCTTAGCTGCCGAAAGCCAGTCCTTTTGGCAGCTAATGAGCTCTGTGGGCTCGCCTAAGCTGCCAAAAGCTGAAAAATAGTTTCAAAAATTAAAACCCCAAACGATGCTAGTCGCCCAAAGTCAGTCCTTTTGGCAGCTAATGAGCTCTGTGGTGCTTGCCTAAGCTGCCAAAAGCTGAAAGCTTGTGATCAGTCGCTAAGACTTCTTTGTAGCTGCTCCCTTCCTTCTAGTCACTCGTTTAGTCTGCCTTTGCTGAGCTTCCATAGGCTGTTCTTGTTGAGCTCCCACAGGTTGTTCTTGTTGAGCTCCCACAGGTGTTACCTTCTCAGGGATCGTGGCCACCTCAGCCAATGTGTCTAGACCTGATGGTTGCGCTTCTGTGACTCCTGGATGTACCTCTGTCCCCTCCAATTCCTTCAACTTTAACCTGAGCATCCTGAGAGTGCGGTAGAGCTTAGCATTTTCTTTTATCAGCATCGCGTTTCTCTCAGTGGTTTTCTTGAGTCTTTCAACGATTTCCTGGCTCCGGTCATGCAGTGCCATATTCCTTCCAATCAGCTCTGCGTTGTGCAACTTGACCTGCTTCTCATTATGTCTTTCCTGGGAAAGTTCCTGTAGCAGCTTATTGAATTTGTTGGTCTCTGGTGTGGAAGGTTTGGGACCTGATACATCAGTTAAGGGAGGGTCTTTACCTTTGTCTCCTTCCATGGGCTGCTCTGCTCCTTGATTTCCTTCGTCTCCAGATTCAGATCCTGAGTAGGGGAGATTTAGTGGATTTTTACCTTGAGGCGTTCCTTCAGCTTGTTCAAACACCATCTTCCTCTTTGCCCTTCTCTTTTTGCTGGATGAGGAAGGGGATTCAGTTTGGGCTTGAGGAGAGATGGCTCTCCTCTTTCTCTTGCTGGTTTTGGGAGTG
>LPNX010390255.1:55063-121905 GCA_001517045.1 Pseudotsuga menziesii
TGGCAGGTTAAAACTGGTGAGATTTTCACAATAATCAAACACCTGTGCGGTCTTGAAGAACTCAGCTACTTGTGGGTGGGACTCGAGGTACCAGATCCCATATAGCTCTGTCCTGAGTGGCAGATTTGTTTTTGCCATGAGCTGAACCCTTGTTTCGTAGTAAACAATAAAGAGACACTGCGCTGAAAAATCGTCTTGATGAGAACACTCCTGGATCGATGCCCTGTTTTGATAAAAGAAAACCCCTGGATTGAACCGGAACTTCAACTGCGCGATGACATAACCGGGGACCTCAGGTCTGCTCGCAATGCTTGAGAAATAAGATACCCATTTGAATGAGCCCAGCGGGTGATCACCTATGATATCGCCCAGCTCGTGTGAAATGATGAATCGATCAGCTTCGAATGATCTTCAGATATGCCTTACATTATGATCTCCTGCGTAAATGATGAATCGATCAGCTTCGAATGATCCTCAGATATGCATTACATTATGAGCCCCCCCTGCGTAATCCTGCGTAGTTAATGATATGGTGCTTCATGACTTGCTTTCGGTAGTATACCGACATTAAACTTCATGATGGTCATATGAGATGCGTTCTGATCTTCTCTTTGGCGGCAAAACATACAGGCTCGCTTGATGTGAAGTCAAGTACGGACACGTGCTCTCCTTTTTTAATTTTTTAATGAGATCGTTTTTTGGCAGCTAACATAAACTTAGCTTAATCTTTCCAGCTGCCGAGACTGGGCTCTTGTGGCAGCTAATTTGGCCTTGAACTTAGCTTAATCCTTCCAACTGCCGAAACTGAGCTCTTTTGGCAGCTAATGTGGCCTCTACAAAACAGAGTTAGCTACCACAACCTGTCTTTCCCAACATTTGAAACCAAGACTCAAATAAATTAGATTTTTGACTTAGTATTGAGAACGAGGACCTCCTTATTGACTCTAAAAAATTTAAAAATAATTTTTTGGACTCAAACCTATCACCTAAAATAGTGAAAAACCGACTGGTTATTTTAGGAGATAACAGGTTCAATCATATACAAGAATTTAAGCTTGGGATTTATGTCACGTATAATGGAGATTTCTTTGATTGACCTTTCGTCGAACAATAGGCTAAGCACCATGGAATGAAAATGAGTGATGTATGTTGATTTTTTTATCTAATATATTGGCATCTTATGCTTGCTGACTGTTGCTGGATTTTTGCTCAATTCTATGTTTAATTGGAAAAGGAGTTTATTATTTAGTGTATTACAATGAATGTATTTATCCATAGAGAGGACATCTCAGGGCCCCAATGTATACTGTGTTCTTGAATCCTTTAGAATTTTTTCTCTACCTCTTAAAATTCCTGCATTTTTTTGCAACCAAGGATAGGTTTTTGACCATAATTATAAATTTTGACCCCTCTATTATCTAGCCACTTCATTTAGCAAGAACAATTTGTGCTTACCTTGGTTGTTTGGAATTTGCAACAGTGAAGTTAAATATCTATTGTACATTATTAATAATGATTTAAGGTAACATACTCTGTTGTTTCTTTGTCTCTTTGCTATATGAAGTGGTTATGTATTTGTAGGATCCAATCTTATTCTATATCCCTTCCTTGAGCAAAGCTAGACTATTCTAAAAGTATTGAATGCCTCTTGGTCAGCAAGTTTATTTCTGTTATTTTTTTATCTTAGCTTTTTCCTTTGGTCTCCTCTATTTACAGACTCTATAGGTTTAGTGTCCTCCATCATCACTTATTAAGATTGGGGATGTAAAGCACTCTTTGACCCATTTCATCTTAATCATGTTATAAAATACCACCCTTTAGAACTTTAGTTAACTCAAAATGGAGGTCAGGGACACAGACAATGTATGGGGACTGCTTCATTCCACTTTCCAACTAATAGTCTCACCCAGAGGAGCACTGCATTGTGTTCAACTAGGAAAACTTGATTGCAAGCAACCTTTCTCCGACCGCAGTGGACAAAGTATGAGTACCGTGACCTTTTGCATCTCGAGGAGATCTATAATCGTCACTTTCGTAGACACGACCATACTGGGCTTCATATCCTTTGAGAAAGTAACGGGCTCCAAGTCCTTCATCTCGCCGGCACCGGTGTAAGTCCTTCATCGCTGAAGCTCTTGCTCTCCGGCCATATTCCTGAATCCACTAGACCCACGATAATATCATCACTAGAATGTGAGAGTGGCCATTGCCCATCACTGGAGCTCAACCCCAGAAATTTCGGGGTTCGAGTGGTGTGGAGTTGATTGAGGGTGTCTCGATATACATCCAAGCTTCCATCCATATTCTCCATGGCTTCAGCCTCCGTGCTGGTCAGCTTGGCAGCAAAGCCATGCATTACTGTACCATATGTATATAGCATTGTAGTGGGATCCGAATTGGATCCTAAAACCTGATCTATCAATGAAGAGTACCAATGCTAATGGAGAATGAAATGGTCGGGCTTCATGGATTTATCCATGTAAACGATGTACGACTGTCTTGCAGTCTCACTATTAGCTTTCATCTCCTCATCATTAAACTTAGTAAATGCGTCTGAACTCGACAACTGTAACGCTGCATGACCAACAATCAAGAAAGTGAATGCATAGCATGCCTTCATATTCGCCATACCATACACCGTATGATCTGAACCAGTTGGGTGATATTGCCAACAAATTAAGGTTTGACCTCCGGTGCTTCATTGACGAGAATTCGTGTAGATTTATAGGGAACTTGAGAAACGTTTAAACAATCTAAATTGAATAAACTGTGAACGAAAATTTTGAACGATCATGACCTGCTGGACCGAAGAAAAAATCTGTTGTTTTGCCTGAGACCAGAAAAGAGAAAAAATTTGTACCTTGCATTGTCTATGATCATAAAAGCGTTCACATGCTATTTTTCTTTTAACAATTAGTACATTTCCATTTTTTCTCCATGGATCTCGAATAAGAAAATTATTCAAAAATGACCAAAATTATATAAAAAAATTAGAGAAAATTAGAGAAAACTTTTACAAATTTTTTAATTTTTATAAATATTTTTATTATAAAAAAATGGGAGAAAATTTTTAGAAATATTATTTTTTTAATTTTTATAAATATTTATGGTTAGAAAATTATCTAATTGTAGAAAACTTTAATTTTTAAAAAAATATAGTTTAATATTTTATGATTGGAAATTTAAAATTAACAAGATTGTCAAATTATTTTACATTTTATTATAATTACAAGTACTTAAAATTCAACATAAATGATAATTATAATTTAATGATGTGATATGCATAGACCAGTCTAGATCCAAATCTTAGGCTCCATCAAGTGCAATATCTTAGGAGACCTGTTTATTTATTGTTCTTTTTAATTTATGTATTTCATTTTTTATTTATTTATTAATATAGGTGCTTTTGGATGAAAATATAAAATATGTTTTTAATGAGGATTTGACTTTGCGTTTATATATTTTTAACACCCTAAGGCATCTCATGGTCTCCCAAACCACCATCAATTAAAATAATGGTATAATCAAATATTTATATATTTTCAACACCCAAGGAAGCCAATCGTTTTCACAAACCACCATCAATTAAACTAATGGTATAATCAAATATTTATATATTTTCAACACCCAAGGTGACCCATGGTTTCTTGCAAACCAAGTCCATCAATTAAACTTTGTTTAAAAGAGAAAAACATTTGCATTAGTAGTTATTTATTTATTTCATATCAATATCATTTGTTTTCTTTATACAAAGGATAAGAGATTCAGAATGAAAACCACATGACTTTTAATTTTAATTTTGTGTAGGCCCATATGTTCAGTATAAAATTTATTATTATTTCATTAAAGTGTCACTTCCTCAAATTTATTATTCTTTTAATAAAACCTCACTCCCCTATACTGGGGTGGTTAGCGCCTCTGAGGGAAATCAATTTTAGATATTAACTAGATCCAAATCCTAGGCTCTATCAAGGGCCAAGAGAGATCAATCTCTAGAGGTTGGAACCTCTCATCACAACTTTTTTTTTTAGTGCAACCCCTTAGGAGAGGTTTGCTTATTGTCTTTTTAATTTATTTATTAATATATGTGCCTTTAGATGAAAATATAAAATATGCTTTTAATGAGGATTTGACTTTGTGTTTATATATTTTCAACACCCAAGAGAGCCCATGGTTTTACACAAGTAAAACATTTGCACACCTAATTGCGCAATAAATTTTTATTTATTTCCTTATTTATTTATTTATTTCATATCAATATTTTTTTGTTTTATTTATACAAAGGATAAGACATTTAGAATGGAATCTATATGATTTTTAATTTTAATTTTGTGTACACCTACATGTGATGTAATATGATCATTGTATACTCATCTCATCTAATTTCAGTTCTATAAAACTTTAAAAGACGTCAAATTTTGTAAATTTTCATCATTAAACTACAACACATATTTCTTTCACCACATATCTCTTTCACAAGTTTGCCCTCACATGAAATAACGTAAATATAGGCCAAGATTTTATTTTTATATATCGAATAGTTAATCTTGTCCTAGTTTTAGGAGAATTTTTTTTTAAGAACCACGACTCTCACATGAAATCACATAACTCGATGCCAAGATTTTATTTTTAAATATCGAATAGTTAATCTTGTCATAGTTGTTGGAGATTTTTTTTTAACCACGACTCTACAACATATCTTGTCACGTAACTAAATGCCAAGGTTTTATTTTTCAATATCGAATATTTAATCTGATGATGTTGTCAGTTATGAGATAACTAAATGTCAAGGTTGTCATAGTTTTACGAGAAACTTTGAAGGGACATTGGGTGTTCTTTTTCACAAACTAGCACTTTGAGCTCAAAGACCCAAAAAGCAATGCTACCCTATGCGTAACTCCGAAGTATGTGCTTTGTATTAAATTAGATACCAAAATTTTCATTTTTATTCGTTTATTATTTTTTTATTATTTCAAAATATAAATATATTATAAATTAGATATCATAATTTTTATTTTTATTAATTTATTAATTTATTATTATTTCAAAATATAAATATATTATTTGGTTGATGTATTGGTGACTTATTACTAGTATAGATTTATCTAACTTTAGTTTTAGAAAGGTTTAAGGAACATCTTCTTACTAAAGCACATATTTTTTTACCATTATGCTACAACACACTCGTGTATGCATTCTTATTTTTCTATTTTTTTTACATATTTTTCTCACCACTATGTTACAACTCATTGATGCATGCATTCTTATTTTTAGTTTTTAATTTTTCTAATTTGATTTAATTTTTATTTTTATTTTTATGGGATATAGTGACTCATTTTCCCAACCATATAATTGCACCTTCCAAAATTTCATGAAATTACATTAACATAGAGGTATCCAATTTTTTGAGGTGTGATTTTTTTCTTGAATTGTAATTTTTTATTATTTTTATACAATTTTATTTTATTTGTCAACATTATTTTTTTGAGTTACTTTTTATTTTTGGGAACATTAGATAAGGTGAAAATATCGCCCTCATAATGGCTTGAGAGCACATTGCTACTCTTTGCAATTACTCACCAATAAATTTTATATTGAATTGAAGAGATTTTGTAAAGTTCAAATGATTCAAAACCATTTTTTTATATGTGAATTTTTATTTATCAATGGTTTCATTTTTTTTCCAATTGTAATGCCTCAAGAAAAGCATGTAAAAGAAAGTCATCAAATTCAATTGAAAATAACTATAAATAATTTAGTCACCCCAATTATGTGTAGTAACAATTTTATTTCAATTTATGCAATTTTATTAAGAGTGTGTGCAAGCTAATGAGGGTCTCTTTCTGGCAAGTTAGATGCGCTTAAATGATGGGATTGACTTACAAGTAGACATATAGAAAAAAACTAGTAATAATAATAATCTATTTTTAAGGTCACCGCCAAATGAGGCACCAAATTGGTGTATGAGACCCCCTTGTTTGTGGGACAAGGGACCTCCCTCTGCACAACGATATAACTGCTAAAGTCTACAGAGGTGTACATACACTACCCCCTTCTGGATTTGAACCTGTGACCTCCTAAGAGGAAACACATGCTCTTAACCATTAGGCCCACTCATGCTGTACTAACTAGTGCATTGTTATTTTTCTAAAAAAATTAATAATTTGTTTTTTTTTTAAATTATCTAAGTGATAAAAACATGAAAACAATACACCAAGTGTGGGTGCATCCTTTTAAGGTATAAATGCAATTATTTCGAAACAATATTTTTATAGCATGTAGCGGTGAGTGTCCTTTAGTGCACCATACAATTTTTTTTTCAAAATGGTTGGGAAACAAAAGAGTTAAGGATGACACACTAACAATGTGTTTTTTGAGTTAAGGAGTCACAACACAAGAAAAATATAGAAAAACATAGTCTTTTTAAAATTTACATATTTTGAATGTGCAGAAAAAATGCTATCCATGTCTAAAATTTCATAAAAATTGATGGTGTGTAGCATACTGTAACCAGTGGATAAACACATACATACTGAAAAATTGGGCGTAATGCTCAATTAGCCGCAAAAAATATTATATCTAATCCTTCATCTACAAAAAATATAGATTCTAATGGGGTGTCAGAATCCATGGATAAATCTGAATAATTTTACATGAAACATTTTAGATGTTTTTTTATTAGTATGATGTTTGTAATTGAAACTCTAAAGGAGTTTTTGAATATTTATATGAATCATTTGTTCTTGTATGGTCTAATATATGATATCATTATGAATCACATCATAATTTCTTTAATTTTATATGGTTAGAGTGGTGAAATTATTTATCAAATATTTGTTTTTGTTTAATATGCAAGTTTGAAAAAAAAATTAATTTATCTCTTGAAAAAAAAACTTTTTCCAATTTAGGTGTTGATTTTAAAGTTTTTGTAAGCAACGGTATGAGATGTTTAGCCATGTCTCTATTTTTTACGTCGTAAAAAAATCGTGTATATTGGTATCAACAATTTTCTATTTGGAGGCTGTTTTTGGTGTTTTTTAATGCAAAATCATCATTTTTATGGCTAGAGTTTTCATTCTTAGTATAAAGTTCTCATTTCATAGTATAAGTGGTTATGATATAACCAATACAAGTCACAATCGTTTTGCAACATATCAAGGGTCACATTCAATTAAAACAGAGCAACGGTGTTTCACCATCTAATAAGCAGACTGAATGAATATTCAAAAGAAAGAAGAACTAAGGAATACCTGCAAATTTAAGAAGGCGTGAAATCCTCTAATGGAAGTGTAAATGAAATGCAACAAAATCAATATAAGAAAAAAGAAACGAAAACAGTAAGAAATAGTGATTACCTGAAGGCCTGTTTATATGTGGAAAACAAAGGTGGTGCAACAGCAAATGCAGTAAATCAAGTATTGTAAGAATATCTTGGATATCTTCATAAGATGAGAAAAAATGAAGATATATGCCCATGTATGAATCAAATGACAAATTTTCTTGCATTAATGAAACAACAATGCATTGATGAAGCATTAATGTGAATGAAGGGACATGGTAGAAGTGTATTTCATCGACTGAAGCAGCAGTGAAACAAAACCATGACCAAATTGACCCCAAGGAAAAAAATCCCTATTTTGCTAAACCCAAATAAAGTGATGGACTGAAAATTTTGCAAAATATTGGCAGGGGCTATGCCGAATTGAGAGAAATGAACTATAGTGGATCACAACAAAACCCTGCAAAAAAATGTATTCCAGGACCGGTCGTTTAGAACATAAGATAGAAGTGTAGTGAAAACACACAAGCCACCTGTCGAAAAAACACGATAAACATCAACTGGGGAGAAGGATCTGCAACTGAAAATCAATCCATTGAGTTTGTCAATGTATTCATGAACAACACCGGTTGTAACACACAGGACACCTATGCTCTATGAGACATAAGTTTTGGAATGGAGATTGCAAAATTTGGTACCCAACTGAAGTGCATTAAAAAAAAGAACAAAAAATGATCAGTATACATGCATGAAAAAAAGGTAAGGACAATCAATCAATCATGTGCAGAAACAACTTTAACATCAAATCCATTTGGTCAGCATGGAAATGATGTCGTTTGAGTGTATATTTGACAAGGAAAATTAGACATGTCACCTGTTTGACAATGCTAGTCCATACCACCTTCTTCGCTATTTTCAGGAATTTTAAGCATGGCCTGATGTGGATAAACTCACCAATCACCAGGAGACACATGTTGGAATGTTAATGGAAAGGGAGATGAGGAATCTTTTGAGACTGCGTCTCCATTGTGAAAACGCCTATGGCGTAAATATTCCCCACTACTAAATCCTATCCATAAAATATTAGTTTTAGTTTATTAATATTACTTTCAACATTTACATTAATCTTAAATTTATTATTTATGTTAGTATTATTATTATTGTAAGCATTAAAATTAATATTATCAAGTATTCTTAAATGTAGTCAATTATAGTAACAAAATATAAATTATAATAACCATTACTAACAACAATCAACCACACCAGAATATAGCCACTTAAAGTTAGCAATATCTAAAGGGTAACCATGGTTCAAAGTCAAGGTTTAGAGTGACTTATTGATTGAAGTCAACAATGCGAAGACAATTGTTGATATTCACGAACTTTGTTAACCAAAATTTCTATGTGAAATTTATTGTTAAATACTCATAAACAGGGTTTAAAAAAATGAAATTTAAATTCTTAAACTTCCACAAATAATAAAATAAACATAAATCAAACCATGAAAATGATAGACAAGAGCTGATAATGGAGTTCACCCCTCCTGGGCTACGTCTCCAAGCCACTTCCAATGGGAAGGTCGATCTTATTAAGTCTTCAAAGCTTACAATAATTGATTATGGAAACACCTCTATTTTCTGTTAGTTAGAAACATAAACAAACAACACCACTGAATTACTTGCGAAATTGTGAGGAAAATGATTATAAAGTCAACTATGTTTGCATGAGGCCTCCTCTGGAACACATATCAAGACAACCCTTTTTGCATAAAAGAAAAAATTCTTGCGGTGGATTTGTGCGAGTACTATATATGTAATTATAGGTTGGAAGCACTTATACATGCAACATAGATCCCATAACATGAAATCACACCAACGAAAAAGACACAACTTAAAACAAGTTGAGCTTAATTGAGATTTAAATTGAGCTTAGTTATAGATGGACCCCTTCAGTATAAAATGGATTCCAAGGATTATCCAATCGAATATTGGGTCTTTTATTATCAAAATAGTAAGCTTTGCATGCCACTTTCTGTTGGCCAAACATTATACATTGTGCTCTCTGGTCAAACAACTGAACAGTCATTGCATTAGATTTATAGCTATTTCAAAATTAGATTAAAAAATTCAAAGAATATAAATAGGTTTTTTTTCTAAAAGAATGCTCCATTGATTGGGATGTCAAGGTGCCCACCAAAAGCAGATGCGGTGAAGATAAAGTCGTCAGTTACCTACTTTTACTAGAATATGACAATATATGGAATTTGACAGGCAAATTGTTGTTACGCGACAGTTACTTTCTGTCAAACATAGCCACAACATTTACTCAGTCATATATGGTCAAAAAATTTACAAGACATGGGATAATGGGTCATCAAAAGTCCCATTATTTGATCGTAACTAATTTTTATCTTAAATTTGATTGAGAGAGGAATCCTCGATGTTTGCAACAAAATCCAAGAACAAAATGGGGGATAAGCTTCCTCCAACAAGAACACGATAATGAAATAGACCTCCACCACAAGCAAAAACGTCAAAGAATTACCAACAACGTCATATAGAATGGATTCATTCATGCATGTGAATTGCTCAGAATATTGCATAAATTCTCCAGATTTGTCAGTTGCCTTTAAACATGGTATTTCCATATAAATTAATCTAGTGAATCAATAGATGCAACGCAGAGCAATCGGACACTAGTAATTGTTTTATTGCATTTAGTTATGTGAATTCATGTGAGGGTCATGGTTCTTGAAAAATTATCCTAAAACTATGACAAGATTAAGTATTTTGATATTTAAAAATGAAAACTTGGCATATATTTACGTGGTTTCATGTGAGGGCCATAGTTGTGCTAATGTACATGCATGTCTCTTGATTATGATGGAGGCTTCTTCTCTATCGGGGGCTGATTATATGGCTTCACAGGTTTTAGCCGATTTGGATATTGCATGGGGTATTCCGATTGACTTAGAGATGGTGTGGAAGGGTGGCTCCTTTATTTAGAAACTGGATTATTGGAGAGTCCCATTTAGGTGTTTCAAGTGAAAAAAGACTAATTATCAGAAGGAGGAGAGTTCCTTGTGTTTTTTTTGAAGGTCGTGCTATTAGAAAACAGGATCGCAGAGCAATAGAAATTAAACAATTAAAAAAGATGAAAACACATTACAAGAGAGACACAAATAGAATGTGGTTCACCCAAGATAGGCTATGTCCACATAGAAACTGCCAGTCCTTTATTATTATACCATCCAACAAAATGAAGGGATACAATCTGCAGCAACCCTATTGCACATCCTCTTCACTCTCTCATAGTATCTCTCACACAATCACAGATATTGTTTTTCAATGCTACAATACAATACAACACACAACCATATTACAATGTATTCCTTTTATAAAGGGAATACCATGGGAAAATAGCATGGGCCCGTAAATCACCCATTATTGACCAAGTCATGACTCTGAAATTACAACAATTTACAAGGCATTTTTTCCAAATTTTTGCTACGAGAGTGATGCCCTTGAACCCCCTAAAGGGAGAGGATCCCAAACCAGTCATCGCCCCACCTATACCCCCTTGACGACTATAGTAGGGAGGGAAATCCCCCCAACAACACCCGTGAAGTGTTGGGATCCAAACACAAATGAAATAACATCTCTGAATCAAGATGATCAGGCTCCACAACCAACACATGCCCCTAGAGTCACAGGTGGTTGATTTAGGTGGATTATAGGATGTTGTGATGGATAATAGCTTTCCTTTTCCCCTAGATCAAGCTTCCACAGAATCTTTTGTTGGTAAGTTCATCGATAACCTTCCTTCTATTCTTAAATTCCTTTCAGTCGTTAATTTTCGTAAATCTGTTACTCCTCCTCTTCTTCCTTTGGTTGTTTCGGGGGTAGGGGAGGCTCTTGTCCAGTGTGTTTCTAAGTTGTGGGGTGGCTTTGTTAATTCGGTGGACCTCCTTTTGTCGGTGAAGGAGTTTGAAACTGTTCTCCATTTGGTGGGTAATGAGCCCATTGTGTCCCCTTTGGAGTATTTGATACCAACTTTCCAGCCTGATGATTTCCCTTCTTTACTTTTCAAGGGTTACTCTCCTCTGGATATTTCTATTTCCTTGTCTCCTTTGTAGGAGCTTTCAGTTATCCCTCCTGGAAGTAACCTTCCCCTCAAAACAATCTCTTTGGTAGCTAATGAAACTAACGTTCTTCCTATTATTTCTCTTCATAACCCTAATGTCATCTTGCAGAAGATAAGAAATCCTAGAAAGTTTAAACAGGTAGGGGGGGTGGGAAATGATGTGTTTGAGACCGGTTGTTGGGATAACCCTAGGGTTTTGTCACTTTTGACGAAGTTTTACCTCACCTTTCAAAGGAGGTTTGGAACAGATGCAAGATTGTTGGGCTCTTAGAGATGAAGCAACACCTATAGAGGTTACCTCATGAATGTGGTTTCCTTCGACATTCCGGGGTTTGGAAGTGTCCCTAAGTGAGATTATTTGAAACATCTAGTGGGTGATTTGAGACCCATGATTTTACTTCTTCAATAAACGATGATCTCTGTGAACTCTTCTTGTGATTTTTTCCTTAAACTCAAACCGACCCGACGTGTTTATCCTTGGGATGCCTCGGCTCTTTTGGGTGGCACTCTGGTTGCTTGGGACCCGACTGTTGCGCATTTAAAGTTTTTTGTCACATGTGTCAGGATTATGGTTGAAGTAAAGATTAATGGTTTTGACTCTACTGTACATTTTTTCAATGTTTATGCTCCTTACTAGAATCATAAAGTTTTTTTGGACGCGGTCGTCCATGCGGGTTTACTGAATGATGAATCCCTCATTCTAGCTAGTGACCTCAATCGTACTTTTTATCTGGATGGTGTGGGGAAGTGGTAAAATTCAGGGTCCTTTATCAAACTATTTCCTCAACTTGTTTGACTTAACAAATCTTATAGATATTCTTCCTTCTACTTTGGCCCCGACTTGGTCAAACAGGCGTTGTGGTCCAGTGGGTGTTACCAAATGGATGGATAGGTTCCTAATGTCAGAGGACTTATCAGAGGATATTTTCATATTCCGGACCTGGGATCATGCTACATGATTATTTGATCATAAGGATATTTGTCTTCAATTGGATTTTGAATCTGAAAAGGTCCACTACCCATTCAAATTTAATCCTATTTGGCTTCAAGATCCTGATTCCTGTGCTTTTGTTCGTGATCATTGGGGTAACTTGGACAAGGGGTCTGGGGGATCTCTAGTTCACAATCTGGTTTGTAATTTGAACTTGCTTAAAGTAGAAGTTAGAAGCTGGGAAAGAGAAATGAAGAACCGTAATGATGAAGAGTTGGGTAGCCTATTAAGTTTGAATTTTAGCACCTTTCAGAGGGCCTTGATAATGTTTTTTTTCTCTATAGATAGAAAGGCCCGCTTGATTGCTTTGGAAAACTAGAGAAAGAATTTATTGAGACACAAGGAGGAGACCCTGACACAGAAGATTTGGGGTAGTGTGGTTGGCAACTGGGGATAACAATATGAAATTTTTCCATCGGTTTGTGACTTTGCGAAAAATGAATAATGTTATTTAGGATATTAAGAACCGTCAAGGGGAGTTGGTTTCTAGGGATAAAAGGAGAAAATATTTGGCAACAGATTATTTTCAAGGTTTATTTTCTAAACCTTCCTCAGTCGATCTTCTTATTTAATTGAATGTTGTTAAAATTTTCCCTAGTCTATTTGGGGAAGATGATTGTGCTAAGATTGAGGCTCAGATCTCCTTGGAGGAGGTCAAACAAACTTTAATACATTTTCCCAAGGACAAAATCCATGGACCAGATAGGTGGATGACCAAATTCTATCTTCATTTTTTTGATCTTCTAGGTCATGACATTACTGAGGTGATTGATGAAACTCGAAGGATTGGGGTGGGCCCTCGCTTTTAGAACTCCACATTTATTACTTTGATTCTGAAAAAAGGACAAACTGGAAGCCTTCAATGATTTCCATCCTATTTCTCTTTGTAATATACTGTATAAGTTCATTTTGAAAATCATAGCTTCTAGATTGAAACCTTATTTGGACAAGCTTATTTCATAGAATCAGTTTGGATTCTTACCAAACCGACACTTACAAGATGCTTTTTACAGAGAGAAACTTCCTATGGCTTGGGGTGTACCACAACCATGACAAATTTGACACTAGAAATCAATATTTCCCAATATGCAAGAGAAACCAAACATATAACACTAAGGGATACCGAATAGTACGTTGTTTCGGACGGTTGAAGTAGATCCTCGTTGAGCTTTCCAATTTACTCTTGCGTTAGCAATTCGCTCTCAACAATAGCAAACAAGACAAGCATGCTCTATAATAATGTGTTAGACCTACTCTAGCATATATATTCAACAATGTATAAGCAATTAAATACATCCATGGATTCAATTTTCATATTAAAATGCACATAATTGGACAGGAAAATATATTTCTATTAATAAAATAAGAGATTACAATAGTGACAACCTCTGTCGACACGTCTACGAACCAGAGAAACAGAGTCCTCCACCTGGGCCTTTACCACCTCAATCCTCCATCTCTCGATAGCAAACTCACAAGTAAGGGAAAGCTTGGGAAGAACAAAAATTGCTCCAAAGGGACAAAGGGATGTGGACTCAATTATAAGCAAATTGAGGAAACAATGGACTATAGTTTCTTAGCTCTTCAATTCCTCCTCTTCAATGTATCTAAGGGGTTCCTTATATAGCACTCCAAAATGGTAAGGGAGGGTCAAATCTGAGATATATCAAGGCATATGGAAGGCCAAGAGTCAGGATCTTCGGACTCCTATGAGGAAAACTCCAAAAATATTTGGACTTATGCACACATCCCAATGTACATGGGTTTGAGGTCAAAAGTCATGTGTACAAGTGAGTATGGGTTTAAAAGTCGCGTAAAACAATAAATAGGTGTTTTTTAGGGATGAACTTGGAACAAAAGTATAATATGAGTCCATGGAATCTAAAGAGTCTGCAGAGGGACAAGGAATTCCATAAATATGTGATCAACCATGTGTGGTAAAATAAGCTATAACAGATGCCCCCTAATGTGTGAGGTCAAAGGGGTAACATGATGGCCTAAATACATTATAAAATCCATCCCAAAAGTGGAGTAATGAAAACCCAAGTGGAAGAACCAGTCACTCATCAGTACAATACAATAATCAATCCCTGCATATGACTATGAATATATATAGCAATCTCGGATACATAAGAGTACAATGGCCATGAACAGGCATGATATACAAAATGTGACATGTGTGGTCATCGCCACGTACAATATAAAGTAGATCATAATATCCAAAGTGGATGAATATATACAATGGATCAAGATCTCCATAATGGCTGAAGATATACAATGGATCAAGATCTCCATAGTGGATGAAGATATCTTATATACACTGGAATCAAATCACGAGAGCTAAAATATCATGAACACTGGAACGATCAAGGAGGTATCATACATGGAATTCCACCAATATGGAAGGTTTTCTACACGAACCGCTACGATTACATGTCCTACTATGCGAATAGATGTGTCGAAGTTGAACACTACAGTCCATCATCTGATTAGCGGTCATTGATGTATACCGTTAACATACGCAAGATCACCCACCGATAATGAAAATAGGAATCAAGGTACAGAGTGTAATCTAACAAGTGTGAATAGATGTGTTGAGGTTGAACACATGGAAGAATCCATCAATTAGGGGACATTGATGCATTCCCAAAACTGTCGATGGCGAGAGAACCTACCACTGATGACTGTAAGTCTCAAGGCACTCAAATGAATCTAGACTCCTATTCCGGAATAAATGATCTGAATTCGATGGAATGGAATCCGATGGAAGGAGGGAATTAAGGCATCCCTCGTCAACCAACATGAGGTACTCAGCAACGTTGTATAATATGGAAGAACACGAACAAGATGTGCACAAACCAGTAACCATACCGGGAATGGCCGACATGCAAAGTCAAGATAAATGAGGAATGGTCGACTCAGGCTTCAACTTCCTTTGAATAAGAGCATAAAGGAAAATGGTGACTAAAGGTAGGTAGCATGGACTCGATATGCAAACTGGGACATCTCTGTGACACAGGAGGCATCCGCAGAGGCTCCATAGGGACTGGAAGCTTAACCAATCGGTAGAGATAAACTTAGAGTAACGAGTACAGCTCCTAAATTCAAAATAATAACCCAACCAATGAATGTGATATACAGTGCTCTATCCGAAGGCGAAACAACTTGACTGCTACCAAATATAACATCTTTTCTTGTCCGACTTTTTATTTTTTTTATTTTTTTTGGATTTTTCAAATATTTTGAAAAGCTTGAAAAAGAATAAAAGTGCTTTATAATACAAATCTAGGAGGAGATGAGTGTCAGGGGACAAGTAAACTACTTCCAAGGAGTGTAACATGCCTATGCTCAATGCAAGGAGATATGTGTAGGATAACGACGCTTGGGGGAAGGTCTCCTCCCGGTAAAAGAGGTGATCAAGCTACAAAAGATGTGTAAAAAGGATCTGGTTGGCTAGACATGAGACACGCTTGGGCTATATGGATGATAACTCAAAGTCAGGGAACCAACATAAATATCAAGAAGGTAAGAAAAACTCATGAAATGCAATTACAAATTGATATATACTAGGGAGTCCCAGGGAAATGGCTAGCATAAAGTTCAAGAGGAGTATATTGAATCTCTTTCTCAAAGAGATGATGAGACTACAAAGGACTCCCACAACCCAAAGGAGAAATCTAAGCATGGGCACCAAATGCATAAGAGGATCTAACTAGGGAACCCATGTATATGAAAGATCTACCATTCACATAATCCCACTTCTAACAGCAGCATGAAGGTTCCGTGACATCATGGAATGGGTTTGTACCTAAGGTTAAGATGAAACGGTCATAAGGTCATGAAAAATGCAAGTGGATGTGAAATCTTAACTATATTCCAGTTTAGACATGATACATGTAATGGGAACGAATGAGTCAAAACCTCAGAGAGAGTGTACAAACAATGGACCCTGCATGACAATAATATTAGTCCAAAACAACTAGAAACTGTCAGTAAAGATTCCAAACTATAGGATATTGGGAGGATTGATCATTGTTATATTTTTATCATTTAAGCAATATGATCTTAGGATCTTATCTGAGAGAATAACATGCACAACAATAAACACAAGAGACAAGAGACACAAATAATTTTCCTCGAGGAAACCATAAAGGAGAAAACCCCACAACTTCCTCAGAGATAGAATGAGCACCAATGTCAGCAGTAAAACCCAAAAACATAAAGATGATCTCCAACTGCTTATTCTCTCTCTCTCACTTGAGAGATCTTATCCTCTCTCACTCATGTGGCCCAGTGAGTGAGTGTGTGTGTAATAAATAAAGGGGCTCACTCTTTATTTATATTCTTTCGTTCACTTAATGTCTACTTCAACATGTCGGCCCCACTTAACAATTACTTACTAGGGTCGACATCTCTAGGAGAGTCTAATAACCCTAGTGATCCACAAATATGGGGAATTTTCCCTCTGATCAACAAGGAGGTTTAACCTTGACACAATTGTGGGGACTATTTCCCTGACTTACAATGGAGGGCTAACATCAATGAATTTACATGACTTGTTTACATTATTGAATATCCCGATCGAAACATCAGGGCATGACATGAATCAATTACATTATAGATACTTCCTAGAATAAACATTGGGGTACAATACATAAGATATACAAGTGAATACATTCCGAAGTTACAAATACATCAACAATCCCTCTTAACTAGGAAGGTATTCTCTCAACACAATTTATCAGCACATGTATTCTTCTCTGTATCATCTGGATCATCATCAAGTCATATTCATATTCAAGTCATATTCATCATCAAGCCATCTTCATTGTCAAGTCATCTTCATCAATTCTGGATCATCATTGGATCTAGATCATCAAAACGGAATCATCATCAAAGCTATATCATCATTGGATCATCATCATCATCATTGCTTCCACTATCTCAATCAAATGGTGCTATCTCTTAATTCTTCTCGTCATAGGAAGTTCTACAAAGCTAGCCCTTTTTCATGTTGGTTGTAGGCCTAGCCTCTAGGTAGGTCTTCATCTTCTCCAGCACTTATATCTGAACCAGTCAAAAAGGCCCACCAAGCACTTATATCTGACCATGGGATGAACACATCAACCATGTCAGAAAGGCACGCCCATCACTCACATCTGAGCATCGGATGAATAGATAAACCATGTCAGAAAGGCCCACCACTCACATCTGACCATGGGATGAACACATCAACCATGTCAAAAAGTCCTGGCACTTATATCTTACCATGGGATGAACACATCAACCATGTAAGAAGGGCTCAGCACTTATATCTTACCATGGGATGAAAACATCAACCATGTAAGAAAGGCTTTGCACTTATATCTGATCATGTGAAATGAACACATCCCGCAGTCACATCGAATGGATCTCAGTCCCAGGCTGAAATTCCTGGTAACTAACCAGGTGCCTCCATTCTCCCATAGAATGGCCTCTCAGCACTTAAGTTGAGCTTCAGTCCCAGAATGAAATTCCTGGTAACTAACCAGGTTCCTCCATTCTCTCAGAGAATGGCCTCTTAATACTTAAGCTGAGCTTCAGTCCCAGACTGAAATTCCTGGTAACTGACTAGGTGCTTCCATTCTCTCAGATAATGGCCTTCAACACTTATATCTGATCATGTGGGAACACATCCCACAGTCACCTCAGAATGGCTCAGCACTTACATATGACCATGGAAGGAACCAATCCTCTCACCATGTCAGAATGGCTTATGGACTCATCACTTCCCCTTGGAGGGAACCTTGATCTGGAGAACACCAAGCTTCTCCCTAAAGTACTCAAACTTCACTTTGGATAATGGCTTAGTCAACACATCAGCTATCTGTTCGTTTGTCACAACATAATGGAGCTTCACTACTCCTCTCTGCACCATATCCTTGATATAGTGATATTTGATCTCAATATGCTTCGACTTGTCATGGAACATCCGGTTCTCAGACAACTTCACACAACTCTGGTTGTCACAAAATATACAAGTAGCATCCAATTGGAGATCAAATAAATCAGACAGTAGCTTCCTCAACCATACTACCTCACAACTAGTTGAATAAGTTGCGACATACTCTGCTTCAACTGTACTCAGTTCCACACAAGACTATTTCCTGCTAAACCAAGAGATCACACCTAATCCCATACTAAAGCAGCACCTTGAAGTGCTCTTTCTATCGATGGCACGTCCTGCCCAATTTGAATCAACATAACCTTCTAGGTTAATCTTTTGATCAGCCTTATACTTGAGCCCATAATAAATTGTACCCTTTAGGTACCTTAGAATATGCTTTGCAATAATCAAGTGAACATGTCTCGGATATGTCAGGAACTAGCTCAAGGTTTTCACAACAAAGCAAATATCTGGTCTCGTATTCATCAGGTACATCAAGGGATAAATCATCTGATGATACATTGTGGCTTCAATCGACTATGAGGAATAAACACTCAATAGCTTCAGGTTCGATGCCATAGGTGTGGTCATGGCCTTACAGTCCATCATCCCGAATCTCTTCAGGATCTCTAATTTATAATTCCCTCGTGTTATGGGAGATTCCATCTATATTTTTCCACACCATGCCTATAAAGTAGTGCATCATACGCAAGTCCTTTATCTCGAACTCGGTAGCAAGTCTCCTTCTTGCAATTTTAATGAGTTCCTCTTTTCTGTCAAGAACAAGTCATCGACATATAATAAGAGCATCACTGGTCTTTCACCTTCAACCTTGAAGCAAAGGTTGGAATCCGTTTTACTCTCAGTAAATCCTAGAGTCATCAATAGTCTATCCATCCTATCGTACCATGTCGAACCTCAGTATCTTCTGTAGTCACTCCCTCTTAAGTGAAGCATCATTCTCCCTCTACCTTTCGTACTCTATGCACTTAAACATTCTGTACCGGAGTGACAAGTAGCTTCCTCTACTGCTAATATTTTATGTATGCATCAAGGGTCACTAGATACGAAGATCCTCTATCTTGAACCTTTTCAAAAATTCTTGTCGCATCCTTCTGTGAGCTTGTCATCCTCTATAGGCTTTCATCTTCAATCGTGTAGAAAAGGTTAATATCTTCATCAATCTCATCGCGTATGTGTTATCCCATGGGTGTCTTCTGAGCTCATACAAGGCCTTCTTTCATTTGCACACATGATTTTTTTTGTCATGTGTCTTAACTTCTAGTGGCTTCAAATGTCTCTTCATAGTTTATGCCTTCTTTCTATGAGAATCCTCATGCTACGAATCTTGCCTTGTATCCCATGATGTTTCCATCTACTACATGATGGAACTACGAACTTCTCTTCAAGTATCGATACTGCATCCTAGAAATCATTCTTCTTGAACAGGTACACTCCTTCCCTTTCTTCTTAGCTACTTCTTGGAAGGTTCTTCATCAATGATGTCACTCAAGAGTGTTACATAACTGCACTGTGTCTGAGATCTCTTCTTTGAAAGTATCTTCATATTATTCTTCCTCTTCGATTCTGTATTGAACTGTCATCACTTGTTCTTCGGAATAAGTCTCATCCTTCTTTACTTGTAGGTGATTGTATGCGATCTTTCCTACAATTCAAATACATTAGTTGTATGGTTAGAAAATTTTTATAAGGCATATTCATAATGGAAAATTCTTATGCATAAATATATGATCATGCAACTATTTTATCCAATACAACATTCATCTGTATCTCACAGAAAGGTTTCTATATTCCTTCCATCTCTACCAGGACAATATTGAGATTGTGCACTAATCCAATATGTTAGCAAAGAGGTTTCATTCTAGATAAGTAGCAATGGAGAGTTGTATAGCACCATGAGATACTTACCCATCACATGCCTATTAGTAGTATACCGTCATTAATGCAAACATTCTATCATGCATAATACATCAACTGAATATAAACAAATGCATAACAAAAAAATATCATGAAATGACAATTGAATACTTATCTTTATTTGTTTAGTGGGTAGACTCCTTCTTGAGCCTTCAGCTTCATCATCTTCTTTATTTATAATAGCATCGTTTCTTATCCAAATGCTAAGATGGATAAGAGGTTCTTCAAGAGTTGAGTTCTTCATATTCCTCATCGCTTGAGGGATCTTCTTTGGATGGTGAGAGCTTGATATTTAGTTGCTCCCATCTTCTCTTCTCTTATTATGACTCGAGCTTCTTCTTCTTCCCAGGATCTGTTGAAAGTAATCACTTCCTTCTGGCACACGTTCCTTGAATGAATGAATCCCATGATCCTGGGAGGCCATTTAAGGTAGTTATCACAACTTTTGCATTCTCCACTTCTTCTTCTACTGCTTCAGGTTGTTCTTTGATTTGAGAGACCCTTGTAAAGTATGACTATATGGTCTCAGCATTCTGGATCTTCACATTCTTCAACTAGTTTCTTGAAGTCATCTTTTGATTTATGTTCTTCCCTTTAAATAGCTTGGTTAAGGAATCAAACATCTCTGTCAGTGTCTTTAGGGAAGACACTTGGGGTATAAGGTGATTCTTGATTGAATCAGCAATGATCTTCTTGGACTTGACCAAGTTCTTCTTGTGTAAGGCTTTTAGCCTCATCTCCCTCTGGAACTGAAACCTCTCCACTTATGTAGCTGTCCAATTCATTTTCTTCAAGAACGAGTGAGATCCAATACTTTCATGTTTGGAGGTTGTCATTTTCACCAATATTTTCATCAAGCTAGTGTGATTAGAAATTTTGAAATAAGAACCTCAAATGTAAATAGCAAAATATTACATCTTACCGATTTTAGGTGTCTGTCCTGGTTCTAGAGCTGGCTGATCTAGGGTTTGTCAGAGAAACCCTAATTTTCAAAACTTGGAATATTTTAGATCTGATTGTATAGAAAGATAGAACTCTTCAAGGAGAGCTTTAAAATGTACTCATTTTCTGAAAATAGTGGAGGGAAGCTCTCGAAACAGGAAGCCCTAGTTTACCAATTTCTTCAGCAGAAATGCCTGATACTGTTTCTGTGGAATATCCAAAATTACTACTCCTCTATCTCTAAAATTTCATACTGAGGTATCCTCATCTTCCCTTTTTCCAACTCCATAGGTTTCATCAGAATTGGTTTCACCAATTTGGGCTTATGATCGCTTTCCCAAGGTGACCTGTTTCAGGACTGTTCAACATAGTGAAGTTGTATGGACTTCCACATGTCATTGTTTCATCCTCAGGGTCTGGAAATTCTACCACGGAACGTACAGTTCGTGCCCTTTCTGGAACATCTTGAGAAATTTCATTTGTATGTTGTTAGCCCGAGATATCTCAATTCTCCCCAGGTGTACTTTTTAGGGATGAATCCTGGAAGAGGATGGAACCCTAACTTGGAGGAATCATATCTCCTAGAATATAGTGAATCTAAGGCTGAAACATGGATACAGTGTACATTAGTAATTTAGCTTAGACCTGTGAAAGTTTCAGCCCCTCAGACTTCTACAATCCCACGATATAGTGAATGTACCAAAACTTATCAGTTTTAGTATTTAGAGTTTTTTCGGCCTGGGGTCAAACTAGGGTTTGACTTTCCTGGAGTTTCACCCAACAAAAATATCAACCCAGGTCTCTAAAATTCGATTTTTATGAGGAGAGAAATCCTATGCTAGGCTCACTCCAAAATTCTTCTTCTGAAAAAATCCCTAATTTCCCTCACCAAAAACTGAAAATGCTCAGAATCGAATTCCACTTCGATAGAAAGATGCGCCTTTCAATGGAGAGTCATCCTAGCATAATTTTGTTGATGGACTGTGGAGAGAGACCAAAAAAGTAAGAATCCCTAGCTTTTGCAGCTGCACAATGTCTTCTTCTCATGTTAGTTCTGATACCATGTTAGATTTTTATCATTTAAGCAATATGATCTTAGGATTTTATCTGAGAGAATAACATGCATAGCAATAAACAAAAGAGACAAGAGATGCAAAGAATTTTCCTCAAGGAAACCATAAAGGAGAAAACACCGCAACTTGCTTAGAGATAGAATGAGCACCAATGTGAACAGTAAAACCCAAAAACATAAAGATGATCTCCAACACCTTGTTCTCTCTCTCTCACTTGAGAGAGCTTCTCCTCTCTCACTCATGTTCCCTAGTGAGTGAGTGTGTGTGTAATAAATAGATAGGTTCACTCTCTATTTATATTATTTCGTTCACTTAATGTCTACTTCAACATGTCGGACCCAATTAACAATTACTTACTAGAGCCGACATCTCTAGGAGTGTCTAATAACCCTAGTGCCCCACAACCGTGGGTATTTTGCCCTCCGATAAACAAGGAGGGTTAACCTTGACACAATTGTGGGGACTATTTCCCCGACTTACAATGGAGGGTTAACCTCAATGAATTTACATGACTTGTTTACATTATTCAATCTCCCAATCAAAACATCGGGGCATGACATGACTCAATTACATTATAGATACTTCCTGGAATAAAAATTGGGGTACAATACATAAGATATACAAGTGAATACATTATGAAGTTACAAATAAATCAACAATCATGACAACAACATAGAAAGGAAACATTGCGGTGGACAATGGGACATAAGAAGGAAAGTAAGGCGAAGACCCAATGTTCACGTATCCACTACTACCCCCGTGAGGGTGACCACTGGTGTAAAGACTGAGAGAAGGGAATAAAAATCCTCCACAAATGGAGTAGAGGATGGAATATGACCATTCCAAAATCCATGAGCATGGTAAGGGGCTATGATGCCCCCAAGTCTGACACCAAGGTCCGTACTAGGACCAAGGATGGGTGATGGGATACCGGGCACGCCAAAAATAAAAGGATCTAAACTCAAGAGAAAATAAATAAAATCAAGTAACCACAATGTGAAAATCCAACTAGTGCAGAAAGAGCACACCTCTAAGAAAATCTACATTCAAAATGCAAGCAAGCCAAGTGGAGGACAAGTGAGCTCCCAAATGTAGTAGATATGCCTTTCCTAGGAGAGGCTCAAAACTCCCATACACTACAAGAAGAGGTATGTAACCAATTATAGTGGCCCTCAACTTCAACGTGTAAAGCGACTGTGTTGTCCGACCCCTACTTGGCCAGGACACTCACAGAATAACCTCTGTCAGTACCCCCGCGATACCTAGGTAAGGAAACTAAGGTCACCCCAATAAAATCAATGGTCAGGCAGACAGTCATAGGAGGGATCAATCGTATGGGCAGGCTAGAAAAGCACGAATCCTAAAAGCACAAACCGGTACACCAAGGGTCCATCGACTTTACCTCAAAGGCCCCCAGATACGAATACAATCCTTGAAATATATTCGGTGCTCACAAAAAGTGACCAGGGGTCATCCCAATCACAATCAAGTGCACTGCCTCATCCTTAACTCCCATGTAAGAGGAGCGTCGTAAGAAACACTAATTATACTAAGGGTTTCACACTCTCACCTGGACAGACACTTAACTTTTTTTGTTTAGTGGTCTTGGAGAACTAACTCACAATGAACTATTCCAAGACCCTAAAACCTAATCTTGTTGATGCACCCTATAAAAGAAAAGAGTGTAATTCATATTATTAAGTGTTGATTTTAGTTGGTTGTTATTACTAAAAGGGAAATGGTCGTGCAACTAATGAAGTTATGACTCGGTAGTGAAGTAAATATGCACACCTAACAAGCAATGCCAATTGCAATGTGTAGAATGAAAAAAAAGGTATGCCACTACATGAGATGCAAAAATATTCATTCCTTTCAAAATTTCAATGCAATCCTTCCTATATGAAATCCTAAACACAACTCTCATCCAAGCAATCCAATGCAAGTACCTCCTCAAATCCATATCTAAGATGTAGCTAAGAGTGCAACTATTTTGTATTTTTCAATATAAAAGAATGAAAAATGTAATAAAATTCATTTAAAACTCTCAATCTCTGCAGCAAGTATAAAGCACAATCCCAACAAGACATTGAGACAAAAAGAGTAATGCACTAATGGAAAAACAAAAAGATAAATGACTAAAACTACTTTCAAAGAAAAATCAATGAAAAAGTGGTCTCTAGTCACAACAGAAGCAATCGGCGACAACATCAGAACCAGTAGGACCCAGCCACACTCACAATCCACCCAAAAACTTCTCACATCAAAAAATCAACCAAAAGGGAGGATGTACGTGACTATTTAAATACTAGTAGCATATGTTCACAACTAGGTAAGGAAAACCCACGTATGTACGCGAGTTTTCAACTAAAACCCATGTATACAGAGAATACAGTGGTTAAAAGAAGGCCAAGGATCAAACCACTCTATTGAAGTGTCAATGGATGGACACGCATAAAGAAGAAGTCACACAAACAACATTATAACCCAGGAGGGCCCAGCCACACTCACAACCGACCCAAGAACTTCTCACATCAAAAAATCATCCAAACGGGAGGATGTACATGAGTGTTGAAAGGACAACAGTGTATGTATGTGCCTTTTCAGCTAAAACCCACATATGTACATGACTGTTTAGCTGAAACCTACATATACAGAGAGTAAAGTGGTAAAAAGAAGGCTAAAGGTCAAACCACTCAAGGGGAGTGTCAATGTATGAACATACTATAAAATGCAACAAAAAAACAGGGAGAAATAGAGAGCAAGTATAAAACACATTGTGCGCCCAATCCCCAAAGAAAAACAACTAGGAACGTCCCCAGTATGGTTTCCAATTCTGTTGCGGAGAGAAACTTCCTATGGCTTGGGGTGTACCACAATAGATAGATTTGACACTATAAATCAATATTTCCCAATATGCAATAGAAACTAAACATCTAACACTAAGGGATACCGAATAGTACCTTGTTTCGGACGGTTGAAGTAGATCCTCGTTGAGCTTTCCAATTTACTCTTGCGTTAGCAATTCGCTCTCAACAATAGCAAACAAGACAAGCATGCTCTATAATAATGTGTTAGACCTACTCTAGCATATATATTCAACAATGTATAAGCAATTAAATACATCCATGGATTCAATGTTCATATTAAAATGCACATAATTGGACAGGAAAATATATTTCTATTAATAAAATAAGAGATTACAATAGTGACAACCTACGTCGACACGTCTACGAACCGGAGAAACAGAGTCCTCCACCTGGGCCTTTACCACCTCAATCCTCCATCTCTCGATAGCAAACTCACAAGTAAGGGAAAGCTTGGGAAGAACAAAAATTGCTCCAAAGGGACAAAGGGATGTGGACTCAATTATAAGCAAATTGAGGAAACAATGGACTATAGTTTCTTTTCTCTTCAATTCCTCCTCTTCAATGTATCCAAGGGGTTCCTTATATAGCACTCCAAAAGGGTAATGGAGGGTCGAATCCAAGCGGTCTTAAGGCATATGGAAGGCCAAGATTCAGGATCTTTGAACTCTTATGAGGAAAACTCCAAAAATATTAGGACTTATGCACACATATCGATGTACGTGGGTTTGAGGTCAAAAGTCACGTGTACACACGAGTATGGGTTTAAAAGTCGCGTACAACAATAAACATGTGTTTTTAGGGATGAAATTGGAACATTAAAGTATAATATAAGTCCATGGGGTCTAAAGAGTCTTCAGAGGGACAGGCAAGGCCATAAATATGTGATCAACCATGTGTGGTAAACTAAGCTATAACAATGTTGTTAGTATAACACAAGAATGTCTCCACTCTTTGAAGTTGAATAAGAAGAAGGAATTTTATCCTTAAATTATATTTCGTCAAAGCCTATGATTGTTTGGATTAGTATTTCCTTATACTTAATCTTATACAATCCAGATTATCCTATGATATATTCTCTTGGATTATGGGATGTGTCACTTCTGTCAGATATGGGATTTTAATTAATGGTTTTCCTTATCCTTTTTTTTCAAGTTGTAGAGGTATTAGACAGGGTTTCCCTTTGTCTCTGTATATTTTCATTTTGGATATTGAAGGACTTAGTCTTCTTTCCAGGAATGCAAAGGAGTCCAAGACTATTGCAGTAGTTTGTTTTGCTGGGACTATTAACCTAACTCATCTTATCTTTGTGGATGATGTCCTTCTGTTTGGGAATGGTTCGGTTGAGGAGTGGTGCTATTTTCATGCTATCATTTCACTCTTTTTTCAAGCTTATGGCCTTGATGTCAGTAAGGAGAAGTCTATTTTTATATTTGCAAATGTGGATGAGAGTGAAAGAGATTTGGTCACTACTATTGTCAACTTAAAAATGATTGATTTCTTGGCTGGTTCCAAATACCTCGGTTTTTTTCTCAAGCCGGCTGGTTATACCCTAAAGGATTGGGAGTGGATTCTCCAAAAGATTGCCTAGAAAATTAGAGGTTGGTCTGGTAGATATATTTTCTTAGGGGGAAGGCTCATTATGATAAATTCTATACTACGGAGTATTCCGCTATTTTGGATCTCTTTATTTCGTATCCCGATATCTATTTTATCTGGTATTAGGAAATTTCTCTTTCATTACCTCTAGGAAGGTAAACCTAATGGTGGTAAAATTCATTTATGTTCTTGGGAGATTCTCTCATGACCTCTTTCCTATGAAGGATGGGGGATAAAGTTCCTTGCAAGTTTGTAATCAAGCATTGTGTGCTACTAGTTTATGGCGTTGTCTTTTTAATCAGGGCTGATGGGGCAAGGTTATTCAAGACAAATACTTAAATAGGTTGAGTCCTGAACCGTGGATCAGGAATGGTATCAATAAGTGGAACCACTCCTCTTGTATTTGGCCCATATTCCTTTACAATTTTCCTTTAATTAATCATGTTATACCTTGGGCGGTTGGAATAGGTATACATGCTAATATTGGTATGGACCCTATTGTGGAGATGGAGGCTAATTAAAGACAGTCCAAGAGTCTTCTCTCCTTCTTACACCAGAAAAATTTGGTGGTATTGTAGTAGGTATCAAAGAAGGATTTGGGTTGACATTCTTGATGGGTCTCGGTTCAGTATCTTCAATTGATTGGTGGTATTGGAGCGGAATGGTCCAGGTACCTTGTAGGGTTATCTTCAGGGATAATTTTAGGGGCGAATTTTAGCCCAGTGGGCTATTTTTCCATGTTTTTCTCCCAAAAAAGATTCGCCATTTTGCATTTTTTGAAGCCCTATTTCGCCCAATTTTGATGGGGTAAAATTTTTTTACCCTAAAAATCACCAAATTATTATATAAATGATATAAAATCCTTGGAAATTAAAATATTTTTTGAAAAATATCGCCAATCATTTTATAGTTGGCGTTTTAAGAATTAGTAATATTCGCCAACATTTATACACTTTTAAATAAGTATGGTTCCTTAAAATCATCCTTGTTTATCTTAGGTTGGTATTTCCATTTCTTCCTCTCTAGACAAACTGGTTTGGGGGAGATATAAATATAATGGAATTATTACTACTGAATTTTCCTATGACTTGATCTTTGAAACAAAATCGGAGGTTGCTTTGTGCTGGTGGAACCAATGGATTTGAAAGGCCCATTGTTCGTTCAAGACCAAACTTTTTGTGTGTCTCTATCTGAATAAAATGGTTCTTAAGTGGGATTTACTTCAACATAAAGGTTACTTTGGGCCGAATAGATGTACCCTTTGTAATGTTGATGCAGAAAATGTGAATCACCCTTTTGGCCATTGTTCCTTTTTTAAGATTATTATGAAGGAGCCAAGGAGCCATGATCATTTCGTGTTTCATTGGGATAGCAGATTGTTGACTGATAGTTTATTTACTTAGTTTACTAATGAGAAACTTCTCAGTCATCTTCCTTTTTTTTTGATATGGGAATATTTGAAGACCCGCAACCGAGCACTTTTTGATGATTTCAATATTGATTCTACGGTAGTGGTGTCAAATCCTGTGGGAGATTTCTCAGCTTAGCATACCCTCAAACCCACAAAGAATATTCATTTCATTCAACAACCTTGTTGTGCAGTGGATCGACCTACAGGTTTCTTTGATGATACGATGCAGGAAGGCTTGTGCGGTGCTAGTTTTGTTTTAAAACTTAATGCTCAGGTTGTTATCAAGGGTTGGATGAAGACATGGAGTGGGACCAATTTCAGAGCGGAGCTTCTGGCAGTTTGGGGTATTCTCTATCTATGCAAGGATTATAGGGTGGATAATATCTTCATCACTAGTGAATCTCAGGTTATTATTGGATGAGATGGTTGTGTCTCTAATTTCCAATCACTCATCCCTCATCTTGGACCATTGGAAGTTGAAAGTTCGTAAGCTAATCTCCTCTTTCACGAGCATCTCTTTCAAGCATATTTATTAGGAACTTAACACTTTAGCACACTGTTTTTCAAAGCTTGGGCTAGGAAGATGGATGGTCTCATTCACTTCGAGGTCTGGCATAATTCCACTCTATCTTCGAGTGGTTCTTTGGTCACTAACTAAGCGACATTTTTTAGTCACCTTTTTGTCGAAGGTTACGAAGAAGTTTTGTTACTATTCTTTTTCCAGACGCTAAGCATGTTGAAGTACTGGTCATTTTGATCTTAGTAGCAATCATGTATAGTGAAGTTTATTGGGTATCCCTTGTGGATGTGTTGATTGTCTTTGAAGGAATCTATTGTTTAATTTAATATGTATTCTCTTGTTTCAACTTTTTAATATAAAGTTAAACATGTTTTTGGCTAAATGCATATCTCTTACCTCAATTAACATAAAATGTCAACTATAAAAATGTCCGTGTCACATTTTGAAACCATAAAATCTTTATTAATTTGTAAATACATTATAGGGTATAAATAAACATTTATTATGTTGAGAAAGAGTATTTATATAACTTAGGTGGAGGAAAGTGTTCATCAGTCTTAGAAAAATATAAAAAAAATGCATGGATAGTATTGTGAGAGGGATGTGTAAAAAATAAAAATAAAAATAAAAAATAAGGATGTGTAAAAAAAAATAAAAAATAAAAAATAAGAATGCATGCATTAAATTGATGCATTAAACAAGTGAAAAAAATATGTGTTGTAATTTAGTGTAAAAAAATTGCAAATTTAATGTTTCTTGGAACTTTGTAAAACTGAAATTAAATGGATTTATACTAATAACATACTAGGATCATATTATATACACATCACATCATCAAATTATGGCTATTATTTATGTTGAATTTTAAGTATTTATAATTATAATAAAATGTAAAAAAGATTGACAATATTATTAATTTCAAATTTCCAATCATAAAATATTAAACTATATTTTAAAAAAAAATTAAAATTTTCTCTAATTTTTAGATAAAACCCAAGTTGATCTCCGACCCTCGAAGAGTAGATTAAAACATAATTTTTGGTACGTCCATGTACTGCCCTCATGTGGCAGTATTGCAACGCTTCTACGTGGGGCGCATCCGAAGTGGACACCCGCTGCAATAAAATTGGCTCTGATACATCTACTTCGCTATTTGATAATACTAAACATGTTATACGAGACTCCTACACCATGCACCATGCAAATTATTTTGAAATAGGGGCAGGTCATGTTCATATCAGGGTTTCCTTGGATCCCGGTCATGTGCATATGATGTGGGATTTGATGACTACGTTCGCTTTCTATGTGGCCTCAATTATACCCAACAACAAATTCAATATATGACAAACAACGCGAGCTCTTGCACCAACTTACCCTCGCAGCAGCCAAGAGATCTGAACTACCAATCATTCTCCGTGGTGTTTAAGCCGCTTGATTTAGTTCGTGTTACGAGAGGAATCTTGTTCAATTTTTTTTTTCTTATTGTACTCCTTTATATATTGATATTATTTAAATAATTTTTAACTAGCAAGTGTTAACTAAGAATTTATAGCAGAAAGGAGTTGATAGTAGTGATCCCTCCCATGGGATAGAGGTGTTCCAAACAGAGATAAGTATTACAACATGTTAGTTTTAAATACATTATATTCCATTCATTCATGTGCATGTATAACTGCAACTTGACACTCTATGACTACAGTGATCAACCCAAATCACTACACCATGCTTTGGTTTTCCTCTCCACATGGTCTAAATATAGACAAGGATTTTGTCTAGATCACCTATTACATAAAAAGGGTGGGTGTCCATGAACATGGACCTACTAATTATATGATAACGTATATCCTTTGATGACATTTTTTGGTTATCTTTCAATTTTAAATTCACAATGCGTTCTTCATAATTTCTTTTTTTCATATGCTTATAGCACCAGGATGGAGAGTCTTCCATCCGAGACCTTAGCAGGGTCGTTGATGCAACAATTGATGTTGCATCTATGATGGGAATGAGTCATGAATAGGTACATCTTGTTCAATATTTGTACATAGTTCTTTTGTATTGTGAATTCATGCATGATGTCTAACTATATTAACATATGGTGAATGTGGCCTCACTCCTCTAGTCCAATAGTGCATGTAACCAAGGGTGATGTTCAACATATGTCTCCACTCGCTACATAAGAAACCTAACCTCCTGTCCCAGAGAATATTCTTTCAGTGTGATGTTCATTAATTACAAAGTTCAAGATAGTATTTTCTCATGCATATATGTTGATAATTGTTGAGCTAATTTATATAAGATATTCTATTCACAGCATACCATTGCAAAGAGGATTTTAGTAACGAGTAGGAAACCACATGCATCTATACCTCGGATGGATTTAGTGAATGTTTTGTATAATTAATTGAGTCGTAATTTTTTAAAATTTTGTTAGCGATTGAGTATTAGTTTGGTTAGTTGATCAAAAAATTTGAAATTTTCCTTGTAGTCTCTTGAGATACATAGAGGTCCTAGAGGCAAGGTGCATCAAAGTCGGGGAAAAAAAAGAGCAAGTTAGAGTTTTGATGTGTAGTATTGGATAGACAGCCTTTCATTTACATGTACATCATTGAACTTATTGATCCATGTACATTGGCAGGCCATCTAAGGGTCATCTATTTTTGTATTTAAACTTCCAAGATATAGTGTATTTCATATTGTCTATTGATAGATATTCACAACAATAATAAGTGTGATCATACATGTGTGGCCAGTAATGTGTCTATGTTTAATGTTGGACCAATTTGTTGATTCCTTGGATGATTGCATGGTGATATAACAGTCATAACATTGAGAACAATGCATAATTAAAACAATGCACAACGACAACAATGCATAATGACAACAATGCACAACATTGCACATTTACAATTTTCTTGACCATAATCCAATTGCATATACAATGTTAAATTAACAATTCACATTTACTTTATTTTCTTTACCACAACCGAATTATATGAATTATGTGAAATTATGTGAGTGATGCACCTAATCCACAAAACCTACTAACGCACATAACCTACAAAATAATAAACTAATACAATTAAGTGATGCACATAAACTCGTAACCCACTTAAGAACTTAACAAGTGTGACAAACACACATAGCTATGCATCTAGAGTTTCACACACATGTGATGCACTCATGCCACCCATATCATTCATGTTAAATTTTATTGTGATCACACTCATATAACAAGATGAATGGGTGCACATAAGTTCAATGTGACACTATCCTAATAACATGACCATTCACCAATAAACCATTAATCATTTTATCATATGCCCCATTCACAGCTCACCAACTACACTCATACCCCTTTTAATCCTAACCCACTAACCACATAGTGCATCTCATTTTTCACCTAAGTCATGTATGCATCCAATGTACTTAAGTGACATACATAAGGAACAAACCATTTGCATTAGAAGACTTCTCATATATGAATTGCTTCTGTCTTAATATAAGAATTACTTGAGCCAAGGATCAAATTCATCATGCACATTTGTTGAAGTAATTTATTCACATAAATATCTAACCTACATAATAACCTATTGGACATATTAAATGATGCACATTGATGGAACACCTATGAAACACACTTATTTATCCCACATAAGTGATGCTTATCTTTACCTTGAACCACACAACCCCTATACCACTAATCCATATAACTTCATCCCCATTTATGGCTAACCCACTATCCGTAAAGCTCCCAACATATAACCTACTAATGATACTAACCCTAACTACCGAAGTCACTTTGAATCATACCTAACAAACGCAAGAACCCGACACACTTAAGAAACCTACCCAACTAAGTGGAACACATAAACACCTTACCCACATAAGAACCTAACAAACATAAAGAATTCACATATGTGACATGCCTAAGTGATACACCTATGTGACCCACATAAATTAAATTGGAATTTGGAATGAATACTTTCATGTAACAAATATATGGGATGAACAATCATCATCGACAAAAAAAATCCTAGAGTTCATTCGACAAAAACTTGCTTCCTAGAGGCTTTAAGGAACACATGCTAAATTCCTGTTAGGGGCATAGAATTCCAACAATGTAGTAGAAATGAGTTCTATGATATCCAACAAGTGTATCTGGACAGGTTCTATGTGGTAATGGTAGCCACAAGTTATTGCCAAAGAAATTCCCAAAGTTGACCCCTTTCTACAAGAATTGCACTTTCCCTTACTCACCAAAACCCTAGTTTCCAAAATCATCCTAAAATATAATATTTGATCAATATGCCGATAGGATAGGGGAAACCCTAGTGTTAATATGATTTCTTGATTCCAATGAATTCAACAGTTTGTTAATCTGATCCATGGTCGTCCTTTTATGGATAATTAATAGTCACCTCCTAGAGGAATTCAACGACACATTTTCAATCCCTGCCGTGGGCATATAATTCCAATTGTGGCACATAAATGAGATCCTAAAAGTATTTCCAGGTAGGTTTCATTTGGTAATGTTATCCACAAGTTCCCAGTAGAGGAATTCCCAAAGTTGACCCCTTTGTGCAAGAATTGCATTGTCCCTTACTTAGTGAAACCCTAGTTTCCAAAACCATCCTAAAAAATGCTCTCTAGTCCATTGTACTAAGGGAGAGGGGAACCCCTAGTGTTAATTCGATGCACTAATTGCAACAGAGTTGACGGTTCATTGATCTAATCCACGATCATCATTTTATTTCCAGTTGCAACTCGCCTCCTAGAGGCATTCAAGGACATATGCAGAATCCATGTCGAGGGAATAGAATTACAACCATGGTGAAAAAATGAGTACCATGAGATCCTTCAAGTGTGTCTAGGAAAGTTCCACATGGTAATGATATCCACAATTTTTTGGTCGAGGAATTGCCAAAGTTGACCCCTTTTTACAAGAATTGCAGTGTCTCTTATAGAGCAAACCCCTAGTTTCCAAAACCATCCATAAAACATGATCCATGAGTCATGGAACTAGAGGAAAGGGGAGCCCCTAGTTTTAATATGATGTTATGATTCTAATGGAGTTAACGTTTCTCCTATCCAAGACAAGGTCGTCATTTTATGGTGAGTTGTAACTCGCCCCCTAGAGACATTAAGGGACAAATGTTGAATCCCTAACGGGGGCATAGAATTCCAATTGTGGCACAAAACTGAGTTTCGTGAGATATTGCAAGTTTGCCTAGGTAGGTTTCACATGGGAACTCTATCCACAATTTCTCGATAGAGGAATTCCTAAATTTGACCCTTTTGGGCAAGAATCGCAATGTCCCTTATAGAGTGAAACCGTAGTTTCCAAAATTGTCCGAAAAGACGATCCCTTCTCCATGGAACTAGAGGAGAGGGGAATCCCTAGTGTTAATATGATGTCCTAATTATAACCAAGTCAATACTTTTGCGATATGATTCATGAATTTTTCTCTATGTCCATTTTTAAGTCACTCCATGTAGCCATTTAGGGACAAATGCCAAATTGGTCTCAGAGCGTAAAACCACCACTAAGCATTTGAATCGCATTCTATAAGTTTGTAAATGTGTATCTAGGCATGGAAAATGGGATCACACTAAGCAAAGGATTTCATGGTGGGTTTCAAGGAATTTTACCCCCTAATACAAGCATTTATAGGGTTTGTAGGGTTTAGGCTACAAACTAGGGTTTGTGGATATTTGGAAGTTATCCTTGAAATATTTGTTGTGTTTTAAAATCATGTCTGGTTATCATTGATCAATGGGGCAATCACATTTTACATTAAACTGATTAGTCAACCTAGGGATTTCACAAACTAGGGCCTAGCCTACAAACTAAGGTTTACATTGTAAACTAGGAGTTAGACTACAAGCTAGAGTTTAAAAGTACAATATAGGGATTCTACAAGGTCAATGATGAAATTTCAAAGTTTTAAATGTGTGAATGCCTAATAATAGGTATTACTTTATGGGGACATTTCATTTGACCTTATTTTAACACTTGCATTAGGAAATTGCATGAAAACTTGGATTGTTGCCATAATATCCTTGGAGGACCAAATTCAAGATTCAATGTAGAGGTAGGGGTTTAGTATAACATAGAGGATGTGGCACAAGGTATTGTTGACAAATAGGATACCAACATATGAAAGGATTTTGATATGTAATTATGTTTTATAGCATGATTTTTTTGGGACTTGTGTGCATATTTGTGCATAATGGTTTATATTCAAGTGGATGCACATGAATATATATTTAGAATGAAAATGATTAAATTTTAGTTGTACATTATAATTTGAGCTAGGGTTTAGGATAAAAACTAGACTTTCTAGGATTTTGAATACAAACTAGGGTCTAGGTGCAATGAAGAGTAGATCGATGACATCCAAACTTCAACATTTGGTGCAAGTGGCATTGTGCACTTATTATTCTAGATTAGTAACTTCTAGGTTTTTGTATTTTGTTCCTATGGTTAAATTAATGTTTCTAGAGTAGATGAGCTTTGTATGGTTTCTAGGGATATATTATAAGGTTTCTATGTTAGACTAGGTTAATATGTTTGGGGAGGAAAATGTTAGATATTTAAGAATTGGAGAGTATTATTCAATTCAACCAGTAAGAGATCCTTGTGAACATGGATGAAGATTCTAGGTCTCTCATGATTAGTTCTTTGGGGTTAGATTAATTTTTTTTGGGTAGATTAGGTTTCAAAGGTTTCTAGGTATAGATTAAGTTTCTATTTTGTAGAATTGGTTTCTAGGATTCTAGATTGGGTTTCTAGGGATATATTGCATGAGTCATGTAAGTATGAATGTAAGACAACAAATCCATGATGAAGCTTATGTAATTTTTAAAGTTTTATAATTCTATGTAATTTATCAATCTATCAAGTTGTCAATGTCTGGATACAATAGTCAAAATATTAATTTCAGTAACCAGTGAGACCATAAAACAAACTCATAACATACATGTACACCACATACCTATAACATAGTATACAATATAACATGCATAGGAAATAAATGACTTCCTACCTATGGTCATTTGACTAGACCATCGAGATCACCTCTAATACCAACAATATCCTTTAACCTCTTGTTCTCAGAGTAAGGAAAGAAGTATCATGCATTTGATGAGTTCTTCCTTGGAATTGTTTGCAGTTGTAGGTTTGTGCCAGTAACTAAGTTTGTATAATGGCATACAATATGATCTAGTATATAATCTTAAAATACATAACCTTATTTCTTTGGTGCATGGGAAACTTGTGTCAAATATTCTCCTTTCATAACCATTGAACCAATCGAAAAATCATTACCCTCAGAGTCCCTTAATGAGACATTGAGGGTCTACTTTCCATCCAAGAAATGTTCCATCCAATAGTTAGTTCCCCATTCATTGTTTGTCGGGGAAACCACTATGTATATATTCCCTGCATAAAATAATGTGTGAACATAGGAGTTAGCTAAATAAACGCAACTAGTCATCAAAAATTTCAAAATTATCAAGATATTAGTCAAACCCAGTTGTATAAGATCAAATTTGTGGCCATAGTCTAAAGAAATACTTGATTGGTCCTCCTTCAACTGGGATAATTCTGCAATATATGTTGACCGATAGGAAGTAATACATGATCCCAACTATCAATACAATATGTGGATTCACAATTGTAGCATTCACCACTACTACATGGAGAATAAAAACAAGAGAGATTCCTTGTCCACATTTCATCTATAGAATTATCTGGCATTCTAACTAAATGAAATGCATGAGTTCCTTGGAAGGCCTCACACTCATATAGGTATGATCAATTTACATCGACCACATCCCAAAAATACCTATGTACATGTTCTTTTATAGTCGATTTGGCTTCTTTCCTTCTTTCTCCCTCCCCCATGACTGAAGAACACCATTCTACAATGGGGTTTGCATCTCGGATGAGCAAAAAGGTTGTGAACTTCATTTTTTCGTATATAATGCATTGTTGATACATGTACCTTCTCCATAATGTTCCTCTTTTATGTGTCTGATCTCAAAATAGTTCCAAATATGTGTCACCTTGTGCCTTTTTCTGAGCATCGACAATCATTGGAAGACACAAGCATTTTTTAATTTCCCCGCATAACCATCAGACCAAATCCAATGTTCTTCCATTTGTATATTGTTATCCTTCAAGTGATTGTAGAACAATTGAAGTTGTGTTGTACAAAATCGAAGTTGTGACACCTTTCATCACTTATGTAGAAGTGATACTCGTTTAATAAAACCATGTTGTCTTCAGTACTATTTTCTCCATGTCTATAGGTGATATGGACCATTATGATTAACTGGAATGAGTGATAGTATTGACTATGAATCTTGTTTTGTGGTGGAAGAGTGTAGTTTTCCACAAAATTGAACACGAATAAGATAGTGCCAATAAGAAATGTATCCCTACACATTCTAAACTATTCATCTTGCCAATGCAGCACATGTAAATTATTTACATATGATTGTGTCTTTTTAAAGAATCCCTCCATGAAGTCGCAAATACATACCTGGTAGATCAACAGTAAAGACATATATCAATAGATTGTTACATATGAAATTGCAATATAAAGAAAAAAAATATTATTCAAGAAATCATTGCCAACCTAAGAAGTGTCCAATTGTTATTTTTTTTCCATTCCCTCCATCAATATCATATGTGGCATATTTGAATGACTACAATTTCACCTCTTGCCTCCCAAGTTCATGCTCATTGGTCACATGTATACATTTTTCCAATAATTCCATTCCACTACACCCTAGGCATGACCCATCTATCCAAGGTATTTGATAAAAATGTGCAACCTTCTATCCCTTTGCAATAAATTCTATGAACAAAGTCTCCAGATGACATCAGCGACAATGTAGATGATCATTCCTGCATAAGGGTTTTATGCAATACATGCAAATTGTGTGTTTGTGTCATGATAATAATCGTACTCAATGTGGTATCAACAACAACATGTGTTACGAGTTGTATTTATTTTAACATACCATGGTTTGTATTTCTTGAAGGACTTTTGGCCCAATTTAAGTTCATTATGTTCGTGCCTAAATAGCTCATATAATTATGTGTGTGTCATGTCAAGAAAATGTTTAATGTGGGGTTCAGAGTCCCTTGAACACCTTCTCACTTTTAGCACATCTTTTTGGTTGGAAGAAGTTCTAGCATTGTAGTACCAAAAATATTGCATCAAACCCTTTACCACATCAATGAGCTTCATATCATAGTGTGGAAACCTTCCAATGAAGTCCCGAACATCTATTTGACCTATTTCAAGTTGTTCTCTTCTAAAAAATTACCTATGGAGTGTTTTAACATTCAAATTAATAAATTTGGATGTTGTCTTAACAAGAAGAAGGGTCCTGATGCTTTTGTTTACGATTGATTATGACAACACACGGAGAGCTAGATTGAGATATTGTTAAGTGGGACTAATGGATAAGAGCATGTGTTTCTTCTTAAGAGGTCACAGGTTCAAATCCAAAGGGGGGTAGTGTATGTACACCTCTGTAGACTTTAGCTGTTAAATCACTGCGCAGAGGGGTTCTCATACACCAAATTGGTGTCTCACTTGGAAATGACCTTAAAAATAGATTATTGTTATTATTATTATTATTATTAAGAACCCACGTCAACCCTCCTTTTTATTTCATTAGTATATTTTGTGGGACGCATATGCTTTGTAAGTCTTCCTGTTAGTATGATGTTTCATCCCACATTCATGGGGAGTAATGGTTGTTTAGATTAGACTTAGTATATAAGTGAGTGTTGACTCCAATGAAGGTATCCAAGAGTTATTTTGTATTCAGCTTGCTCAAAGGAGGTTTCCCCCTCGAAGCAATTTCCTTGGCACAAGTGGGAATTTTTTTTCTCTTATTTTTGGCCCAAAAAAAAGAGGGAAAAAATGGGCGATGAATTTCAAATCAATTTCTGAAACTTTTTGCATACAATCAGAAGAAAAAAGTTGCAGATATGAATTCTTCTTGCAAAAATACATAGTTTAAAAAAAAACATCTCATTTGGAGTTTTGAAAGTGGAGATATCGCGGACTTATAATCAGCCATTTTCTAGAATTTCGGTGACAGCCACAAAAATTATAGAGCGAAAATCATTTAACCGAGTACCTAGATTTCTATTCCGATAGAGTGGGTAGATGTATAGTGGTTGTTATATTTCTAGAAATAAGTTGTATTAGCAATTCTGAGCAATATAGATGAGGTTATGCTCATCTTAAAAAAAAAATCTTGAAACCCTAGCTCTATTTATGGGTATTTTTGGGCATTGTGTGGAATTTCTGCCAAATTTTTTTTAGTGTTGTGATTATTGCAATACTTCTTCTTCTTTGCATTGATATTATTCATTCATATCAAGGAATAAACACTATCCACTTAACTATGGGAAGTACTTGGGCCTAGCCTTAAAACTCATTGTGAAGAGTACCACAGGAACCCCGAAATATCTGGCCATTGAGAGTACCTGCAAAGAGAAAAGGGAAACAACCCCTACCTGATTGACTAGTTCCACCTTTGAGGTAAACTAAGAGTTTTTTGTTTGTGGAAAACTGGTTATCAGTTTTACCTGAGTCGTGGAGTGAGGGGTATTTCCCCAATACGCAAGCCATTAGACAAAATTGGTGGCCAAGTGAATCCCTTGAACCTTTAGGAAGCCGCCCATACATGGGGTATATATCCATTTCCAATTGATAAAGCACAGAATTCCAGAACAGCCACAGATCATTTCCACTGAACCTAAAAATGAAATATGCTTATGGTTGTCACCTACACAGGCACAAATAAACAAATGGAAGAATAACTTGTCACCATCAAGACCAAGGCTTGGAGCTTTTGATAAAAAAATTATTGTCACATATTCTTATGTGGTATTTTGGATCCTGCCCTTGGATGAACATAGGTATTTGGGCTTGATTGGTTAACTTTTTTCCTCCGAATCTTTCTATAAAGTAGGTCAAAGCTCTTGTCCATGTCTGCAATCTTGATTGATGGGTATCCCACCATCTAGCAGCTTGTCCTGCAAAGGTTTCCACTAAGCTTTGTAGTCGGCCATGTTCACCAATGTTTCTGGATACTTGTTATATATGCATAACTGGTGATTCTCTTTCTTTGTACCTTGGGATTTGTGTGATATTTACATTTGCTGGTTTTAGGGTAGGATATTCCTTGGTTTTATTTTCAAATAATTTTGGGATGATGGACACCAAGAAGCACTGTTGGACTGGTTTCTTCTGCACTTTTTGAATGGTCCAGCAACCTCTTGCTTGTGTTTCATAGTTTTCGACTTCCCAATCATATAATTCTGCATTTGAATTGTATCCCACTGAATTTTGATTTCCTAAGTAAAGTTCACTATAGACATTGGTTTCTATGTAGTGTTCATTGTTTTGTATTTGATATAATTGTTGGATGTCGACTTCTTCATCAATAGGTTCTATCCAAGGTTCTCCTTGGGATGGATGGATAGGTACTATGACCTTTTGTCCATTTCCTTTTAGTTTTATGCTTTCCTTGTCTAAGGATATCGATGCTTTCATTTTTCTTCCCCAAGGTCGACCTACTAACACTGGGAAAGAACTGGATCATTCCTTAGGGTCAATAATTTCAAATACAACTTTGGTCGATATTCCTTTTATGGTTGTATTGACATTTCTCCAAACTCCGATAGGTTCAATTAGACCTTGGTCGGCTAATTTCAGGTATATTCTTGATTCGTATAGTCGAGGTCTACCCAATTGTTCCTCAGTAACACGAGTCATAACGTTTACTTGTGACCTGAAGTCGAGCACCACTTGTTAAACATGGGATCCTTCAATTTCTAGGTCGACAAGTGGGTCGGTGTCACTTTTGTCCTTCTGGTTTAGACTGCAGATATTTTTGTTTGTTTTTCTGTATTATTGTTGTGTTTTATTTTATACATTAAGTCAATGAATTGAGACACTGCTTTATTAGTTTGTACTAAACGTATTAGTTCTTTAACTATGATTTGTTGATTATCATCAACTTCTTCTTATCGAGCAAATTCTTTAAATATATTTGTTGCATCCTTATACCACTGTTTTTGTTTAGCTGGGTTAGGATAATCATTCTTTTCGTTGATTTTGCTTATTTGTGGTTTATCACTCCCAATTTTTGTCCCTTGTTGGGTTACTATATGCAGATACTTTGTATTGATTATATCATGTTTTTGAGTGCACGACAAGACATTAACATTTTTCTTTTTATTTATTTTATCAAGCATAGTAGGGAAATCCTCTAATGAGTAATCCCCTACTCCACAGCTGGTACAAAATTTTTAAATCAGTTCTATCCTTATATGGGCAGTCTTCATATCGGTGACCTTCTTTGTAGCACGTGAAGCATTGGATGGGTTGACGTGGTCTGTTATCGTGATTCCCAGAGAATCGGCCTTGACCTCCATATCCTCCATGTCGGTTGTTGAATCGTCGCTCATATCAATGACCTGCGTACCTTTGATTATTCTGTTTGTTTTGAGCATTTTTTCACTGATCATTGTTCTGCACAACTGCGTCTGTCTGGTAGACTGCCTGGTAGTTTTGTCGATTTTTTAAGTTTAGGTGGCAGTCTGCCATGGCGTGACTTCTCACTTCACAGATAGCACACCAAGATGCTTTACCATTTTTCATGTTAAACGGGAAATATTTTGTTGTGTGTTCTCCATGTTCTTGGAAGATGTCACAGAAGCACTTTCTCTACACAAATCGAACGTCCTGTCAGCTGATGTCTTGTCAACAGTTATCTTTTGGATGTTCGGCCATTGAGAATTTCGTGCACTAGACATCCTGACTCTTAAGGTTTAGCTCTTTTAATGATTTTTGCATGATTTTGAGATGTTCTTCCAGTCTAGTATCCGTGGGATATGCTAGGAAGTCTTCATCCATCTCCACTTGTAAGGCTTTAGTAAGCGCATCTTTGTATGTTTTGAACGTCTACAGGCTTATGTGCCACCAAATTTTCTATGATAGACCTACAAGGAACCATTGAATTAATAGTTTCTCATCAATTACATAGTCCAATTACCTGAGGAGGTCTTTCCAACATTTGTCGTAGTTGCGGACAAATTCTGCTGGCTTTTGTGATGTTGTTTTCAATTTTTTAGTTGCCAGATGTTTTGCATCTGGAGTTTTAAAGAATGAAAAAAATTGCGTTTTAATCTCTTCTTTGGATGCTTGAGGGGTTATTCCAGTAAAGGTCATGTACCACGTGAGTGCTCTTTTCATCAAGGCACCAGTGAACTGTGCTATCTGTCTATCTTCATCTATGACCTGGTTTTCCTCTTATGTTGACTCACAGATGAACCAATGTTGTCTAAGATCTTCGACACCCTCATATAGAGGGATATGCACTGATCTGTGACCCATGTCGAATTTGCTGTCACTATCTTCTTTAGGAGGTGGAGGTGGTGGGGGTAGTGGAATGTTTTTCTTGTTTCTTTGTGTAGAACTGTTGTCGACGGAACTCTTATTCCCGTCGGTTGTTTTTTTTGTCATTTCTTCTCTGACAAGCAGTTGGTCGGGGTTGACTTCTCCTGTTGATGTCCAACTGCAATTATTTGTATGTAGGTCCAAATTTTTTGTATTCTCCAAAGCTTTATTTGGCAGGGGAGTGCTCCTTCATGTGTCGGGTAAAGTAAGTGGATACTTTGGTTGAAAGGGTACGCTTGAACCATGAACCAATTCCCTCCTCTGGTCAATGGATCACTAAATGATTATCATCATTTATTTCATCGTCTAGTCAATTCCATATACCAAACTCACCAGCTCTTAGTCTTAAATCTTCTTTTACAATGGCTTGCATCCTACTACTTAGATTTGTTGGAGACAGATGTTACGGAGAGAAATTCCTATGGCTTGGGGTACCACAACAGACAGCTAGACTCCAGAAATCAATCTTTCCCAATATGCAATAGAAATAAAACAATCTAACCCTAAAGGATCGAACCTCGTACCTTATTCCGGACGGTTGAAGTAGATCCCTGTTGAGCTTTCCAATCTTTAGCTTGAATTGTTATAGCACGTCCTCAACAACAAGTAAACAATACAAGCATACTATATTTCATGGTGTTAGATCTATTCTAGCATATATAATCAATAATGTATAAGCATTTGACATATTCCAATGGATGCAACATTCATTCAAATACACATTACTGGACAGGAAAAGATATTTCTATTAATATGAATCAGAGATTACAAGTGACAACCTCTGATGGCACGTCTGCGAACCGGAGAAACTGAATCCCCCATTTGGGCCTCCACCACCTCAATCCTCCATCAATCCGATAGCAAGCTCACTAACAAAGGCAAGCTTGGGAAGAACACAACAGTGCTCCAAAGGGACAAAGGGATGCAGACTCAAGTATAGTTTTGGCAACAATGGACTATAGTTTCGATACTCTCAATTCTCTCTTATCTATCCCCCCTTTCAATGTACCAAGGGGTTCCTTATATAGCTTTTCAAATGGATACTGAAAGGTCGAATCTGTGCGATCTCAAGGCATATGGAAGGCCAGGAGTCATATGAGTCGGATCCAAGTCAAGGAACGCTCCAAAGGATTTTGGATTATGCACACATCCCGATGTACGCGACTATAGAGGGAATATCCGCGTATGTACTCGGTTATCGGGGAAAAGGCCGCGTATATCATTTTTCTAATGTTTTTAGGGATGGTCAATGATACATCAAAAGACAACAAATGGTCCATAGGGGATAATGAGTCTGCAGCAGGACAGGGGAAGGCCATACAATGTGTGATTCACCTAGTGTGGTGAAATCCGCTATAACATATGCCCCCTAATGTATGAGATCAGAGGGGTTATACGATGGCCGAAATACATTATAAGTCCATCCCAGAAGTGAAGTGATGAAGGTACCCAAATGGAAGACCAGCAACCCAATCAGCATAATACCATAATACAACTCTGCATATAACTGCAAATACATCTAGCAATCCCGGATACATAAGAGTACAATGGCCATGAATAGGCATGAAACATGATAGAACATATGTGGTCATCGCCACGTACAATATACATAGATCAGAATCTCCATGATGAAGATATACAAAGTACAATGGTCTCCACATAGGCTGAAGATATATAACAGATCAAGATCTCCATAGTGGCTAGAAATGTATGACATATACTGGAACAAGTCATGAGAGCTGAAATCTCATGAACACTGGCACGATAAAGGAGGTAGCATATAGTGGATGCCACCAATCTAGAAGGTCTTCTACACGAACCGCTATGAGTACATGTCCTACTATGCGAATAGAGGTGTCGAGGTCGAACATAGTAGTCCATCGTCTTATTACCGGTCATTGATGTATACCGTTAACAGATGCGAGATCACCCACCAATAATGAAAATGGGAATCAAGGTACTAGAGTGCAAACTAACAAGTGTGAATAAATGTGTTGAGGTTGAACACTTGAGAGAATCCATCGATCAGGGGACATTGATGTATTCCCAAAACTGTCGATGGCGAGGGAAACTGGCACTGATGACTGCAAGTCTCAAGGCACTCAAAATGACTCTAGATTCCAATCCCAGAATAAATGATCTAAAGTCGATGGGATGAAATCCGCTGGAAGGAGGGCATTAGGGCATCCCCCATCATCCAACACGAGGTACTCAGCAAGGCTGTATAATATGGAAGAACTCGATCATAAGGTGCACGAACCAGTAACTGTACCGGGAATGGCCGACATGTAAAGTCAAGATAACTGAGGAATGGCCGACTCAGGTTTCAACTTCCTTCGAACAAGAGCATAACGGTGTATGGTGACTGAATGAAGGCAGCATAGACTCGATATACAAACTGGGACATCTCTATGACACAGGAGGCATCAATAGAGGCTCCATAGGGACTGGAAGCTTAACCAGTCGGTGGAGATAAAACTCAGATAACGAGTATAGCTCCTAAAGTCAAACTATAACCCAACCAATGGATGTGATATACAGTGCTCTGTTCGAAGGTGACACGACTCGACAGCTGCCAAAGATAATATCTTTTCTTGTCCGGATTTTTGGTTTTTTGATTTTTTTGGTCTTTTTCAGTTATTTGAAAAGCTTGAAAAAGGAATAAACTAGCTTTATAGTTATAAACTAGGAGGAGATGAGTGTCATTTGGGGCAAACAACTAGTTCCAAGCATTGGAACATACCTATGCTCAATGCAAGGATACATGTGTAGGATATCGACACTCGGGGGAAAATCCCCTCCCGATAAAAAGGGAATCAAGCTGCGAAAGATATAAATAAAGGCTCTGCATGGCTAGACATGAGACAAGCTCGGGCTATATGGTGGAAACGCAATGTCAGGGGAGCCGGCATAAAGCTCAATAAGACATGCAAAGCGCATGATAATGCATCCACAACTTGATACAAGGGGAGTCCGGGGGAAAACAGGCCAGCATAAGATCAAGAGGAGTATGAAGCTCTTGCTAAATGTCATGGCAATACTATACACCGGACTCCCACACCCTAAAGGGGGAAACATCGGCATGGGCACCAAATGCAAATAAGGCGCTAACTAGGGTACCCATGTAAGGTGAGTCTCTACCACTCATATCATGCCACTTTTATAGCAGCAAGAAGGTTCCGTGACATAATAGAGTGGGTTCGTACCTAAGGATATAGTGACATGGTCATAAGGTCATGCAAAATGCAAACGGTGGTGAGCCTAACCTATATTCCAGTATAGACGTAATACCTGTGATAAGCACGAACGGTCTCTGGTCACAAAAGAAGCATCCAACAGACAACTTCAGACCCAAGGAAGACCCAACCACACTCACAACCCACCCAACAACTTCCCACAACATCAGACTCACCAAAAGGGAGGATGTACGCGACTGTATAAAGAACAGCTGCGTATGTACGTGAATTTTGGCCAAAAATCCGCGTATGTACGCCACTTTTGTCCAAAAACCCGCGTATACAGAGAAGGCGGTGGTAAAAAGCACGACAAGGGTAAACCAATAAAGGGGAGTGTCAATGGACAAACAGGCTATAACATGCGACACAGAAACAGGGAGAAACAGAGAGCAAATCAATAATATCAAGCCCATTGTGCCCCCAACCCCAAAGAAAAACAAGGAACATCCCCAGGGGAGTCACCAATTCTGTTACGGAGAGAAATTCCTATGGCTTGGGGTACCACAACAGACAGCTAGACTCCAGAAATCAATCTTTCCCAATATGCAATAGAAATAAAACAATCTAACCCTAAAGGATTGAACCTCATACCTTATTCCGGACGGTTGAAGTAGATCCCCGTTGAGCTTTCCAATCTTAAGCTTGAATTTTTATAGCACGTCCTCAACAACAAGTAAACAATACAAGAATACTATATTTCATGGTGTTATATCTATTCTAGCATATATAATCAATAATGTATAAGTATTTGACATATTCCAATGGATGCGGCATTCATTCAAATACACATTACTGGACAGGAAAAGATATTTCTATTAATATGAATCAGAGATTACAAGTGACAACCTCTAACGGCACGTCTGCAAACCGGAGAAACTGAATCCCCCACTTGGGCCTCCACCACCTCAATCCTCCATCACTCCGATAGCAAGCTCACTAACAAAGGCAAGCTTGGGAAGAACACAACAGTGCTCCAAAGGGACAAAGGGATGCAGACTCAAGTATAGTTCTGGCAACAATGGACTATAGTTTCGATACTCTCAATTCTCTCTTATCTATCCCCCCTTTCAATGTACCAAGGGGTTCCTTATATAGCTTTTCAAATGGATACTGAAAGGTCGAATCCATGTGATCTCAAGGCATATGGAAGGCCAGGAGTCATATGAGTCGAATCCAAGTCAAGGAACGCTCCAAAGGATTTTGGATTATGCACACATCCCGATGTACGCGACTATAGAGGGAATATCCGCGTATGTACGCAGTTATCGGGGAAAAGGCCACGCATATCATTTTTCTAATGTTTTTAGGGATGGTCAATGATACATCAAAAGACAACAAATGGTCCATAGGGGATAATGAGTCTGCAGCGGGATAGGGGAAGGCCATACAATGTGTGATTCACCTAGTGTGGTGAAATCCGCTATAATAATAGAGGTCTTACCTCTTGGGGAACTTCTATTTGGAGAGATTCTCACTTCTCTATCCACAAGTCTTCTTCCATGGGTGATGCCTCTTCATCCATGCCTTCTTCCTGTCGGTCATGACCCGACTCTGGCGGATTTCTTTTTTGGTCTATCACCCTAGTACCCATTCCTCTTTGTAGTGCTATAGCTCTTTCTCTTCTTTCTTCCCTTCTTTTCAGCCTCTTCTCCCTCTCTATTTTCTGTAAATATGTCATACCTTTATGTGTCACTGTTGGTTTGATTTCCTTTTTAGGTTGATTTTTCATCGCTGGTGATGATATCTCTTTTTAGTCGACTAGAATCCTGTTCACTTTACCTCGACATATGACCAGCTACCCCCCCATGGCCTACTCGATGCTTTAGAAAGCTCGGATAGTTCTGTTTACTTGCTTAGGAAATATTCCCACTCCCTTTTGGAAATGAATTTCTCCCACTTCCTTTGTTTCTCCTCACAGCTAGAATTATGTGGCGGTTTGTGTAGTGATGGACGAGGTTCAACGATATGAACCACTCCTTTTTCTATCAGGAATTTGAAGAGCAAGGTCGGTAAGGAGCACAAGAATTGCTCAGTAAGGTTTGTATAGAATTTCTTCTGAATGGTTTCTACTTGAGTTCTTTCTTCTATAGCTTGCTCCTCGTAGAATTTGTCAGTGATCTTTTCAAACCACTCCGACAGGTTTGTTCTTCCCCCTTGAGTCAGTTTCTCTAGAAGCTGTTGGTCCTTAGTTGCTTCTGGATTTTTCATCCAGAAGTTTTTTTCAAGAAATGGGGCACCAATTCTACAAACTTCTCAAGGGTTTCGGTAAAGAATATTTCCTTTTCCTGAGCAGTCATTAATCTGTTTCTTCGCGCGTAATTTTGCAAGTAATTTGCTATCTTGCGCTCCCACTAGTCTTTAATCCCCTATTTTGATATCATCTGCTTGTATTCATATCAGGTATGTACTACCAGCAACAAAACCAATGTTGTAATCTCACGAATCATAAAGGGTTACCAATAATACACATTAAAAGCATACAAACATATAAGAGACAAGAGACAAGACATAGATGTGGAATAACAAATTATATTATAGTGAAAGGGTTCATACAAAATACATAACTGAACTGAGTTCTCATCTGGCTCAACGGCCTAATATATATGATTTACAAATAGTTACAAATAACTACCTATTGGTTCGGTCAATGGACACGACCTTATCTAGATGACTTAATCTCTAATTAGTCGGCTGATCGACTTAGTCGGCTTACCGACCAGCTCCTCCAACAAGTGACTTGAAAATCGACATAGAGAAAAATTCAAGAATCATATCACAAAAGTATCGACTTGGTTATAATCAGGAAATCATATTAACACTAGGGGTTCCCCTCTTCTCCAGTTCCATGGAGAAGGGATCGTCGTTTAGGACAATTTTGTAAACTACGGTTTCACTCTATAAGGGACATTGCAATTCTTTCCCAAAAGGGTCAAATTTAGGAATTCCTCTATCGAGAAATTATGGATAGCATTCCCATGTGAAACCTACCTAGGCACACTTGCAATATCTCACAAAGCTTGGTTTTGCACCACAATTGGAATTCTATGCCCCTATTAGGGATTCAACATGTGTCCCTTAATGCCTTTAGGGGGCGAGTTACAACTGACCATAAAATGATGACCTTGTCTCGGATAGAAGAACCGTTAACTCCATTAGAATCATAGCATCATATTAAAACTAGGTGCTGCCCTTTCCTCTAGTTTAACAACCTATGGATCATGTTTTATGGATGGTTTTGGAAACTAAGGGTTCGCTCTATAAGAGACACTGCAATTCTTGTACAAAGGGGTCAACTTTGGAAATTCCTTGACCAAAAAATTGTGGATATCATTACCATGTGGAACTTACCTAAACACACTTGTAGGATCTCATGGTACTCATTTTTTCACCACGGTTGGAATTCTATTCCCTCGACATGGATTTTGCATGTGTCCTTGAATGCCTCTAGGAGGCGAGTTGCAATTGGAAATAAAATGATGATCGTGGATCATATCAATGAACCGTCAACTCTGTTGGAATTAGTGCATTGAATTAACACTAGGGGTTCTCCTCTTTTCTAGTACAATGGACTAGGGATCATTTTTTAGGATGGTTTTGGAAACCAGGGTTTCACTTAGTAAGGGACAATGCAATTCTTGCACAAAGGGGTCAACTTTGGGAATTCCTCTACTAGGAACTTGTGGATACCATTACCAAATGAAACCTACCTAGAAATACTTTTAGGATCTCATAGATCTCATTTCTGTGCCATAATTGGAATTATATTCCCACGACATGGATTGAACATGTGACGTTGAATTCCTCTAGGAGGTGACTATTAATTATCCATAAAAGGACGACCATGGATCAGATCAAAAAACTGTTGAATTCATTGAAATCAAGAAATCATATTAACACTAGGGGTTCCCCTATCCTATGGGAATATGGATCAAATATTGTATTTTAGGACGATTTTGGAAACTAGAGTTTTGGTGAGTAAGGGAAAGTACAATTCTTGCAGAAAGGGGTCAACTTTGGGAATTTCTTGGGCGATAACTTGTGGCTACCATTACCACATAGAACCTGTCTAGATACATTTTTTGGATATCATAGAACTCATTTCTACTACATGGTTGGAATTCTATGCCCCTGACAGGAATTTAGCATGTGTTCCATAAAGCCTCTAGGAAGCAAGTTTTTGTCGAATGAACTCTAGGAGTTTTTTTGTCGATGATGATTGTTCATCCCATATATTTGTTAGATGAAAGTCTTCATTCCAAATTCCAATTTATTTTATGTGGGTCACATAGGTGTATCACTTAGGCGTGTCACCTATGTGAATTCTTTATGTTTGTTAGGTTCTTATGTGGGTAAGGTGTTTATGTGTTCCACTTAGTTGGGTTGGTTTCTTAAGTGTGTCGGATTCTTGTGTTTGTTAGGTATGATTCAAAGTGACTTAGGTAGTTAGGGTTAAGATCATTAGTAGGTTATATGTTGGGTGCTTTAGGGATAGTGGGTTAGCCATAAATGGGGATGAAGTTATATGGATTAGTGGTATAGGGGTTGTGTAGTTCAATGTAAAAGATAAGCATCACTTATGTGGGATAAATAAGTGTGTTTCATAGGTGTTACATCTATGTGCATCATTTAATATGTCCAATAGGTTCTTATGTAGGTTAGATATTTATGTGAATAAATTACTTCAACAAATGTGCATGATGAATTTGATCCTTGGCTCAAGTAATTATTATATTAAGACAAAATCAATTCATATATGAGAAGTCTTGTGAGGCAAATGGTTTGTTCCTTATGTATGTCACTTAAGTACATTGGATGCATAAGTGACTTAGGTGAAAAATGAGATGCACTATGTGGTTAGTGGGTTAGGATTAAAATGGGTATGAGTGTAGTTGGTGAGCTGTGAATGGGGCATATGATAAAATGATTAATGGTTTATTGGCGAATGGTCATGTTATTAGGATAGTGTCACATTGAACTTATGTGCACCCATTCATCTTGGTATATGAGTGTGATCACACTAAAATTTAACATGCATGGTATGGGTGGCATGAGTGCATCACATGTGTGTGAAACTCTAGATGCATAGCATATGTGTGTTTGTCACACTTGTTAAGTTCTTAAGTGGGTTACGAGTTTATGTACATCACTTAATTGTATTAGTTTCTTATTTTGTAGGTTATGTGCATTAGTATCTTTTGTGGATTAGGTGCATCACTCACATAAATTCACATAATTCATATAATTCGAGTGTGGTAAAGAAAATCAAGTAAATGTGAATTGTTAATTTAACATTGTATATGAAATTGGATTGTGGTCAAGAAAATTGTAAATATGCAATGTTGTGCATTGTTTTAATTATGCATTGTTGTCATTGTGCATTGTTGTAATTTTGCATTGTTCTCAATGTTATGACTGTTATATCACCATGCAATCATCCAAGGAATCAAAAAATGGTCCAACATTAAACATAGACACATTACTGGCCACACATGTATGATCACACTTAGTATTGTTGTGAAGATCTGTCAATAGACAATATGAAATAGTCTATATCTTGGAAGTTTAAATACAAAAATAGACGACCCTTAGATGGCATGCCAATGTACATGTATCAATAAGTTCAATGACGTACATGTAAATGAAAGTACGTCTATCCAATATTACACATCAAAGCTCTAACTTGCTCTTGTTTTTCCCTGAATTTGATGCACCTTGCCTCTAGGACCTCTATGTATCTCAGGAGACTACAAAGAAAAGATCAAATTTCTTGATCAACTAACCAAAGTAATACTCAATCGCTAGCAAACTTTAAGAAAATTATGACTCAATTAATTATACAAAACACTCACTAAATCCATCCGAGGTATAGATGCATGTGGTTTCCTATTCCTTACTAAAATCCTCTCTGCAATGGTACGCTGTGAATAGAATATCCTATATAAATTAGCTCAACAATTATCAACATATATGCATGAAAAAATACTATATTGAACTTTGTAATTAATGAACATCACACTGAAATAATATGCTCTGGGACAGGAGGTTAGGTTTCTTATGTAGCGAGTGGAGATATATGTTGAACATCACCCTTGGTTGCATGCACTGTTGGACTATAGGAGTGAGGTGACATTCACCATATGTTAATATAGTTACACATCATGCATGAATACATAATACAAAAGAACTATGTACAAATATTGAACAACATGTACCTATTCATGACTCATTCCCATCATATATGCAGGCGGAGAAGCCACATCTAAGAGATAGATATTTTGCTCAGGACATTGATGTCCCTAGGTGAATTTCTCATAACAATTATAAAAAATCCATTTTTCCTTACGTTCTCGCATCTTGGCTTAAGACAAATGCTTGATTGGAGTGGTTCTAGGAGTTGGAGGGATTGGATGTCTTTGGGGAACCATATTTCTAAATGGAACAAAATTGGATTTGGGGAGTTGTTGAGGCCTTATATTGTCCTCCGCTAACTTATCCAACCCTAGGATTTCCATCATTATGTTGGGACAGAACATTTTAACCTCAGATCGAATTGTATCCTTTAGACCACTGATAAAACAAATCCTGTAGAATGCATCAAACAATCCTTCTGTGTGGTTGACCAATTTCTCAAATTAAGTCTGATACTCTCTCCCAGTTCCAGTCTGGTGAAGTATGGTGAGTGATCTTGTGAATTCATCAAAACCACGAGGGCCAAAGCAGTGCAAAAGGAGTTGGAAAAAATATGTCCATTGTGGCTCTTCATGATCTTTGATGTACCAATGGAACCATTGAAGGGCTTCATGTTAAAATGAGAGGATGCAAGTGGGAATTTATTGACATCAAAAGTGTTATGCAGACTGAAATATTGTTCTTCCTTGTAAATCCATCTAGTTGGATCATCACCTCTGAAGCGAGGAAAATCAAGCTTCATCCCACGAAAGTTGGTAGAAGAAGAGTACCCAGTTCTTGTAGAAGAACCAGGATGTCGTCGATTTCTCATGGGTGAATGTAGAAGATGGAGGTCGATAATTTTTCGATCAAGAGCTCCGAGGTTGGTCTTGATGGTGTCAAGTTATTCTTCCATTTGTTTATTTGAACCTGCGTGAGTGACAACCATAAGCATATTTTTTTTAGGTTCGGTGGAAATGAATTGTTGCGGTTCTGGAATTTCGCGCTTTATCAATTGGAAATGGATATGTACCCTAGGTATGGGAAACTTCCTAAAGGTTCAAGGGATTCACTTGGCCACCAATGTTGTCTAATGGCTTGCGTATTTGGTCAATACCCCTCACTCCACGACTCAGGTAAAACTGATAACCACTTTTCCACAAACGAAAACTCTTGGTTTACCTCACAGGTGGAACTAGTCAATTAGGTAGGGTTTGTTGCCCTTTTCTCTTGGAAGGTCCTCTCAATGGCCAACAATTTCAGGGTTCCTATGGGACTCTTCACAAAGATTTTTAAGGCTCGGCCCAAGTACTTCCCACAATTAAGTGGATAGGGTTTATTCCATGATCTAAATGAATAATATCGATGCAAAGAAGAAGAACTACTGCAATAATCACAACACTAAAACACTGGCAGAAATTCCACACAATGCCCAAAAATAGCCGTAAATAGAGCTAGGGTTGTAAGACAAAAATTTTAAAATGAGCATAACCTGTCTATATTGCTCAGAATTGCTATTATAACCTGTTTCGAGAACTATAACAACCACTCTGCATCTACCCACTCAAACGCAACAGAAATCTGGGTACCCGGTTAAACGATTTTCGCTCTACAATTTTTGTGGCCATGACAGAAATTCTAGAAAATAGATGATTTTAAATCCACGATATCTCCACTTTCAGAACTCCAAATGAGATGATTTTTTTTTAAATGCATATCTTTGCAAGAGGAATTCATATCTACAACTTGTTTCTTCTGATTGTATGCAAAAAGTTTCAGATATTGATTTGAATTCACCGCACAATTTTTCCCTCTTTTTTTTGGCCAAAAATAAGAGAAAAAAAAATTCTCACTTGTGCCAAGGAAATTGCTCTGATACCATATGTGGAGAACCTCCTGCAATAAACAATAAGAATGCATGATATAACATAAATAATGGAGCACATAAGAGATTCTATTGATCGCAGGACACTTCGAGGGGGAAACCTCCTTTAAGCAAGCTCAATACAAAATAACTCTTGGATACCTTCATTGGACTCAACACTCACTTATATGCTAAGTCTAATCTAAACAACCATTACTCCACATGAATGTGGGATAAAACAACATACTAACAGGAAGACTTACCAAGCATATGTGTCCCACAAAATATACTAATGAAATAAAGAGGAGGGTTGACGTGGGTTCTTAATAATAATAATAATAATAATAATAATAATCTATTTTTAAGGTCACCGCCAAGCGAGACACCAATTTGGTGTATGAGAACCCCTCTACGCAGTGATTTAACCGCTAAAGTCTACAGAGGTGTACATACACTACCCCCATCTGGATTTGAACTTGTGACCTCTTAAGAAGAAACACATGCTCTTATCCATTAGTCCCACTTAACAAGATCACAATCTAGCTCTCCGTGTGTTTTCATAATCAATCATAAACAAAAGCATCAGGACCCTTCTTCTTCTTAAGACTACATCCAAATTTATTAATTTGAATGTTAAAACACTCAATAGATAATTTTTTTAGAAGAGAACAATGTGAAACAGGTCAAATAGATGTTTGAGACTTCATTGGAAGGTTTCCACACTATGATATGAAGCTTATTGATGTGGTAAAGGGACTGATGCAATATTTTTGGTATGACAACGCTAGACCTTCTTCCAACCAAAAAGATGTACTAAAATTGAGAAGGGTTTCAAGGGACTCCAAACCCCACATTAAACATTTTCTTGACATGACACACACATAATTATATGAGATATTTAGGCATGAACATAATGAACTTAAATTGGGCCAAAAATCCTTCAAGAAATTCAAACCATGGTATGCTAAAATAAATTCAACTCGTAACACATGTTATTGTTGATACCACATTGAGTATGGTTATTATCATGACACAAACACACAATTTGCATGTATAGCATAAAACTCTTATGCAGGAATGATCATCTACATTGTGGCTGATGTCATTTGGAGACTTTATGTTAATGTATTTGTAACTTTAGAATGTATTCATTATATCTTATGTATTTTACCCTGATGTTTATTCCAGGATGTGTCTGTAATGTACTTGAGTCATGACATGCCTCGATGTTCCTATCGGGAGGTTCTATAATGTAAACAAGTCATGTCAAGTCATTGTGGGTAACTCTCCTATTGGTCAAGGGTTAAAGTCCCCACAAATGTGGGGCCCTAGGGTTATTAGACTATCCTAGAGAAGTCGACCCTAGGTGAGTCATTGTAAGTTGGGGCAATAGTCCCCACCATTTTGTTAAGGATAACCCTCCTTGTTGGTCAGAGGAGGAAAAGTCCCCACAAGTTGTGGGGCACTAGAGTTATTAGACACTCCTAGAGATGCCAGCTCTAGTAAGTAATTGTTAAGTGAGGCTGACATGTTGTAGTGGGTTTCAAGTGAACATAAGAATATAAATATACAGTGAGCCTCTCTATTTATCACACACACACTCACTCATTGGGGCGCATGAGTGAGAGGAGAAGTTGCTGGGACAAGAGAGAGACTGCTGCTGTCACGAGATCATCTTTATGTTTTCGGGTTTTTCTTTTGGTGTTGATTCTATCTCTGAGGAATTTGTGGGGTTTTATCCTTTATGTTTTCCCCAAGGAAAATATTTGTGTTCATTGCCTGTTGTGTTTTATTGCTGTGCATGTTATTCTCTCAGATAAGATCGTAAGATCATAATGCTAGCTTGAATGATAAAAATATAACATGGTATCAGAGCTAACCTGAGGAGAAGACATTGTGGAGCTATAGAAGCTAGGGATTCTTACTGTTTGGGTCTCTCTCCACAATCCATCAGCAAAATTATGCTAGGCTGACTCTACATTGAAGGGCGCATATTTCTATCGAAGCAGAATTCGATTCTGAGCATTTTCAGTTTTTGGTGCGGGAAATTAGGGATTTCTACAGAAGAGGAATTTTTGAGTGAGCCTAGCATAGGATTTCTCTCCTCATAAAAATCGAATTTTAGAGACCTGGTTCAATATTTTTGGTTGGGTAAAAATCCGGGAAAGTCAAACCCTAGTTTGACCCCAAGCTGGAAAAACCCTAAATACTAAAATTGATAAGTTTTGGTAGATTCCATATATCTAGGGATTGGAGAAGGCGCAAGCACTGAAACGTTCACAGGCCAAAGGTAAACTCCTTATTTATACTGTCTCCAAAATTCAGCCTCTGATTCTCTATATTCTAGGAGATATGATCCCTACAAGTTAGGGTTCCAGCCTCTTCTAGGATTCATCCCTAAACAAGACACCTGGGGAGAATTGCTATATATTCGGCTACAAAGGTCCAAATGAAATTTATGAAGATTTTCCAAAAAGGGTATGGAATTTAATTTCTGTGGTCCTAGTTTCAAACCCAGAAGATGAAACAGTGACACGGGGAAGTCCGTACAACTTCACTGTTATGAACACTCCTCTAATAGGTCACCTTGGGAAAATGATCATCAGTCCCAATTGGTGAAACCAATTCTGATGCAACCTATGGTGTTGGAACAGATACAGGAAGGGCTACCTCAGTGCAAAGTGTCAGACACTGAGGAGCATTAATTTCAGAGATATCATAGAAACAGTGTTAGGAATTTATGTAGAAGAAATTGGTAAACTAGGGCTTCTTGTTCCAGTAGCTTCCCTCCACTGTTTTCAGAAAAGGAGTATATTGGATAGCTCAAATTGAAGAGATTTATCTTTCTATCCAATGAGATCTAAAAGATTCTAATTTTTGAAATTTAGGGTTTCTCTAACAAACCCTAGATCAGCCAGCTCCAGAACCAGGACGGACACCTCAAATCAGTAAGATCTAATCTTTTGATATTTTCATTTGAGGTTTTTATTTCAAAGTGATCTATCACATCAACTTGATGATAAGCTTGGTGAAATTGACAACCTCCAAGCATGGAAGTATATGATCTCTCTAAAGAAAATGAATTGGACACCTACATGAGTAGAGAGGTTCCAGTTCCATAGGAAGATGAGGCTCAAATCCTTAAACAAGTAGATCATTGTTGATTCAATCATAGATCACCTTATACAACAAGTGTCTTCCCTAAAGACACCTAAAGAGATGTTTGATTCCTTGACCAAGATATTTGAAGGGAAGAACATAAATAAGAAACCAGTTGAATAATGTGAAGATCCAGAATGCAGAGATCATACAGCCATACTTTACGAGGGTCTCTCAAATCAAAGAACAACTTGTAAGAGTAGAAGAAGAAGTGGAGAATCTAGAAGTGGTGATAGCCACCTTGAATGGCCTCCCAGGATCATGGGATTCATTCATGCGAGAAAGGTGTGCCAGAAGGAAGTGATTACTTTTAGCAGAATCTGGGAAGCAGAAGAAGCTCGACTCATAATAAGAGAAGAGAAGATGGGAGAAACTGAAGATCAAGCTCTCACCATCCAAAGAAGATCCCTCAAGTGATGAGGAATACGAAGGAATAAAATCTTGAAGAACCTCTTATCCATCTTAGCATTTGGATAAGAAGCAATGCTATTATGAATGAGGAAGATGATAAAGCAGAGGGATCAAGCCTAATATGTATGTAATGGGTAAGTAGCTCATGGTGCTATACAACTCTTCATTGCTACTTACCTAGAATGAAACCTCTTTGCTGACATTTTGGATTAGTGCACAATCTCAATGTTGTCCTGGTAGATATGGAAGGCATCTAGAAAGTTTCCGTGAGATATGGATGAATGTTGTATTGACTAAAGTAGTTGCATGATCATATATTTATGCATAAGAATTTGCCAATATGATTATTCCTTATGAAATTTTTCTAACTATATGTTAAGTCATGAACTTGTTTTATTCAATTTTATATTTTGATTGTCATTTTTATTTTAAGTTTGCTCATTTGCTTAAGTTTTCTCTTTTACTTACTTTAGAAAATTTTTGGTTTTAAATGAAATTTTCGAGTTTTGCCTTTAGATTTTTATTATTTTTTGTTTCTTTAGGTTCTGAAGGGTTTTAAAGGATTTATATTGATTAAGGATTTCACAAATAACACCATGAATCAAAGTTTTCCATAAAAACCTCATTCAAAATGGAATTAATGACAAAAAAGTGCCAAAATTGGTTTTAAATTATTCTTGTAGCGCAACGGCCTAAAAATTACACTGCGGCGCTATAAGAAAATTGTTTTTTTCCAGAATGGTCATTTTTCAGTCCATTTTTTTGGGGATTTCGTTCCTAAAGTGTTAAATAAATCATTGGTCACGTTTGATATGTGTTTTGCCAAGTTTTTTTCATGTAAATAGGCGTCAGTCTCATGTGAGGGAGATTCTGGCAACCGTTCTGGCAACTGGATGCAAATTTATGGCAAATGATGATAGTAAGTAGAATGAGGTGCGATTTCCGGCAGGAGATTCTCAAAATGAAGGTTACGAAGTTGGTGAACACTGAGGTGGAGACACATTACCTAAAAATCCGGAATTTTCCGTTGTAGAGGAATTTAGGGTTTCGCTAGTGTGACAGTTGGGAGTAATATAAAGAGCCACATAATTCTTTATGACCATGTAGATCAGTGATTGTACCCATATTTGGAATGGTATGCATGATATAGTTTTTATAAAAATGGATGATGTTGCCGGTTCAACAACTTAGAGGAATGTTGATCAGACTCAGATAGAAATGGGATCGTCAGATTATGACAGAGATGATGAAACTGAAGACCAGATCCTTATTAGCCCCTTAGATGCTGATAGAAAGGATCATGAATTCAAGTCTACAATGAATGGACCATTGGTGGACGTCTTGAACAAGTGGACATTTAGAAGAGTGAAAAATCGAATATTCGAAAGCATACACATTGTCACTATGCAAAACAAAATAAATTTGTTGCTTCCTTTTGGTCCTGCAGCAGTGATTTTAGCTCATTTATCAGGAGCAGATCAATACATTTCAGAGATGGGTTTTCTTTTTCAGCTTGTTGGAATAACACCTTTGGCTGAGCAACTAGGTTTTGTAACAGAGCAACTAGCATTTTTTACTGGTCCCACAGTTGGAGGTCTCTTTAATGCCACATTTGGAAACGCAACTGAGATGATCATCTCATTATATGCTCTTAAAAATGGAATGATTCGTATTGTGAAACAATCTTTACTTGGTTCTATCTTGTCAAACATGTTGCTTGTGCTTGGATGTGCCTTTTTAATGGGTGGTGTTATTCATCATAGGAAAGAACAGGTCTTTAACAAGGCCGTTGCAGTTTTCAACTCAAGATTATTATTGATGGCTATTATGGGCCTACTTTTCCCAGCTGTACTACACTTTACACACACACAGTTGCATAAAGGACAATCGGAATTAGCCCTTTCAAGGTTTAGCAACTGTGTTATACTGGTAGCATATAAAACAATAGTTACATTGAACAAATTTTCCTTTCAAGACCAACAAATATGGTAGGGTGAAGGTCTATACTATTTGCAGTGACCTAGATTCACAGAGTTACTTGTTACCTGTAATCAATGCAATGAGTTAACTGAGCATGTCAATTGCATGCAGAACTTGTCTGAGTATGTGCTAGAAGTTGACTGGTTTGTGCTGAATGTAATTTGAAACAGGAAGTTAGTAGATATCAGATTGCCCTCATATCTTTCCATTCACTAGTTAAACATTCACAAGTTGATTTAAGAAGAATATCTCAGATGGTTGTTATTTTCAGCAGCAGTTTTTGAAGAGTTTGTGGCACTCTATTGATCTAAATTACTCAAGCCTGATGTAAAGCTTGTCCTGCATTGAAAACAAAAACAGTCTGTTAAAGAAATTAAGAGAAAACAGTCAAGGAGAATCAAAGAAAGCTGACTATCAAGACTCTAGAAGCTTGAAGAAAAAAGGAGCTGTTAGGTCATTAACAGGGCTTTAAAATTACATAGGATTCAGCCATTGAAAATAGATAGGAAGATTTTGAAAATACTGATTTTGGAACGCCTGCTCGTGTGGTGCAATATGATGTGCCAGATTCAGGTTCAGAAGATAGTGTAGTAGTCTGGCAAATCAATGACGGAGATCTTAGTTTTTGCACTTGTCCTTTTCTAATCAAATATGCACAGGAGGATGTTTACTTGTCAGTGATGGTTGCCTTCAGTTTAGATGTAATAGTATCAGAGGAGAAGAGGTTTACTTTGGATGGGTAGCTATTAATTATATGAAGAGAAGATTGCAGAATATACAAATGCTGGGGACTTTTGGTGCACTTGACTTAGGAGGTTCCTCATTGCAGGTCACATTTGAATCTAAAGAATCAATACAAAATGGCTTGAATCTGAGTATTGGAAAAATGGAACGCTATCTAAATGCATATTCTCTTACAGTTTATGGCCTAAATGATGCCTTTGAAAATTAAATTGTACTTCTACTCGGAAAAAGTTCAAGAACTGGAAGTGAGAAGTTCTCTGGTGATCAATTACATCTCAATCATCCTTGCTTACATGCTGGTTATAGACAACAATATTCATGTTCTCAGTGTTCTTTATTACTCCAGGATGGAAGTCCTTTGGTTGGTAGAAGGGACATAAGTAAAGAATATTCTCTAGTATCAGTTGAGTTGATTGGTGTGCCCAACTGGGAAGAATGTGAAGCTCCAGCAAAGTCAACTGTAAATTCCTTTGATTGGTCACTTTCAAGTGCAGGGACAGACTGCAAGCAAAATCCTTGTGCTATTAGTAATAATCAGCAACAATCTCCAGAATTTACTATTTCAAAAAAATTGCTAATGAATCACCTGCAAGAAACTTAAATGAAGATCCAGCATTAGCTGTAGCTTCCTGTGCTGATCTGCATAGGAAGAGCATTGAGCAAATGAAGATACTCCAGCAAAGGCTAATGGGTCTGCCATGCCAAGTATTTCTATCAGAGGCATTGGAGCTTTGTGCAAGGAAATTTGCTGTTGTATCAGGGGATATGCGCAAATTTTTTTCATGTTTGCAGAGGTTTTGTTGAGATGCTTGAAGCAGAATTAACCAATGATATTGGAATGCAAAAAATCACTGAGAATTATGCTCAATTTTTCCTGTTTTGGGTTATTGAAGTCAAATGCAGACCACGAGCTGATGGAGAGGAATTTTTGAAAACTAAAAGAGGTTTTTTTTTCAAAAGATAATCATGTACAAAAAACTCTCTCAGTTTTGTAACGGCTGTCAAGGTTTGAAAGATTCATTTTAATCTTTGCAGCCTATTTTTCAGGGATTTTAAATATTTAATATTTTCCTGTTTTAGTGTTCATATTGAAATACATATTATGATTGATTGGAGATACATTTTTAAAAACAAAGAGAGGTTTTTGTCCATCACGGACCCATCCAAAAAAACCTTTATCATATTTTACACAGGTGTCAGGGATTGAGAGATGTGGAAGCTTCTTTGACACCTATTTTCCAGAAATTTGCCATATTTGCGAGGAATCTGATTTACTATTTTTAGTCAATTAGTTGAACGTTAGTTAATGTAACTGCTAGGTAGTTTCAATTTCGACCTAATGAAGGGAAGATAGAACTACTTCTTTGTAATTATAAAAGAGAGACAAGAGGACAGAAGAAGGGTTGGATTTTTGGGAGGACTTCAGGAGGTCTTTTGGACTTGCTTGTGAGCTAAGTATCATAACTCTTATATGTATTTGATGATAGATTATGAAATATATGATCCTTTTCAACCTTCAGTTTGTATGTTGGCTTCATTTTTTGACTTGTTTAGTTGCTTAACTAATAAATTCATTGCTGGTCTATGTTTGTATGCTGGTAATGCTTATCTTTTATGAATGAACTTCAATATCATGTTCTGTTGGATTATGGTGATTATATGATGTATCTCTGTCTTTTCTTGCTTATGATTCAGTTTTTATTTGGATCATGAGTGTATTCCCTGTTTGTCACCAAATTTACAACCAAGAAAACATTTCAGAAACCCTAAAACCTAGTTTACTTTATTGAGTTTTTTTGAGATTGTGTTGGCTTGTTTCTTTATAGCCTGGAAACAATTTCTGGCACAAACACCATACAAATGCATTTGACTTGTAGGAAAGATCATATACATAATCTCCTACAAGCAAAGAAGGATGAGACTTGTTCCAAAGAACAAGTGATGATAGTTCAAGATGAAGAACAATATGACGAATGCAGTGACATCATTGATGCAGAACCTTCCAGCTATGAAGAAGTAACCAAGAAGAAAGAGAAGACTAGTTCAAGAAGAATGATGTCTAGGATGCAGTATCGATACATGAATGGAAGTTCATAGTTCCATAATGTAGTATATGGAAACATCGTGGGATACAAGGCAAGATTCATAGCACGAGGCTTCTCACGAAAAGAAGGCATAGACTACAAAGAGACATTTGTAGCCAGTGGGAGTTGAAACACATACATGATGAACTTTATGAAGATCTTAACCCTTGCTACAAGGTTGAAGATGAAATTATATACACTAGATGGATACATATAATATTAGTAGCATAGGAAGCTACTTGTCACTCCGGTACAGAATGTTTTAGTGCACAGAGTACAAAAGATAGAGGGAGTATGATGCTCCACTTCAGAGGGAGTGACTACAGAAGTTCCTAAGGTTCGACATGGTACGACAGGATGGATATATTACTGATGACTCTAGGCTTTACTGAGAGTAAAGTGGATTCCAACCTTTGCTTCAAAGTTGAAGGTGAAAGACCAGTAATGTTGTTGTTATGTGTCGATGCACTATTTTATAGGAATGGAGGTGTGGCAGAATGCGGATGGAATCTTCCTCAAACAAGGGAAGTATGCAGTAGAGATTTTGAAGAGGTTCAGGATGATGGACTGCAAGGCCATGAACACACCTATGGCATCGAACCTGAATCTATTGAGTGTTGCTTCACCAGAGACGGTTGATGCTACAATGTATCGTCAGATGATTGGTTCCTTGATGTACTTGATGAATACAAGACCAGGTATTTGCTTTGCTGTGAACACATTGAGACATGTTCACCTGATGGTTGCAAATCATGCTATGAGGTACTGTTGGCACCCCAATAAATCCCCTTGATTTTTGTAAAATCAAAGGGAAGCCCTATTAGAAATTTTGTAAATATTTAGTTATGTTTTTCTTTACTTGTGTCTTACTTGCTTTGGTAGGTGGTTTCCTTGATGGTTTCTCTTTGATTTGGCATTTATGAAATAAGGGATTAGTGGTATGAGTCATCTATGGTTGGTTTGGTATGATGGCATCCTTTTATTGTGCATGATTTACATTTTTCTATTTATTGTTTCCTAAGATCATTGCGATGAGTTTTTGGTCTTTCGATAGATCTATGCTATTTTGATCCTTTGGATTTCTTGATGTTTGTATTGCCTTATTTATTATATGATTTGAGTTGGATAAATTGGATTAAAAATCATATTTCAATGGTCTCATTGATTTTTGATATTTACCACATAAAGACAATTTTGGGTATTTGGGTGGATCGTCCTTCTTTTTGAAAGCTTATTCTTCATATATTTCATGAATGTCTTTATCTTTTAAGTATATGGAATGCTCATTAAATTTATTGATTTTCTTATTATCAAAACAAAGTTATATAAGCATTATTATTATTCTCAAAATATTTTTACATTTTAAATTTCTTTTGAAAATTTATAATATTATAAAGTTATTTTATCATTTATTTTAAACTTTTAAATAAAATGAAGCCATCAAGCTTCAACGTTATTGTTTGACTTTTCCTCAAAATATCACACATTAATATTTTCTTATAGTCATTTAAAATGCATTTAAAAAAAAAACAATCTACAGCTTTTGAGGATTTGATGTCAGCTCATAATAAATGTATGAAATATGGTTTTTGGTTAATGGAATTACACATATTCAAATTGTTAATATCAAGATCTATTATTTATCATTGAATCAAAATTCCATTCAAACGATTGCATGAGAATAAGGAAAAGTTTAATTGTTCTTTATTTTAAAATATGCCTTCGATATATTTTCACATTATCCAAACTAGCATGGCATTTTATTGTGACATATTATTTCACATTACTGGATTGAAAAGGATTATGGGTCGAATTTCATCCTTAACTTATAGCTTGTTTAAAAAAAAAAAAGTAAAACAACATCATGAGAGTTAAAAACACAACAAACTTTATAGGATAACTTATTAACCGGTCGTTTGAATTAACATAGATTTATATCGTTCCACATACACATTATTTATTATTTATGCATGAATGTTAGTTCATAGAAAATGAATCCAACTCTTTGAAGGAATCAAAGATCATATAACTCTACGTCAATTTCTTTTTACATTGTTAAACTGTTATAAATAAAAGCACACAGCTAAAGATACGAGGATCTAGTTCGTTGGTTATATATACGTTGTTCAATGCAAATATTTCGCCCAAAATTTTGAGAGATTCACGCGCCAAATGATCCATTAAACTGTAAATATTACTATTATGTTTTCTTCGTAGGGTTTGCAGAAATTGATTCACACCAGTGCATTGAAGGTAGCAAAAAACAGTTGTTTGCCAAATAAGAGATATCTTTGAGATAGTTGAGAAATTATAGCAAATCGCAGAATTTTAAGGAATTTGTTGAACAACCTTCCTTTACAAAGGAGGGTGCATTGATTTATGTAGCAGTTATCTCCATTTAACCACTGAACTACTTGGCACGAAGCAACCAAATCATAAATCTTGAGATTTTTTAGGGTTACTTCTTCGCTCAAAATCTTCCATGAGATCGCTATGTTATGTTCAGTTTTTATGAGATGTTTTGATTTCATTGGTTCACACGGTGATCGGTAGACTGCTTTCCATTTGTTTAATGATTCATTTATGGTTAGATTCTCACTTGTAACATCTACAAATAGACTGGATGTTTCAGAGATAGACCATGTGTTTAGATCTACGGAAGTTCATTAAGGCTGTGATTTTATTGAAATAAATATTGTTGAGTTCTCTTTTATTTTATGAAGAGATTTTATTCTTATTCAAATATATTATTTTGTATGAACAATGGCAGGTAAGGATAAGCATGAAGATATTTGATCAAATGTGGAATATAGGAGCTTCACCATTACCTAAAAGATAAACTCAAGAAATAGATCCTGCATGATATAACTAAATCATTGAAGTTTGAAGGCTCAAGCATTAGCATTTTAAGGAATCAACTCATCATTTAAGCAATTGCTATATGTTCCACGGAATTGCCAGGGCAAGGGAAGTTTCTTTTTTTTGACATTCCATTTTAATTCTCTTATTTCTTGTTAAATATGTAGATTCAACTTGAAAGTTATTCTTTTGTTAGCAGAAGATTGTCGGATTCCCATCGTTATTCAGGAGAGGATTTTCTGCAGCGAACTGCAGGAAAACTAAGACGAATTAACAAAATCTAAAACATGGGTTTTTTCTAGAAGATCCCCATTTACCAGAATCGTGGGGAATTTACTGAAAAGAGTGAATGATTTGGGAGATTTTCAGGGTTCTCTAAACACGTTTTCTCCAATGGCGGCCAGCAAGGAAAGGGAATTAAGTTTTTATTTGTTTTATTGCTTATTTAAGAAATAGAAGACAGCCAGTAATGGAGAGGGGTCTCTATAGATCTGGAGATGAATTTATTGTCTTCGGAAATCATTTTTATTTTCTATAAACTTTGCTTTGAAGGAGAAGAATTGAGGAGATGCTGCTAGGAGAACGTTGGGAGAATTAGAGGGAATTTCTTCCCAAAAAATTCTGTTTTTTTGTTCTCTTAAGATTGGTCGATGGAGTATTGTAGAAATAGCCTTATCTGAAATATAATTACAGTTATGGTTTTAATTTCTTTGCTGGAGTTTTACCTTTGGGGAGAATTGGGACTTGAGTTCTCAAACAGGTATCACTGACTGTTACTATTTTTGAAAACTTAATATGTATATATTTCATTATATCGTTTTCTCATTATACTTTTTATACAATTATACTGTGTTATGATTGTATTTATTATCCAAAATTATACTCTATTAGGGTGATTCCATGAAGATGGGTAACACTTTTTGGCCAAATTTGGCGATGAAAACCTGATTTTTTACTCATGTGCTAGATAGAAGCCCTCAAAACGCATATATGCCATGTGGATTTTGACTTGCAGTAAAAAAACAAATTGTAGAATATTATGTTGGCTTCATAGTGATATTTTTTAAAAAATATTTCGATGTCATTTAATGTGTGAATTTTTGCATTTAATGAACTGTGTGACCTTAAAAATTTGAAGAAGCTAATAAGTGGCTCGTGTCCACGTAGAGTAATTCAATCTTGCATTAATAATTTAAAAAAAATAAATATATGAGCATGATCTACATAAAATGGAGTGTGATGTGCATATTTTTTTGTTAATTTTTTTCGCATTATACAATTATTTATTATTTTTCGAAAGTGATCACATTTGATTTCAGCATCGTTTTAAACACATATTTGTCCACGTAAAGGAATTTTTTCTATTTTTTCAAAAATTGAAAAACCAAAGATACCCTTTTGAAGAGGACACGTCGATATGTGATGTGTGCATTTTAAAGAATTTTTTGGCTGTGTATTTTTAACTCTGCGGATTTTTCTTTGAGCTGCTTCGAAATTGCAGTGTGGTTTTCTAAGTATAAGTTTTAGAAGTAATTAAAAAATAAATATCATATGAATGCCAAAATGCATGTATGATACGTCAATGGATAGAAGATTCGTTGGTGAATCTATCGGTATCAACTCCGCTCAGTTATGTGCTAGGAATGGCAGGGTTTACACCTCTGCAAGGCACAGGAAATTTTCCATTTGTTTGAATGAGGGCTAAGTCTGTTTTTTTAAGCCCTCGACCGAGGTATAAACCTCGACCGAGGTATTTAAATACCTCGACTGAGGTATTAACAAGGCATCGACCGAGGGTTTGTAAATCCCTCGACCGAGGGTTTAAAAAACCCTCGGTCGAGGTTTTATCAATACCTCGACCGAGGTATTAGCTTGGTCGAGGTCTTAGTCGATCTAAAGGGTTATAAAATTGGGTCTTGGAGTATTAATACGATTGATCAAATGGGTCTTAGAGTGTTAATACGATTGATCAAATGGGTCTCGGAGTATTTGTAGAAATAGGTCTTGGAGCTTTAGGAGTCATAGATATGATTGATCAAATCTAGAACTCCTATTACTCCTCGACCCGTATCTACAGATCTACATATAAAATTTAGAGGAAGCAAAAGCAGTAATGTTGTTACATTTTTCATCTTCAAGGTATGGGTGAATA
>LPNX010390255.1:125251-223959 GCA_001517045.1 Pseudotsuga menziesii
CAGACAGTGTACCACTTGGAACTAGAAAGGACTATAGAGAATTCCATAAAAATAACAAATATATGTAGCAGTGGATAGTCAATAAGAAGATTATTAAGCCCCTTCATATAAGCTATAGGTATTTTTTAGCTAAACACATGTTTTCATATCCCATGCATTTGCCTATTATAGAACTATTCCCTTCTGCCCCCCTTGGCCTCTTTTTATAATTTTTTAGACATAAGCATCTCGATCGAGTCCATACCTCGATCGAGTTAATACCTCGGTCGAGGGCTGAAAAAAACCTCGGTCGAGGGCTTGATAAAACCTCGGTCGAGATATTAAAACCTCGGTTGAGGGCTTGTTAAACCCTCGACCGAGGTACATTTTTTTGTTTTTGCCTAAAAGCGCTTGCCAAAAAGTGTTACCCAGGTCCATGGATTCACCCATTACACAATATTAATGTTCGATAAATTATTACTGAATCTTTTTACTCAATATTTTTATTGATGATTATGATTTAATGATAATATATTTCATGTTTATTTCTGAAGAGAATTTGTATTTTTATGATGTTTTCTTTAATGAATATAGTTTTTATTCGAACACTTAATATTGGACATTAGTTATCAATTAACATAATATTACAGAATAAATTAAGATAATTTTATATTTTAATTTTTTGTTTTAGAATGATTTATAACAAGGTGATTTTACGATAAGTAATTCTGATATTGTTATCTTAATTATTATCGTTTATCTCTTTGTTATGAATTATTAATTGATTGATAATTAATTTTAATCTTTTAAAAATGCTCTCAGCTAATTGAGATAGGGTAAATAGTTTTAATTTTTATTCTAGTTGTAATTAAACTTAGTTTATTTAAGTAAGATTTAGTAGCTATTAGTTAGTTTTGTAGATCAATAGTTTTGTATTTTAAATTAAGTTCAAAACTAAACAAAACTAAAAACAAGAAGACTTTCATTAAGAAAGCACATTAGATTAGCATAGACTTAGAAATTGAATGAGAATTTAAATAATAGTTTAATTTAGGAAACATTTCGCTGAATTTTTATATTCTCCTTATGAGGGTAATTTCAGCTGGTAGCAGGAGACCATAACCTGTGAGATTTTGCCATTCCAAACACACCAGAAGTTGTTTTTAGCAACTTGTGTGGGCTTAATCTCCTTAGTTGGCCTTAGGTCAGAAAATCTGGCCAACAGGTACCTAAAGGGTATAGTTGATTATGGGCTCAAGTATGAGGCAAATCAGAAGACTAACCTGGAGGTTTATGAGGATTCGTATTGGGCGGGGAGTGCCATTGATAGGAAGAGCACTTTGAGGTGCTACTTCAGTATGGGATCAAGTGTGATATCTTGGTTTGGTAGGATGGAGTCTTGCATGGCACTGAGTATAGCTGAGGCAAAAGATGTTTCCACTTGCTCTAGTATGTGATCCAGATCGAGATCTATCTAAAGAGGGAGTTCTAGCATAGTCGGTGAGATAGGTTGTCTGAGCATAAATCCTAGAGAAGCTCGTAGGTTGCTCAGATGTAAATAGACCTGTAGGTTGTCCTCAGATGTAATCAATCCTGGAGAAGCTCACAGGTCATCCTTGGACGTAATCAGCCCTGATGTGATTCTATGCTAGAAATGGCCAAAGTGAATTTTGATAAGCTTGGTGTTATCCATATTGAGGTTCCCTCCAAAGGGAAATTATGAGTGCTGAGCCATTCTGATGTGACTGTAGGATTGGTCCCTACATGATCAAATATAAGGGCTATTACCATTCTTTGAATGGAGGTACCTGGTCAGTTACCAAGAAATCTCAATCTAGGACTGGGGGCCATTCTTATATGACTGTGAGATGTTTTCTCACATGATCAGATATGAGTGCATGGCCATTCTGATGTGATTGAGGGATGTTTTCCCACTTGATTACATATAAGGGCTATTGCCATTCTATCATGGTGAGAGTATTGCTTCCTTCCATGTCAAATGTGAGTGCCAGCCATTCTGACTTAGGGTTAGATGTAAGGGCTACGACCATTCTGTCATGGTGAGAGGATTGCTTCCTTCCATGTTAGATGTGAGTGCCGGCCATTCTGACTTAGGGTCAGATGTAAGCGCTACCACCATTCTGTCATGGTGAGAGGATTGCTTCCTTCCATGTCAGATGTGAGTGCTGGCCATTCTGACTTAGGGTCAGATGTAAGGGCTACCGCCATTCTATCATGGTGAGAGGATTGCGTCCTTCCATGTCAGATTTGAGTGCTGGCCATTCTGACTTAGGGTCAGATGTAAGGGCTACCGCCATTCTGTCATGGTTTGAGGATTGTTTCCTTCCATGTTAGATGTGAGTGTTGGCCATTCTGACTTAGGGTCAGATGTAAGGGCTATCGCCTTGCTGACGAGTCAAGGTCAGATGTGAGTGTTAGCCATTCTGACTTAGGGTCAGATATAAGGGCTACTGCCATTCTCTGAATGGAGGCACCTGGTCAGTTACCAGGAACCCTCAGTCGAGGACTGAGTGCCTTTCTGATGAGTCAAGGTCAGATGTAAGTGTTGTTCCTTTCTGATGAGTCAAGGTCAGATGTGAGTGTTGGCCATTCTGACTTAGGGTCAGATATAAGGGCTACCAAAGACCTACAAGGAGGTAGGCTTGTAACCAACATGAAAAAGGGATGGCTCTATAGAACTGCCTGTGATGAGAAGAATCATGAGATAGCACCTATGATGTTGACCGAGTGGTGATCCAGATCAAGTGATGATCCAGATCCAATGATGATGATCCAGCAGAGATGATCCAAATCAAGTGATAATCCAGATCCAGTGATGATGATCCAGCAGAAATGATCCAGATCGAGTGATGATCTAGATCCAGCAATGATGATCCAGATCAAGTGATGATCCAAATCCAGCAGTGATGATCCAGATCCAGTGATGATGATCCAGCAGAAATGATCCAGATCCAGTGATGATCCAGATCCAGCAGTGATGATCTAGATTGAGTGATGATCCAGATCCAGTGATGATCTAGATCCAGTGATGATGATCCATATCGAGTGATGATCTAGATCAAGATAAATATGACCTGAAGATAAAGATGACTTGAAGATAAATATGACTTGAAGATGAATATGACTTGAAGATGCAGATGACGAGATGATCTAGAGAAGAAGACCAGTGCTGACAAATTGTGTCGAGAGAATACCTTCCTAGTTAAGAGGGAGTTTTAATGTATTTTAACTTTGGAATGTATTCATCCATATATCTTATGTATTGTACCCCGATGTCTATTCTGGGATGTGTCTGTAATGTACTTGAGTCATGTCATGCCCCAATGTTCCTATCGGAAGGTTCTATAATGTAAACAAGTCATGTCAAGTCATTTGTGAGTAACCCTCCTATTGGTCAAGGGTTAAAGTCCCCATAGTTTTGGGGCCCTAGGGTTATTAGAATATCCTAGAGAAGTCGACCCTAGGTGAGTCATTGTAAGTTGGGGCAATAGTCCCCACCATTGTGTTAAGGATAACCCTGCTTGTTGGTCGGAGGAGGCAAAGTCCCCACAAGTTGTGGGGCACTAGGGTTATTAGAAACTCCTAGAGATGTTGGCAATAGTAAGTAATTGTTAAGTGAGGCCGACATGTTGGAGTGGGTTTCAAGTGAATGAAAGAATATAAATAGAGAGTGAGCCTCTCTATTTATCACACACACATTCACTCATTGGGGCGCATGAATGAGAGGTGAAGTTGTTGGGACAAGAGAGATACTGCTGCTGTCAGGAGATCATCTTTATGTTTTCGGGTTTTGCTTCTGGTGCTGATTCTATCTCTGAGGAAGTTGTGGGGTTTTATCCTTTATGGTTTCCCTGAGGAAAATCTTTGTGTTCATTGTCTCTTGTGTTTTATTGTTGTGCATGTTATTCTCTAAAATAAGATCCTAAGATCATAATGCGAGCTTGAATGATAAAAATCTAACACTTTATTCATAGCATTTATTGCAAAAGGATAGAAGGTTGCATATTTTTATCAAATACCTTGGGTAAATGGGTCATGCCTAGGTTGCAGTGGAATGGAATTATTGGAAAAATGTATACATGTGACCGATGAGCATGAGCTTGGGAGGCAGGAGGTCAACTTACAGTCATTCAAATATGCCACATATGATATTGATGGAGGGAATGGAAGAAAAAAAATACAATTGGCCACTTCTGAGGTTGGTAATAATTTCTTAAATAATATTTTTTTCTTTATATTGCAATTTCATATGTAACAATATATTGATATATGTCTTTATTGTTGACCTACCAGGTATGTATTTGCGACTTCATGGAGGGATTCTTTGAAAAGACACAATCATATGTAAATAATTTACATGTGGCACATTGGCAATATGAGTAGTTTATAATGTGCAGGGATACATTTCTTATTGGCACTATCTTATTCGTGTTCAATTTTGTGGAAAACTACACTCTTCCACCACAAAACAAGATTCATAGTCAATATTATCACTCATACCAGGTAATCATAATAGTCCATATCACCTATAGACATGGAGAAACTAGTACTAAAGACATCATGGTTATATTGAAGGAGTATCACTTCTAGATAAGTGATGAAAGGTGTCACAACTTAGATTTTGTATAACACAACTTCAATTGTTCTGCAATCACTTGAAGGATAACAATATATAGATGGAAGAACATTGGATTTGGTCTGATGGTTATGCGGGGAAATTAAAAAATTCTTGTGTCTTCCAATGATTGTGGATGCTTGGAAAAAGACACAAGGTGACACATATTTGGAACTATTTTGAGACTAGACACATAAAAGAGGAACATTATGGAGAAGGTACATGTATCAACACTGCATTATATACGAAAAAATGAAGTTCACAACTTTTTTGCTCATCCGAGATGAAAATCCCATTGTAGAATGGTGTTCTTCAGTCATGGGGGAGGGAGAAAGAAGGAAAGAAGCCAAATCAACTATAAAAGAATGTGTACATAGGTATTTTTTGGAGGTGGTCGATGTAGATTGATCATGCCTATATGAGTGTGAGGCCTTCCAAGGAACTCATGCATTTCATTTAGTTAGAACGACAGATAATTCTATAGATGAAATGTGGAAAAGGAAACTCTGTTTTTTTTGTTCTCCATGTATTAGTGGTGAATGCTACAATTGTGAATTGTGGAAATTGAACCCAGTGATAGAACAATTACACTCACAACAATTATCAATTGTACATGCAAAATCACTCACAAAAGAGATTGAATATGGAGCTGAACACTAAACTGTATTAAATCAGTGTACAATAGCCAACCCTATAACATAATAGGCTTCCAAAATAAATAATTACATAATGGATTCGAATGCATGAGGAGGCAATTCGAATCTAGTCAAAAGCAGGATTACTAAAATTAAGCAAATCCCCCATAGGTGCATAAAGCAGTTTCCAAAACAGTAAAGGAGCTCACGAATTGGCAAAAGCACTTGGGAAAGATAAAAGGTAATGGAAGGACAAATCATACATGCTTTTCATAGGAGAAAAGAGTGGAGGATGTGGAGGACAAAAATCTAGTTAACCTCACCTAGTCAAACTTTCCCAATTGCCTTAAAACACTGAAAAGTAGGCAATAAAGCAGAAAAAGAAGAAGGGCGCTAAGAAGGCTAGGAATCAAGAAGATTTGATTCCATGAGCTTTCCCAAGTGCTCCATGAGTCAAAATTATCAATTTTGATCACTATGGATGTGTAGATGACAACTTGCATATGATGGAACATAGAAACTAGGCAAATAAGACAAAAATGGATTAATTAATGTCTAAAGGTAGCTAAATATGGGTTGATTATTCTAACACCCCCCCCTTAAGCTTGAATTATGAGTAATATATCAGAAAATTATAGGGCCTAGAAACAAGGCTTAGTCACCCTTTACATACTGCATGTCCATTTAACCAAGGAAAGAGGCAAAAACCCAGTGGGAAAATCCTCCCTTAAACATGGACTGTAAAACAAAATTTGGAAATCTTGTCTTCACTCATGCTTCACATCATGATCATCAATCCCCAGTAGTGATTTGAGATTGCTGAAGGTCTTCTCACAAAATGCTTTGGTGAAGATATCAGCTACTTGTTCTGAAGATGAACAGAAGAGTAGGTGAATGGTGCCATCATGCACAAGCTCTCTGATGTAGTGCATATGGATCTCAATGTGTTTGGTTCCCTGCTTCTAAACTGGATCATTGCATATTCGAATGGTACTCTTATTATCACAATAGATAGTAGTTGATTATTCTCTTCAAAACCACACTCTCCAAGTAACCCCTGCAACCATAAACATTGAGTTGTTGCATTGACAACTCCTCTGTACTCTGCTTCTATAGATGAGGGTGCAATGGCACTCTGTTTCTTGCTTGACCAGTTGATTGGCCCTTATGCAAGCATGAACACATATCCTGATGTGGAATTTCTGTCTGTGCTATCACCTGCCCAATCACTGTCAGTAAACCCAATCAAATCAAGATCAGATTTTGCTTTATAGAAGATCCCATGTGTCCTTGTTCCCTGAAAAAAGTTAAGGATCATTTTGGCTGCTTTCCAATGGATCTCATGAGGCTGATGCATGTATCTAGAATCCACACTTACTGCATAATAAATATCAGGTCTAGTATGTGTAAGATACAACAAACATCCAATCAATTTCCTATACAAAGTATTGTTTACCATAGGTGAAGAATCAGCTTCTTCAAGATTCACTCCTGAAAGGAAAGGAGTCTTGCTTGGATTGCAATCCTTCATTCTGAATTTGTTCAGAAAATCCAAGGCATACTTGGACTGGTGCACCTTGATTCCATCTTTGGTTTGAGCAATCTCAAGCCCCAAGAATTGGCTTAAGAGCCCCAAATCTGTCATGGAGAAGGCTTGGTTCATTGCACCCTTCAAGGAAGAAATCTCATCCTTTGATCTTCCTGTAATGAGGAGTTCATCAAAATATAACACAATGATCATTAATGAACCATTAATTAACTTAAAATAGACATTTGGATCTGATTTGCATCGAACAAAATTCAGTGATAGCAAGAAGCTATCAATATTGGCATACCAAGCCCTGGGGGCTTGCTTTAGCCCATACAATGACTTCCTTCGCCTGCACACAAGAGATAGGTTAGTAGAAAATCCTTGAGGCTGCTGCATGTATATCTCTTCAGTGAGATCTCCATTCAGGAAGGCACACTTTACATCCATGTGATGTACCTCCCATTGCTTTGAAGCTACAATGGCTAAGGCTAGCCTGATGGAGTCCATCTTTGCCACTGGTGCAAAGGTCTCATTGTAATCTATGCCATGAACCTGTGAGTGTCCCTTGGCTACCAATCTATCCTTGTACTTTAGAGGTGAACCATCAGCAGGAAATTTGGTCTTGTACACCCACTTACATTGAACTAGCTTCCTCCCCGGGGGAAGATCAACCAGCTCCCAAGTGTTGCTCTTCTGGAGTGAGATGAACTCTTCCTTCATGGATGCTTGCCATCTTGGATCTCCTGCTGCATATTCATATGTTTGAGGATCTGATTCCACCATCAGATAGAATTTCTCAGCAAACATAGGATCCTTCATGCACAGAGCACTCTCAAATTGAGATCTAGTCCTCCTAGGGTCATTAGGATTCCCAGCTAGCTCTCCTTCTGCATGAATGGTCTTGGCTGCCCATTTTGTCCTTGTAAGGATATTAGGATCTGCAATAAACTCACCACTATCAGACATATCAGAATCAGCATGTTCAACAATCTCTTCACTTACTTTCAGAGGATCTGGTGGTGAAGAGGCTTCTCCAACTTCCACTGCTGCTAGGGGTTCTTCTTGAAACTGAACACACATTTCAATGAAGGATTTGTTTGTGCTAAAATTTATTATCTTGTACCCTTTTGAATCTTCAGAGTACCCAAAAAATAGACACTCTTGGCTTTGGGGCTGCAAAGCCTTTCTCTTTTCTGTTGGAATTCTAGCCCAAGCCTTTGAGCCAAAAATCCTGAAATGGGTCACATCTGGCTTGTGCCCACTCCATGCTTCGAAAGGAGTCATACCATCAAGATTTTTATGAGGCACCCTATTCTGGATATAGGCTACACAGTTTATATCTTTGGCCCAGTACTTTGGTGGCAAATTTTTGGCCTCCATCATGCATGTTGCCATCTCCTTCAGTGATCTGTTCTTCCTCTCAGCAACACCATTCTGCTGTGGTGTGTAAGGGATAGAATGCTGCATCTGAATACCTGCATCGGCACAATATTGAATAAACTCAGACTTAACATACTAACCACCATTGTCATATCTGAGGACCTTGAGTTTCCTCCCAGACTGGTTTTCAACCAAAGCCTTAAAGACTTTGAAAAGGCCAAAAAATTCAGACTTGTGTTTCAGGAAGTAAACCCAGCAATACCTGGAAAAGTCATCTATGAAATTCAATGCATATTTGGCCTGACTCATGGACATATGAGGGAATGGTCCAGCAACATCACTATGGATCAACTCGAGGGGTGCAGAGGTTCTCTAATGACTAGCTCTCTCAAATTTATGCTCTGGGTGTTTTCCTAGGATACAACCTTGGCAGACTCCTTTGGAAAATTTTATCTTGGGTAACCCTATGACCATCTCTTTTTCACTAAGATCATAAATATACTTGTAACTTAGGTGGCCAAATATTTCATGCCAAAGATTGCTTGCCTCATTAGCATGAATCAGAAGAGTAGAGGGGTTTGAGTAGGGTAGGAAGTGTGAGAACGTGTATACCTTCGATGTATGATTTGCAACTCCTTTTGCAATGACTTTACCACTTGAGATCTCTATGATCTCAACTTCATCAAGGGAGAATATGACCTTCTTTGGAGACCCAGTGTGGGTCATCTGATACACTAATAAGAGGTTGGAGGCAAGACCAAGAACATACAACACATTGTTGAACTAACCATGATCAAGATCAATCCTCCCTTTGCCCAAACTTTCAGTGAGGGAGTCATCTCCTAGTACTATTGGTGGACCTTTCGACATGTCAAGTGAGGTGAATGCCTCCTTGGTCGAAACCATATGTCTTGAAGCTCCAGAATCAATGATGAAACTGGGTGAGCTTGATGTTCCAGCAACCAATGCATGAACTCTTTCTCTGTCTTTCGAACTTGATCCTCCTTCTCTCTTCTTTGAGCTGTCTGGAAGGGAGATGCCATTCTTCTCCAGGAGTTGGTCAGCATGTGTATTTTCTTCTTCATGCAGGAGCTCTCAGTATGCACACTTGCTCATTTCTCCTTTGTTCGTCTTCTTTTGGTAGTTCTTCTTGGAACCTTGAGGCTCCTTCGGAGACTTGTTCTTGTCTCTCTTTTTATCAGGTGGCTTTTTATATTTCCTTTTGCTTTTTGAATCCACCCTCGAATCTCCAGCAACTAGATATTGGTCTTTGGATGGTTTGATGGTGCCCATCATCACCAGTTTGTCTTGTTCTTGTGTGAGAGATTCCATGAAACATGCAAGGCTAGGCATCTTCCGGGTTCGAGCTGTCAACTTTATGGCATAGAAGGTCAAAACAAACACTGAATAGTTAGGGCCAAGCTTCGAGAGTATGGCCAAGACCAACTGATCATCCTTCTTCTCAATCCCACATTGTTTTAGCTGCAAAACAAGTGCTTTGAACTTGGAGAAATAGAGTTGCAGGGATTCAAAGCTATTTGGATGCAGGGAGATCAATTCATTTTCGATTTGATGTCCCCTCATCTCATTAGTCTTTGCAAAAATATCAACAAGATTCTCCCATACTTCATTCGGTGATGTCAATCCATCAAGATGGAAAAGGAGGTCTCTGGAAATACTCAGACACAAGAGACCATAGGTCTCATCCCTCCTGTTGTTCCATTTTATCTTCTTTGCAGCTGCATTGGGCTCTGCTTCTATTGCCATAGTCACTCTATAGAGGCCTTTCTCTCTCAATAGTATCTCCATCTCTGCTTTCCATTCAAAAAAGTTGAAGGGAGTCAAGATGATCTTCTGATATTGATCAATAGCTCAGAAATTGTCCTGGCTGTCAGTAGAAGGCTCCCAGTCACTGATGTCGAACCTGCAAAACAAATTGGAAGGAGAGAAATCAATATACAAAGGCTCTGATACCATGTGGAAATTGAACCCAGTGATAGAACAATTACACTCACAACAATTATCAATTGTACATGCAAAATCACTCACAAAAGAGATTGAATATGGAGCTGAACACTAAACTGTATTAAATTAGTGTACAATAGCCAACCCTATAACATAATAGGATGCCACAATAAATAATTACATAATGGATTCGAATGCATGAGGAGGCAATTCGAATCTAGTCAAAAGCAAGCTTACTAAAATTAAGCAAATCCCCCATAGGTGCATAAAGCAGTTTCCAAAACAGTCAAGGAGCTCACGAATTGGAAAAAGCACTTGGGAAAGCTAAAAGGTAATGGAAGGACAAATCATACATGCTTTTCATAGGAGAAAAGAGTGGATGATGTGGAGGACAAAAAACTAGTTAACCTCACCTAGTCAAACTTTCCCAATTGCCTTAAAGCACTGAAAAGCAGGCAATAAAGCAGAAAAAGAAAAAGGGAACTAGGAAGGCCAGGAATAAAGCAGATTTGATTCCATGAGCTTTCCCAAGTGCTCCATGAGTCAAAATTAGCAAGTTTTACCACTATGGATGTGTAGATGACAACTTGCATATGATGAAACATAGAAACTAGGCAAATAAGACAAAAATGGATTAATTAATGTCTAAGGTAGCTAACTATGGGTTGATTGTTCTAACATGAATCCACATATTGGATTGACAGTTGGGATCTTGTATTACTTCCCATTGGTCGACATATATTGCAGAATTATCCCATTTGAAGGAGGACTAATCAAGTATTTCTGTAGGCTATGGCCACATATTTGATATTATACAACTGGGTTCGACTAATATCTTGATAATTTTGAAATGTTTTATGACTATTTGTGTTTATTTATCTAACTCCTATGTTCACACTTTATTTTATGTAGGGAATATATACACAGTGGTTTCCCCGACAAACAATGAATGGGGTACTGACTATTAGATGGAACATTTCTTGGATGGGAAGTAGACCCTCCATGTCTCATTAAGGGACTCCGAGGGAAATGATTTTTTGATTGGTTCAATGGTTATAAAAGGAGAATATTTGACACAAGTTTCCCATGCACCAAAGAAATAAGGTTATATATTTGAAAATTATATACTAGATCATATTGTATACCATTATACAAACTTAGTTACTGGCACAAACCTATAGCTGCAAACAATTCCAAGGAATAACTCATCAAATGCATGATACTTATTTCCTTACTCTGAGAACAAGAGGGTAAAGGATATTGTTGGTATTAGAGGTAATCCAGATGGTCTAGTCGAATGACCATAGTTAGGAAGTCATGTATTTGCTATGCATGTTATATTGTGTACTATGTTATAGGTATGTGGTGTACATGTATGTTATGAGTTTGTTTATGGTCTCATCGGTTATTGACATTAATATTTTGACTATTGTATCCAGAAATTAACAACTTGATAGATTGATAAATTTCATAGAATTATAAAACTTGAAAAATTACAGAAGCTTCATCATGGATTTGTTGTCTTACATTCATACTTACATGACTCATGCAATCTATCTGTAGAAACCCAATCTAGTATCCTAGAAACCAATTCTACAAAATACAAACCTAATCTATACATAGAAACCTTTGAAACCTAATCTACCCTAGAAAACATAATCTAACCCCAAATAACTAATCATGAGAGACCTAGAATCTTCATCCATGTTCACAAGGATCTCTTATTGGTTGAATTGAATAATAATCTCCAATTCTTAAATATCTAACATTTTCCTCCCCAAACATATTAACCTAGTCTAGCATAGAAACCTTAGAATATATCCCTAGAAACCATAAAAATCTCATCTAATCTAGAAACATTAATTTAACCATAGGAACCAAATACACAAACCTAGAAGTTACTAATCTAGAATAATAAGTGCACAATGCCACTTGCACCAAATGTTGAAGTTTGGATGTCATCGATGTACTCTTCATTGCACCTAGACCCTTGGTTGTGTTCGAAATCCTAGAAACTCTAGTTTGTGTCCTAAACCCTAGCTCAAATTATAATGTACAACTAAAATTTAATCATTTTCACTATAAATATATATTCATGTGCATCCACTTGAGTATAAACCATTATTCACAAATATGCACATGAGTCCCGAAAACGTCATGCTGTAAAACATAATTACATATAAAAATCCTTTCATATATTGGTATCCTATTTGTCAACAATACCTTGTGCCCCATCCTCTATGTTATACTAAACCCCTACCTCTACATTGAATCTTGAATTTGGTCCTCCAAGGATATTATGGCAAGAGTCCAAGTTTCATGCAATTTCCTAATGCAAGTGTTAAAATAAGGTCAAACGAAATGTCCCCATAAAGTAATACCTATTATTAGGCATTCACACGTTTAAAACTTTGAAATTTCATCATTGACCTTGTAGAATCCCTATATTGTACTTTTAAACCCTAGCTTGTAGTCTAACTCCTAGTTTGCAATGTAAACCTTAGTTTGTAGGCTAGGCTCTAGTTTGTGGAATCCCTAGGCTCACTAATCACTTTAATGTAAAATGTGATTCCCCCATTGATCAATGATAAATAGACATGATTTTAAAACACAACAAATATTTCAAGGATAACTTCCAAATATCCACAAACCCTAGTTTGTAGCCTAAACCCTACAAACCCTATAAATGCTTGCATTAGGGGGTAAAATTCCTTGAAACCCACCATGAACTCCTTTGCTCAGTGTGACCACATTTTCTATGCCTGGATACACATGTACAAATTTATAGAATGTGACTCGAATGCTCAGTGGTGGTTTTACACCCTGAGACCAATTTGGCATTTATCCCTAAATGGCTACATGGAGTGACTTGAAAATGGACATAGAGAAAAATTCATGAATCATATCACAAAAGTATTGACTTGGTTATAATCAAGACATCATATTAACACTGGGGGTTCCCCTCTCCTCTGGTTCCATGGAGAAGGGATCGTCTTTTAGGACAATTTTGGAAACTACGGTTTCACTCTATAAGGGACATTGCAATTCTTGCCCAAAAGGGTCAAATTTAGGAATTCCTCTATCGAGAAATTATGGATAGCACTACCATGTGAAACCTACCTATGAACACTTGCAATATTTCATGAAACTCGGTTTTTCACCACAGTTGAAATTCTATGCCCTCGTTAGGGATTCAACATCTGTCCCTTAATGCCTCTAAGGGGCAAGTTACAACTGACCATAAAATGACGACCTTGTCTTGGATAGAAGAACCGTTAAGTCCATTATAATCATAACATCATATTAAAACTAGGGGCTCCCCTTTCCTCTAGTTCCATGACCCATGGATCATGTTTTATGGATGGTTTTGGAAACTAGGGGTTTGCTCTATAAGAGACATTGCAATTCTTGTACAGAGGGGTCAACTTTGGGAATTCCTCGACCAAAAAATTGTGGATATCGTTACCATGTGGAATTTACCTAGACACACTTGTAGGATCTCATGGTACTCATTTTTTCACCATGGTTGGAATTCTATTCCCTCGACATGGATTCTGCATGTGTCCTTGAATGCCTCTAGGACGTGAGTTGCAACTAGAAACAAAATGATGATCATGGATCAGATCAATGAACCATCAAATTTTTTGGAATTACTGCATCAAATTAACACTAGGGGTTCCCCTCTCCTCTAGTACAATGGACTAGGGATCATTTTTTGGGATGGTTATGGAAACTAGGGTTTCACTTAGTAAGGGACAATGCAATTCTTGCACAAAGGGGTCAACTTCGGGAATTCCTCTACTGGGAACTTGTGGATAGCATTACCAAATGAAACCTACCTAGAAATACTTTTAGGATCTCATAGATATCATTTTTGTGCCACAATTGGAATTATATTCCCACGATAGGGATTGAACATGTGTCATTGAATTCCTCTAGGAGGTGACTTTTAATTATCCATAAAAGGATGACCATGGATCGGATCGAAAAAATATTAGATTCATTGGAATCAATAAATAATATTAACACTAGGGGTTCCCCTATCCTATGGGCATATGGATCAAATATTGTTGTTTAGGACGATTTTGGAAACTAGGGTTTTGGTGAGTAAGGGAAAGTGCAATTCTTGCAGAAAGGGGTCAACTTTGGTAATTTCTTGGCCGATAACTTGTGGCTACCATTAGCACATAGAACCTATCCAAATACACTTGTTGGATATCATAGAACTCATTTCTACTACATGGTTGGAATTCTATGCCCGAATTTAGCATGTGTTCCTTAAATCCTCTAGGAAGTGAGTTTTTGTCGAATGAAATCTAGGATTTTTTTTGTCGATGATCATTGTTCATCCCATATATGTGTTAGATGAAAGTCTTCATTCCAAATTCGAATTTAATTTGTGTGGGTCACATAGGTGTAACACTGAGGCATGTCACCTATGTGAATTCTTTATGTTTGTTAGGTTCTTTTGTGGGTAAGGTGTTTATGTGTTCCACTTAGTTGGGTCGGTTTGTTAAGTGTGTCGGGTTCTTGTGTTTGTTAGGTATGATTAAAAGTGACTTAGGTAGTTAGGGTTAGGATCATTAGTAGGTTATATGTTGGGATCTTTAGGGATAGTGGGTTAGCCATAAATGGGGATGAAGTTATATGGATTAGTGGTATAGTGGTTGTGTGGTTCAAGGTAATAGATAAGCATCACTTATGTGGCATAAATAAGTGTGTTCCATAGGTGTTCCATCTATGTGCATAATTTAATATGTACAATAGGTTCTTATTTACGTTAGATATTTATGTGAATAAATTACTTCAAGAAATGTGCATGATGAATTTTATCCTTGTCTCAAGTAATTCTTATATTAAGACATAAGCAATTCATATATGAGAAGTCTTGTGATGCAAATGGTTTGTTCCTTATGTATGTCACTTAAATACATTAGATGCATACGTGACTTAGGTGAAAAATGAGATGCACTATGTGGCTAGTGGGTTAGGATTAAAAGGGGTATGAGTGTAGTTGGTGAGCTATGAATGGGGCATATGATAAAATGCTTAATGGTTTATTGGAGAATGGTCATGTTATTAGGATAGTGTCACATTGCACTTATGTGCACCCATTCATCTTGTTATAAGAGAGTGATTACACTAAAATTTAACATGCATGATATGGGTGGTATGAGTGCATCACATGTGTGTGAAACTCTAGATGCATAGCTATGTGTGTTTGTCACACTTTTTAAGTTCTTAAGTGGGTTACGGGCTTATGTACATCACTTAATTGTATTAGTTTCTTATTTTGTAGGTTATATGCATTAGTAGATTTTGTGGATTAGGTGCATCACTCACATAATTTCACATAATTCATATAATTCGATTGTGGTAAAGAAAATCAAGTAAATGTGAATTGTTAATTTAACATTGTATATGCAATTGGATTGTGGTCAAGAAAATTGTAAATGTGCAATGTTTTGCATTGTTGTCATTATGCATTGTCGTCATTGGGCAATGCTGTAATTATGCATTATTCTCAATGTTATGAATGTTATATCGCCATGTAATCATCAAAGGAATCAAAAAATAGTCTAACATTAAACATAGACACATTACTGGCCACACATGTATTATCACACTTATTATTGTTGTGAAGATCTGTCAACAGACAATATGAAATACACTATGTCTTGGAAGTTTAAATACAAAAATAGATGACCCTTAGATGGCATGTCAATGTACATGTATCAATAAGTTCAATGATGTACATGTAAATGAAAGTATGTCTATCCAATACTACACATCAAAACTCTAACTTGCTCTTGTTTTTCCGTGACTTTGATGCATCTTGCCTCTAGGACCTTTATGTATCTCAGGAGACTACAAGGAAAATATCAAATTTATTGATCAACTAACCAAACTAATACTCAATCGCTAACAAAATTTAAAAAAATTATGACTGAGTTAATTATACAAAACACTCACTAAATCCATCCGAGGTATAGATGCATGTGGTTTCCTACTCCTTACTAATATCATATTTGAAATGGTACGCTATGAATAGAATATCCTATATAAATTAGCTCAAAAATTATCAACATATATGCATGAGAAAATACTATCTTGAACTTTGTAATTAATGAACATCACACTGAAAAAATATGCTCTGGGACAGGAGGTTAGGTTTCTTATGTAGCGAGTGGAGACATATGTTGAACATCACACTTGGTTACATGCACTATTGGACTAGAGGAGTGAGGACACACTTACTATAGGTTAATATAATTAGACATCATGCATGAATACACAATACAAAAGAACTATGTACAAATATTAAACAATATGTACCTATTCATGACTCATTTCCTTCATAGATGCACGAGGAGAAGCCACATCCAAGAGATAGATATTTTTCTTGGGACATTGATGTGCCTGGGTGAATTTCTCATAACAATTATAACAAATCCCTTTTTCCTTACGTTCTCACATCTTGACTTAAGACAAATTCTTGATGGGAGTGGTTCTAGGAGTTGGAGGGATTGGAGCTCTTTGGGGAACCATATTCCTGAATGGAACAAAATTGGATTTGGGGCATTGTTGAGGCCTTATCTTGTCATCCGCCAACTTATATAACCCTAGGATTTCCATCATTGTGTTGGGACAGAAAATTTTAACCTCATATCGAATTGTATCCTTCAGACCACTGATAAAACAACTCCTGTAGAATGCATTAGACAATCCTTCTATGTGATTGACCAATTTCTCAAATTCGGTCTGATACTCTCTCTGAGTTCCATTTTGGTGAAGTGTGGTGAGTTCTCTTGTGAATTCATCAAAACCATGAGGTACGAATAGGTGCAAAAGGAGTTGGGAAAAATATGTCCATTGTTGCTCTTCATGATCTTTGATGTACCAATGGAACCATTAAAGGGCTTCATATTAAAATGAGAGGATGCAAGTGGGAATTTATTGACATCAAAAGTGTTATGCAGACTGAAATATTGTTCTACCGTATAAATCCATCCAGTCAGATCATCACCATTGAAGTGAGGAAAATCAAGCTTCGGCCCACAAAAGTTGGTAGAGGAAGAGTACCCAGTGCCTGTAGAAGACCTAGGATGTCGCCGGTTGGTCATGGTTGAGTGCAGAAGATGGAGGGTTTAGAGGTGGTTGTCCTAAAACTTGACTACTATAGAAAATGGACCACCACATAAAATGAGTGTATGAATCTATAAAAAACAATACCAAAAAGACAATGTGCTAAGTAGAAAATTCTAGTTATTATCTGAGCCAAATTAAAGATGATTTAATCTTGAAAAGATTATGCAAGGATGTAAGAGTTGGGCTTGATTTAGGAGTATATTAGCACTAAAATAACCCGTTGTAGCTAAAAAATCAGATTTCTACTAGTTGGAACAAAAAGCAAAATAAACATGCATAGAGGGGATTTAAATTAGCACCCACATGGCTGAAAATGATATTTATGAACCTCTGCTTATTCCTAGGATAGAATGAAGTAAGATACTTAATATTTTGTAAAGGAAATCACTCTTGAAATGCATAGTAAGCTACAACCATACAAACACAAGAAAAACCTACACATATGCAACACAAAACATAGAGAAAATGGTTGTAAGAGATGACTAATGGTGTGGAAAATGAAATAGAGGAGTTTTTAGTACTTCCTTTTGTTCTTTCCAAGAGAATCAAGTTTCTCCACCCTTCAAAGTTATGGGATTCATATGTTGGTACCACTGAACAAAAAAATACAATGTTTGAAGGCACCAACCCTTTAGGAATCGAACTTGGGATAGTATGGAAAAATACCACTAGTTAACTATTGGACCGATTAACCTCTATTTCAGGGTGTATAAACCCTTTTTTTTCTTATGTGATTTTATAAATTTGTGATTTTTTTAACCTGGAAAGTTTATTTTCTTTACATTCATTAGTATACATCCTTTTCACACTAAAGAGCCTACCCATTCCCTACATAAAAAAGGAGTTCCATCATATCTCTCTCGGCTCTGACTAAAGAAAGGATACATATTTTCTAAAGGATAGAATGTTGGCCTATTTTTGATTTCCAGCTCTCTCTTTTTTTTGTAAATAAAATGCATTTTATTGCATCATAAAGGATTGATTACATAACAAGGAAAATGCTAAGACAAATCAACTAACAGAGAAGTGCACCATGAAACCGCACCAGTCAGGATCATTCCTACCGAATGGACAGGTAGAAATCCAAAACCCCCCAAAAAGAAACAGCATAATTCCTCTACCAACTACTAACCCCCAATTACAAAAAGGACCGACTGGGATGAGAGTCCGCATACCATTACATAGTCGAAGACAAGATGAGAAAAACATAGCACCAAAGAAAAATCCTTGACTCAAATCCTCTTAATACCAGGGATACCACAAAAAGCGCCTGTAGTGGGGGCCACACCAATAGACATCCTTTGATTTCTAGGAGCCACAGAGGAGCCAGCAAAGCCATCACCAAGTGCCATGTTACTATCTGTTTCCCTCGCACGAGGTCTAGCAGTCTCCAACTACCTGCTATTCACCGGGTAAAAAGGAATACCCAAGTTGCCAGCCACTGCGTCTAAATTCCTGTGAATCAAGTGGCATTCCTCATTGTTCTCTTTCCACAAATGAATAGGTTCCTCATTTCCTTCGATCTTTGCTTCCCAAGCGACAGAAGAGTGCTCGATCAGCTGCATATTTACCCAATACATTATTAACATGAGGTCATAAGTAGATGCATAGCCTGTCGTGTTTCCTGGGTAAATAACTAAGTCATCAACCCCCTTGTGGAATTCCTCAGTGGGCTTCACCTTTAGCTCCTCCCACATGTTCCCAACCAGCTTATCGATTTCCAATCGGATGGTCAGGGGCATGTGATCTTTATAGGACTCTGCAGCCTCTAGAGCATGCAGTTGTGCATGCGAAGCATTGCATATCTCCTCCTTATTCCTAAGGAGCCCCTTTCCCTTTCCATCCAGAACAAAAGAAGCCTCTCCTAGACCCCCCTCTCACTGTAAAGACCATTTGGGAGCCATGAGAACCAGTCCACCCAAGTTACCACCTCCCACTACACGGAGAAGAGATACCACTCTGCAAACTTTCCCCTAGACACTCACAGATCCCGGACCCAAATTACACAAGATAACCAAGTCACAACAGATAGCAATGGAGGGTGGTAGAAATTTCCCAAGATAAAAGGAGGGAGGCGACATCATTTCCAGAGCCAACCTATACCCTGCATACATCACCCCAATCATGCTGCCAATGTCCTTCGTACTGCAACAACTAACTTCCATCCTTCTGAAATTAAAGAACATATCGTTGCACCGATTTCTACCAGCCTGCCCCATCCCATCGCACTTAAGATCGTACCTGGAAACAAATTCCCAAGCCTTCCTTAACCCTTTGGGGGCCTTAGGCCATGTGATCCCACATGTTAGCATGACATGAAAGCATGGGCTAGTTCTCGCTCTCTGTCTTCATCATGATTCCTATCCTCAAGACGTATGACCTAAGGTCTCATCTCAAAGTCATGAACAACCTTCTGTTGACAGATTTGGGACCAATATTCAAGGAGAAAATATTCCAAAGGACCCATCTGATGCTTCATCCCCCTGTACACACCAACACTAGAAATCACATCTGCCACCTTTTTGGTATCATGATGGACATGGCCGAAGGACATAGCTAGATATTTGTCAAGCAAGATTCTAAGGTAATCTAGCTAGCTTGCAAGATACCAACTGGCATAGATTTTCTTCAAGGCCTTTTCTTTCACCAGACCCTTCGCCATCTGGATCAGGATGTTGGTGCCTCCTTCGATTATAGAAAGAAACCAGTAACCATCTCTCATACATTCAAAACCCTGAATGAAACCCTCTAATTTCACAGAATTGTTAGTGTCAGAGCCAATGGATCCCAAATAAATTGATAGCACTTTTTCCATTCGCATCTCTGTACACACCACCATATCATTTTGGACCTCGATTTCCCCTTGAAGCACCATCAAAATTGAGCTTGAAAACCCACGCTAGCGGAGGAGACCAGAGCGATGGGCTGGCAGGTTTATAGAACTTCACTTTTCTCATAATACCATCCAACTAGGCTTTGTCTATACCTCAGTTTGTCGCAACATGGCACTCCTCCTTAGGGATTATCTTATCCTCTTCATCCCATTGACTGCTGCGGATCGAGGATACAAGGTTTTCCTGAAGAATCATCCATACTTCATCAATATTCTTCCTTTTACCCTTGAATATCATTCCGTTCCTCTCTCTCCATATACACCATAGAACCATACAAGTAAAAGCCTCCCATAGGGAGTGAATGATCCTATTTTTGAAGGCCTTGGGGTGGCATTCCTTTAGAGTTTGAGTAGGGAAACCCCATCATCTGTCACTCCTTATAAATTTCAAATCCCCTTTGTCCCAAATGGAAGCCACAAATTTATATCTATCGAGGAGGTGACCCGTGGCTTCTTCTACCTGACAGCAAAGTGGACACTAAGAAGGGCCTAGATACCTCGTTTCTTAATGTTTTCTCCAGTTAGAATATGACCTTTGGCAACCAGCCAAGAAAACATGGCCACCTTCGGCCACAGGTTGGTGACCCAAATTTTCATCCAGAGACCATTCCCTTCCTCATTATTGTGGACCTTGATGTTATAAGCTTCCTTGATGCTAAAGTTCCCCTTCTCGATGTATCCCCATTGAAGAATATCTGGTTCTCTCTTAACCCTGACAAAGAATTGCTGCAGCTCCTCCTAGAATGAACCAAGGTCCTCAGCATTGTCGGGTTTAGGAAAAACTTGATAATTCCACTGTCTCCTACCATCAAAGTCATGGTCTCCCCAGTAGTGAAAAACCTTGCATCTCCCTTATTCTTGGCCTCTGTCATGCAATTGAATCCATCTCTGATCCGATCCCAATTTTGGTATTTGATTCCAGGAATCTTCCCAGAAATTATAACTCTCGCCATTTTGTATCTCCCAGAAGGAATGGTCCTGCACCAACTGTCTCCCTCCCACTACTTTTCACCAATTTGGTGAGCCAGGAAGATCCACATTGAGGCGGACCAATTGGTCTTTGGGTTTGTCTCTGGCGTACTTGATATGCCAAATTCTGGCCCAACGTTCTTCTATGTATTTAGACCATCTCCACCACACTTTTTCTCCTTAAAATTCCGCCATGACATTAGGGTCTCTAAGCCCTAGACCCCCCTGATCCTTGGTTTTTCAAATTCCTTCCCATCTAACCAGAGAAAACTTGGCTTTTTTCTCCCTCCCTTCCCAAATAAAGTTCTTTTTAAGGATCGTTATTTCACAAAGAATCAATTTGGGAGCCGAAAGAATCAACAAAAAGGTAGATTGGCATTACCTAAAGCACAACTTTGAATAGAACCATCCTACTTGGGAGGTTTAAAGGTATAAGCACCCAACTAGAGAGCATGTATTTCATTCGGTCTAGGAGCTCTTGCCATGAGTATTTTTTCAATACTCCTACCCCAAGCGGCATCCCAAGATATTTTGAGGGCATCAACCCACAAGAGAAACCAAGGATCCGAATAATATTTCCCTACACAATTGGGGCAGTGTTCAGGAAGAACACCTGCGACTTATTGGGGTTGATATCTAGGCCCGAGGCCATAGAAAAGAGATTTAAACCATTCTTGAAACTTTAAGCTTATTGGACTAAAGGGTGCCCCATGGGCATCGTATCATCAATGAATTGTTGATGAGTTTTGGGGTCCATTCCTGCATGGATCTTGAGCCCCCTTAAATACCCATTCCTTGCTTGATTCTAAATCAGGAGACTTAGTCCCTCGGCCATAAGAATAAAGAGAAAAGTAGACAACGGGTCCCTTTACCTGATGCCCCTGGAGGCCTGGAACACTCTTGAAGGGGAGCCATTCAAAAGGATGCTGAAGAAAAGAGACGTAACTAGCCCCATTACCCATTCCACCCATTGAGGACAGAATCCATAGGCCGCCACCATCTTGTTTATGTATTTCCAGCTGATTTTGTCATAAGCTTTTGCTATATCTAGTTTGATCATCATGCTAGGCATTCTGGAACTCTTCAGGGAATGAAGCATCTCGTGGACCAGGGTGACCCATCCAATATCTGCCTCCCTTCCACAAACCCATATTGCTCAGGGATAATGAGCCTCGGGAGGAGGGGTTTCAAGCAATTAGCTATCACCTTGGATATATTTTTTTAAATTACATTGCACAAGGCTATGGGTCTAAATTTTTTAGGTCTGTCAGCACCAACTTCTTTAGGGACCAGAGTGATGAAAGTAGTGTTGAAATCTTTAAGAACTCCTTTCTTAATTCTCGATTACTCCACAATCTCCAGAACTTCTCCTTGACTAAATACCAGAAGTGGTGAAAGAAATTCGAAGTAAAACAATCTGGCCTTAGGGATTTCCGCGAAGCCATATGGTGGATTGTTAGATTTTTATCATTCAAGCTAGAATTATGATCTTAGGATCTTTAACTAAGAGAATAACATGCACAATAATAAACATAAGAGATAAAATACACAAATAATTTTGCTCGGGGATACTATAAAGGAGAAAACCCTGCAACTTCCCCAGAGATAGAATCAGCACCAAAAGTAAAACCCGAAAACATAAATATGATCTCCCGACAGCAGTAGTCTCTCTCTTGTCCCAACAAATTCTCTCTCACTCATGCGCCCCAATGAGTGAGTGTGTGTGTGATAAATAGAGAGGCTCACTCTCTATTTATATTCTTTCTTTCACTTAATGTCCACTTCATTATGTCAGCCTCACATAACAATTACTTACTAGAGCTGACATCTCTAGGAGAGTCTAATAACCCTAGTTCCCCACAACTTGTGGGGACTTTTCCCCTCTAATGAACAAGGAGGGTTATCCTTAACACAACAGTGGAGACTACTGCCTCGACTTATAATAACTCACCTAGGGTTGATTTCTCTAGGATAGTCTAATAACACTAGGGTCCCACAACTATGGGGACTTAAACCCTTGATCAATAGGAGGATTACCCACAGTGACTTGACATGACTTGTTTACATTATAGAACCTACCGATGGGAACATCGGGGCATGAATTGACTCAATTACATTACAGATACTTCCTGGAGTAAACATTGGGGTACAATACATAAGATATATGAGTGAATAAATTCCGAAGTTACAATTACATCAATAATCCCTCTTAACTAGGAAGGTATTCTCTTGACACAATTTATCAGCACAAGTCTTATTCTCTGTATTATTTGGATCATCATCAAGTTCTCCTCATCTTCAAGTCATCTTTATCTTTAATTCATCTTCATCTGGATCTCAATCATCACTGGATCTGGATCATCATCACTAGATCTAGATCATCACTCGATCTGGATCATCTCTGCTAGATCAACATCACTGGATCTAGATCATCACTCGATCTGGATCATCATCACTGGATCTGGATCATCACTAGATCTGGATCATCATCACTAGATCTGGATCATCACTTGATATGGATCATCATCACTGGATCTGGATCATCACTCGATCTAGATCATCACTACTGGATCATCATCACTAGATCTGGATCATCACAGCTAGATCATCATCAGTGGATTTGGATAATCACTCGATCTGGATCATAACTCGGTCAACATCACTGGTGCTATCTCATGATTCTTCTTGTCAAAGTAAGTTTTACAAAGCGATCCCTTTTTCATGTTTGTTGTAGGCCTAGCCTCCTTGTAGGGCTTCTTTAGCACTTATATCTGACCCTAAGTTATAATGGCCAGCACTCACATCTGACCATGAGAGGAACACATCCAACACCATGTCAAAAAGGCACAACACTTACATTCACCAACATGATAGTACACAACTGCTATCATCTGTGAAAAGGCACATCACTCACATCCACCAGCATGATAGGACACAACTACTATCATCTATGGAAAGGCACCGCACTTACATCTAACCTTGACTCGTTAGAAAGGCACAAAACTTACATTCACCAGCATGAAACGACACAAATAATATCATTTGTGAAAAGGAACAACACTTACATTCACCAGAATGACAGGACATAACTACTATCATCTGTGAAAAGGCACAACACTCACATTTGACCTTGACTCGTCAGAAAGGAACAGCACTTACATTTTACCTTGACTCGTAAGAAAGGAATTCAGTGCCAGACTGAGGGTTCCTGGTAACTGACCAAGTTCCTCCATTCAGAGAATGGAAATAGCCCTTATATCTGATCATGTAGTAACCAATCCTATAGTCACATCATAATGTCTCAGCACTCATATCTGACATGCAAGGAACCAATCCTATAGTCACATCAGAATGTCTCAGCACTCACATCTGACATGCAAGGAACCAATCCTCTCACCATGATAGAATGGAAACAACCCTTATATCTGATCAAGTGGGAACATATCCCTTAATCACATCAGAATGGCCCTACACTTATATCTGATCATGTGAGACTACATCCCATAGTCATATTAGAATGTCCCTCAGTCCTATATTGAGTATTACTAGTAACTGACCAATTACCTCCATTCAGAGAATGGCAATAGCCCTTATATCTGATCACGTAGGAACCAATCCTACAGTCATATCGGAATGGCTCAACACTCATATTTGACATGGAAGGAACCAATCCTCTCACCATGATATAATGGCTCAGCCCTTATATCTGGCCATGGAAGGAACCTAACCCTCTCACCATGTCAGAATGGCTCACGGTCTCATCATTTCCCCTTGGAGGGAACCTTGATATAGAGAACACCAAGCTTCTCCCTAAAGTACTCAAACTTCACTTTGGCCATTTCTAGCATAGAATCATAGCAAGGATGATTATGTTCAAGGAAAACCTGTGAGCTTCGCCAGGACCGATTACATCCCAGGACAACCTACAGGTCTCTTTACATCTGAACAACCTACGAGATTCACCAGGATTTATGCTCAGAAAACCTGTCTTACCGACTATGCTAGAAATACCTCTTTTGAGAGATCTCGGTCTGGATCACATACTGGAGCTTCACTGCTCCTCTCTCCCAAATAACAATTGGCAACATCTTTTGCCTCAGCTATACTCAAAGCCATGCAAGACTCCATCTTTCCAAACCAAGAGATCACACTTGATCCCATACTGAAGTAACACCTCGAAGTGCTCTTCCTATCAATGGCACTACCTGCCCAATACGAATCCTCATAACCCTCCAAGTTAATCTTCTGATTCGCCTCATACTTGATCTCATAATCAACTGTACCCTTTAGGTACCTCACTGCATGCTTTGCAACCATCAGGTGAACATGTCTCAATGTGTTCATAGCAAAGCAAATATCTGGTTTCGTATTCATTAGGTACATCAAGGACCCAATCATCTGACGATACATCATAGCATCAACCGTTTTTGATGAAGCATCACTCAATGACTTCAGGTTCGATGCCATAGGTGTGGCATGTCCTTGCATTCCATCATCCTGAACCTCTTCAGGATCTCTACTGCATACTTCACTTGTCCTAGGGATATTCTACCACACCTCCATGCCTAGAAAGTAGTGCATCCTATCCAAGTCCTCCATCTCGAACTCGGCATCAAGTCTCCTTCTTGCAACTTTAATGAGTTCCTCTTTTCTGTCAAGAACAAGTCATATAACAAGAGCATCACTAATATTCCGCCTTGAACCTTGAAGCAAAGGTTGGAATCCTCTTTACTCTTAGTAAACCCTAGAGTCATCAGTAATCTGTTCATCTTGTTTTACCATGTCGAACCTCAAGATATTCTGTATTCACTCCCTCTGAAGCGGAGCATCATACTCCCTCTTTCTTCCGTACTCTATGCACTGAAACATTCTGTACTTGAGTGACAAGTAGCTTCCTATGCTACTAATATTCTATGTATCCATCTAGTGTATAGACTTTCATATTCAACCTTGTAGCAAAGGTTAATATCTTCATCAAGATCATCATGTATGTGTTTCAACTCCCACTGGCTGATAATGTCTCTTCGTAGTCTATGCCTTCTTTTCATGTGAAACCTCATGCTACGAATCTTGTCTTGTATCCCATGATGTTTCCATCTACTGCATGTTAAAACTACAAACTTCCCTTCACATATAGATACTGAATCCTAGACATCATTCTTCTTGAACTAGTCTTCCCTTTCTTCCTGGTTACTTCTTCATGGCTGGAAGGTTCTGCATCAATGATGTCACTGTATTCATCATATTATTCTTCATCTTCAATTGTCATCACTTTCTCTTCAGAACAAGTCTCATCCTTCTTTTCTTATAGGCGATTATGTATGCAATCTTTCCTACAAGTCAAATGCATTAGTTGTATGGTTAGAAACATTTCATAAGGCATATTCATAATGGAAAATTATTATACATAAATATATGATCATGCAACTATTTTAGCCAATACAACATTCATCCATATCTCACTTGTGGTATACTGTGATCTGTGATTGAATAGACAATTATCTTCTTGGCATTGACCAAGTTCTTCTTGTTTAAGGTTTTCAACCTCATCTCCATCTGGAATAGGAGCCTCTCTACTTATGTAGGTGTCCAATTCATTCTCTTCAGAGAGATCATATACTTCCATGCTTGGAATTTGTCAACTTCACCAAGCTTTTCATCAAGCTGATGTGATATATCACTTTGAAATGAGAACCTCAAATGAAAATAGCAATAGATTAGATCTTACCGATTTGAGGTGTCTGTCCTAGTTTCAGAGTTGGTTGAGCTAGGGTTTTCCATAGAAACCCTAAAGTTCAAAACTTGGAATATTTCAGTTCTTATTGGATAGAAATATAGATCTCTTCAAGGTGATCTATCCAATGTACTCATTTTCTGAAAATAGTGGAGCGAAGCTCCCGGAATAGGAAGTCCTAGTTTTCCAATTTCTTCTGCAAAAATGTCTGATACTGTTTCTGTGATATTGCCAACATTACTTCTCCTCTATGTCTGAAATGTCACACTAAGGTATCCTTTCCAATCCCCATTCCAACATCATAGGTTTCACCAATCGGAACTTATGAGTGTTTTCCCAAGGTGACCTGTTTCAGGAATGTTTAGCATAGCGATGTTGTACGGACTTCCACGTATCACTATTTGATCTTCTGGGTCTGAAAATTGGAGCACCAAATGTACATTTTGTGACCTTTCTAGAACATCTTCAGAAATTTCATTTGGACATTTTTAGCCCGAGATATAGCAATTCTCCTCAGGTGTCCTCTTTAGGGATGAATCCTGGAGGAGGCTTGAACCCTCACTTGGACAGATCATATCTCCAAGTATATAGCAAATCTGAGGCTAAGGTTTGATAAAAGCGTAAATCCATATTTTTATCTTCTCCAATCCCAAGATATAGCGAATGTACCAAAACGTATCAGTTTTAGTATTTAGGTTTTTTCCAGCTCGGGGTCAAACTAGTGTTTGACTTTCCTAAAGTTTCACCCTACAAAAAATATCGACCCAAGTATCTAAACTTTGATTCTGATGAGGAGAGAAATCCTATGCCAGGCTCACTCAAAAATTCATCCTCTGTAAGAATCCCTAAATTTGTGCACCAAAAACTGAAAATGCTCTGAATCGAATTCTGCTTCGACAGAAAGATGCGCTCTTCAATGGAGAGTCATCCTAGCATACTTTCGCTAATGGATTGTGTTGAGAGACCCAAAAATTAAGAATCCCTAGATTCTGCAGCTCCACATTGTCTTCTTCTCAGGTTAGCTTTGATACCATGTTATATTTTTATCATTCAAGCTAGCATTATGATCTTAGGATCTTTAACTCAGAGAATAACATTGACAGCAATAAACACAAGAGATCAGGGAAACCATAAAGGAGAAAACCCCGCAACTTCCTCAGAGATAGAATCAGCACCAAAAGTAAAACCAGAAAACATAAAGATGATCTCCTACCAACAGTAGTCTCTCTCTTGTCCCAAGAACATCTCTCTCACTCATGCGCCCCAATTAGTGGGTGTGTGTGTGATAAATAGAGAGGCTCACTCTCTATTTATATTCTTTCATTCACTTAATGTCTAGTCCAACATGTTGGCCTCACTTAACAATTACTTACTAGAGCCGACATCTCTAGGAGAGTCTGATAACCCTAGTGCCCCACAACTTGTGGGGACTTTTCCCCTCCAACCAACAAGGAGGGTTATCCTTAACACAATGGTGGGGACTATTGCCCTGACTAACAATAACTCACCTAGGGTCAACTTCTCTAGGATAGTCTAATAACCCTAGGGCCCCACAACTGTGGGGACTTAAACCCTTGATCAATAGAAGGGTTACCAACAATGACTTGACATGACTTGTTTACATTATAGAACCTCCTCATGGGAACATCGAGGCATGACATGACTCAATTGTATTACAGATACTTCCTAGAATAAACATCGGGGTACAATACATAAGATATATGAGTGAATACATTCTGAAGTTACAATTACATCAACATGGATGAATTCCTCCACCTCTTGCATAGAAACAGGTTTAATAAACATTTCATTGTTTTCCATGGTCATTTTCATAGGAATTAGGTCAATGATCCTATTTATAGCTCTACTCCAATCTCCACCATCTTCTCTAAGGATATCAGATAAATGCTAGGAAATATCTTCCTCTATTTCCCTTCGGGTTTCCACCTTGCTACCATCCATATTCTTGAGCTTGTGGATTTTGGAGTTGTTTCTATATTGGATGACCGTGGTGTGGAAAAATCTAGTATTCCTTTCTCCCTCCTAGAGCCATTTTACCTTAGCCTTTTGTTGCCAAAATACCCCTTCTTGTTGGTCCCTGGCCTCTAACTGTCCTAGAAGATCCTTCTCCTTAAGCTTCATGTTATCATCCCATCCTTCCTCCATCCCCTTTTGATTAATGATTTCAATTTCACTTAACATCCTTTTCTTGTCCTCAAAGATATTTCCAAACTCTTCCTTGTTCCATGTATGGATTTTGGCCTTCATGATTTTGAGTTTTTGTTTGAAACAATACATTACTATTCCCATAGGGGGGACCATCTCCTGCCACCACTGGGAAACCATCTCCTTAAATCCCTTACGCTCCAACCATAATTGATCAAATCTAAAAGGCTTATGCAAGGTAGAGTTTGACCAATCCTAGTTGACGCAAATAGGCCAGTAGTTAGAACCTACGGCAGGAAGAACATTCATTCTTATTTCTCTTGTACCATGTACGATATGCTCAGAGACCAGGAATCTATCAAGACACGAGGAAACTAGTTGATCGCCCCCACATTTGTTGTTCCATGTGAAGCAATGGTTCCCTGTTTCCATATCCACCATTTGGATTTGGGTCAAAAAGTCACTGAAGGCTTCCTGAAACTTGTCCATGGATCTCCTGCACCCTTTCTTTTCCCCAATATTGGAAATGAGATTGAAGTCACCTCCAATAACCCAGTTCCTAGTCTCTGACAGAACCTTGACCCATCCCAAGAAATATAGAATTCATTTTTCTTGGGGAAAGCACTCTGGCCATATATATTCATCAACGAGCCTTTAGAACTAGAGCTCAGGTGTCGAAATAAGTGTAAACTAAGTGGAATTATAGTTTGTGAGATCCACAACATTTGGGTGTCATAGGTTCGCACAACCACCATCCATTGCCACAGCATCGAGAGCCACATATTTACTCCCTTTCCATATCTTCTCCCTAATTTTTTCAATAGTTTTAGAGTTACACTTAGGTCCCTTAATGGCCCTTAGTATTCCAAACTAATTGAATCAATCGGATCAGGTCCCTCTCCTTGGGCCAGATGCCCAAAAATTTCCCAATTAGGGTATTCTCCTTCTCACCATGATAGAATGGCAACAGCCCTTATATTTGATCAAGTGGGAACATATCCCTCAATCACATCATAATGGCCTTGCACTTATATCTGATCATGTGATACTACATCCCATAGTCATATTAGAATGGTCCTCAGTCCTAGACTGAGTATTCCTGGTAACTAACCAAGCACCTCCATTTAGAGAATGGAAATAGCCCTTATATTTGATCATGTAGGAACCAATTCTACAGTCATATTAGAATGGCTCAGCACTCATATTTGACTTGGAAGGAACCAATCCTCTCACAAAGATAGAATGGCTCAGTCCTTATATCTGACCATGGAAGGAACCTAATCCTCTCACCATGTCAGAATGGTTCACGGTCTCATCATTTCCCCTTGGAGGGAATCTCGATCTAGAGAATACCAAGCTTCTCCTTGAAGTACTGAAACTTCACTTTGGCCATTTATAGCATAGAATCACATCAGGGCTGATTACGTTCAAGGATAACCTGTGAGCTTCACCAGGACCGATTACATCTGAGGACAACCTACAGGTCTCTTTACCATGTTGAACCTCGGAATATTATGTATTCACTCCCTCTGAAGAGGATCATCATACTCCCTCTGTCTTCCGTACTCTATGCACTAAAACATTCTGTACTGGAGAGACAAGTAGCTTCCTATGCTACTAATATTCTATGTATCCATCTAATGTATAGACTTTCATATTCAACCTTGTATCAAAGGTTAAGATCTTCATTAAGCTCATCATGTATGTGTTTCAACTCCCACTGGCTGCAAATGTCTCTTTGTAGTCTATGCCTTATTTTCGTGAGAATCCTCGTGCTACGAATCTTATCTTGTATCCCACGATGTTTCCATCTACTGCATGATGGAACAAAGAACTTCCCTTCACGTATCGATACTGCATCCTAGACATAATTCTTCTTGAACAAGTCTTCCCTTTCTTCTTTGTTACTTCTTCATGGCTGGAAGGTTCTGCATCAATGATGTCGTTGTATTCGTCATATTATTCTTCATCTTAAACTGTTTCCACTTGTTCTTCGTAACAAATCTCATCCTTCTTTGCTTGTAGGCGATTATGTATGTGATCTTTCCTACAAGTCAAATGCATTAGTTGTATGGTTAGAAACATTTCATAAGGCATATTCATAATGGCAAACTCTTATGGATAAATATATGATCATGCAACTATTTTAGGCAATAGAACATTCATCCATATCTCATGGAAACACTTCTAGATGCCTTTCATCTCCACTAAGACAACATTGATATTGTGCACTAATCCAATATGTCAGCGAAAAGGTTTCATTCTAAATAAGTAGCAATGGAGAGTTGTATATCACCATGAGCTACTTACCCATCACATGCATATTAGTAGTATACTGTCATTAATGTAATCATGCATAATACATCAACTGAATATAAACAAATGCATAACAAAAAACAATATCATGAAATGACAATCCAATACTTATCTTTATTTGTTTCGTGGGTAGACTCCTTCTTGAGCCTTCAACTTCATCATCTTCTTCATTCATAATAGCATATTTTCTTATCCAAATGCTAAGATGGATAAGAGGTTCTTCAATAGTTGAGTTCTTCATATTCCTCATCACTTGAGGGACCTTCTTTGGATGGTGAGAGATTTATCTTCAGTTGCTCCCATATTCTTTTCTCTTATTATGATTCAAGCTTATTCTTGTGTGTGCTCTTCCCAGAGTCTGCTGAAAGTAATCACTTTCTTCTGGCACACATTCCTGAAATTAATGATTCCCATGATCCTTGGAGGCCATTCAAGGTGGCTATCACCACATTTGCATTCTCCACTTTTTCTTCTACTACTACAAGTTGTTCTTTGATTTGAGAGACCCTTGTAAAGTATGACTGCATGGTCTCTACATTATGGATCTTCACATTCAATTGTTTTCTCAAAGGCATCTTCCGATTTATGTTCTTCCCTTCAAATATCTTGGTCAACGAATCAAACATCTCTTTAGGTGTATTTAGGGAAGACACTTATGGTATACGGTTATCCTTTATTGAATCAACAATGATCCTCTTGGCCTTGACCAAGTTCTTCTTGGATAAGGTTTCTAGCCTCATCTCCCTCTGGAACTGGAACCTCTCTACTTATGTAGGTGTCCAATTCATTTTCTTCAGAGAGATCATATAATTCAATTCTTGGAAGTTGTCAACTTCACCAAGCTTTTCATCAAGCTGATGTGATATATCACTTTCAAATGAGAACCTCAAATGAAAATAGCAATAGATTAGATCTTACCGATTTGATGTGTCCGTCCTTGTTTCGGAGCTGGTTGATCCAGGGTTTGTCAGAGAAACCCTAATTTTGAAAACTTGGAATCTTTGAGATCTTATTGGAAACAAAGATATATCTCTTCAAGGTGAGCTATCCAATGTACTCATTTTCTGAAAATAGTGGAGGGAAGCTCCCAGAATAGGAAGCCCTAGTTTTCCAATTTCTTTTGTAGAAATGCCTGATACTATTTCTGTGAGATCACTGACATCACTAGTCCTCTGTGTCTGAAGCATCACACTGAGGTATCCTTGCCTGTCCCTATTCCAGCACCATAGTTTTCATCAGAATTGGTTTCACCAATCGAAACTTATGAGTGTTTTCCCAAGGTGACCTGTTTCAGGACTCTTCAGCATAGCGAAGTTGTACAGACTGGCACGTATCACTGTTTCATATTCTAGGTCTAAAAATTGGACCAATGAATGTAAATTCCGTGTGATTTCTAGAACATCTTCAAAAATTTCAATTAGACCTTTGTATCCTGAGATATAGAAATTCTCCTCAGGTGTCTTGTTTAGGGATGAATCCTAGAAGAGGATGGAACCCTAACTTGGACAGATCATATCTCTTAGGATTTAGTGAATATGAGGGTAAATTTTACAGAAAATGTAAATGAGGATTGTGTCTTCAGCCTGTGAAATTTTCAGCTCTTGATCCTTCTCCAATCCTGAGATATAGCAAATGTACCAAAACTTACATGTTTTAGTATTTAGGGTTTTTCTAGCTCGTGGTCAAACTATGGTTTGACTTTCTCAGAGTTTCACCCAACCCAAAATATCAACCCAGGTCTCTAAAATTTGATTTTGATGAGGATAAATCCTATTATGAGCTCACTCAAAAATTCCTCTTCTGTAAGAAGCCCTAAATTCCCGCACCTAAAACTAAAAATGCTCTGAATCGAATTCCGCTTTGACAGAAAGATGCGCCCTTCAATGGAGAGTCATCCTAGCATACTTTTGCTGATGGATTATGGAGAGAGACCCAAGAAGTAAGAAGCCCTAGCTTCTACAACTCAACACTTTATTCTTCTCAGGTTAGCTCTGATACCGTGTTAGATTTTTATCATTCAAGCTAGCATTATGATCAATAGGAGGGTTACCCACAATTACTTGACATGACTTGTTTACATTATAGAACCTCTTAATGGGAACATCGGGGCATGACATGACTCAATTACTTTACAGATACTTCCTGGAATAAACATCGTGGTACAATACATAATATATATGAGTGAATACATTCTGAAGTTACAATTACATCAATATGGATGACTTCCTCCACCTCTTGCATAGAAACAAGTTGAACAAGCATTTCATTTTTTTCCATGGTCATTGTCCTAGGAATTAGGTCAATGATCCTGTTTATAGCTCTACTCCAATCTCCACCATATTCTCTAAGGATATCAGAGAAATTTTGGGAAAGCTCTTCCTCTATTTCCCTTCGAGTTTCGACCCTGCTACCATCCATATTTTTGAGCTTGTGGATTTTGGAGTTGTTTCTATACTGGATGACCGTGTTGTGGAAAAATTTAGTATTCCTTTCTCCCTCCTGGAGCCATTTTACCCAAACCTTTTGTTTCCAAAATACCACTTCCTATTGGTCCCTAGCCTCTAACTGTCCCAGAAGATCCTTCTCCTTAAGATTCATGTTATCATCCCATCCTTCCTCCATCCCCTTTTGATTAATGATTTCGATATCACTTAAAACCCTTTTCTTGTCCTCAAAGATATTTCCAAAATCTTCCCTGTTCCATGTATGGATTTTGGCCTTCATGATTTTGAGTTTCTGCTTGAAATAGTACATTACTGTGCCCACAGGGGGGACCATCTACTCCCACCACTGGGAAACCATCTCCTTAAATTCCTTATGCTCCAACCATAATTGCTCAAATCTAAAAGGCTTACGCAAGGTAGAGTTTGACCAATCCTAGTTGAGGCAAATAGGCCAGTAGTCAGAACCTACGGCAGGAAGAACATTCATTCTTGTTTATCCTGTACCATGTACGATATGCTCAGAGACTAGGAATCTATCAATACACGAGGAAACTAGTTGATTTCCCCCACATTTGTTGTTCCAAGAGAACCAACCATTCCCTATTTCCATATCCACCATTGGGATTTGGGTCAAAAAGTCATTGAAGGCTTCCTAAAACTTGTCGAGGGATCTCCTGCCCCCTTTCTTTTCCCCAATATTGGAAATGAGATTGAAGTCACCTCCAATAACCTAGTTCCCAATTTCTGACAGAACCTTGACCCATCCCAAGAAATATAAAAGGCCTGTTTCTTGGGGAAAGCACTCAGTCCATATATATTCATCAACGAGCCTTTAGAACCAAAGCTCAGGTGTCAAAAGATTGCTATAAGCGTAAACTGAGCGGCATTTTAGTTTGTGAGATCCACAACATTTGGGTGTCATAGGATCGCACAACCACCAGCCATTTCGATAGCATTGATAGCCACATATTTACTCCCTTTCCAGATCTTCTCCCTAATTTTTCCATAGTTTCAAAATTGCACTTAGTTTCTTGAAGAAAACAAATATCTGGTTTCTCTAGTTTTATTTTCCTAGCTATAGATTTCCACTTCCCGGGGTGATTGCACCCTCTTATGTTCTAGGATATAATCTTCATTAACAAACCTTTTTAACCTCAGAGAAGGATGCCTGGATAATGGGGTACTGACCTGATTCGATGAGCTTCACTCCTACCTCTGCTATTCGTTGTTGGTTAGTCTTCCTTCCTCTACAAAGTTCATCTTCTGGGTTTTTTGTTTTGCTGCCTGTTTGTGAGCCATGTTCAATTCCCAGGTCTTGGAGAGCTCCAGTTCTGATAATTGCCTCTTGGAGAAGTTCTATTTTCCTTCTGTAAACATAGCCTTTACCGTTATTCCCACATTTATCTTTAATTGCATCCAGATCAAGTCCACCCAACTCCATTTCATCCACCTCATTTTCGTCAAGACCCTCCATAGGGACACAGAGCTCTTCTTCCTTAGCCATCTCTGAGAGCTGATAAGGAAGTTTCTTCTTTCCATCCTTGCCCTCGGCTGTTCCTCCATCATCTTCCTTTTCTTCCAATGCTTCAAAGGGGTTAACAGAACTGGGGTCTTTACCCACTTGACCTTTCTTGGTTTTAGCCTGGCCTCCTCCTCTACCTTTTCTTTTATTCTTGACCTGAGAAAAATATTCCCGATTGGGCTCTCCCTTGTGGATCTATATAGGGAAGGTTGATTGCTTTACCATCAAAGGGCAATGCATCCCAATGTGTCCATATTCATTGCAATGGCGACAACGAAAGGGTAGATGTTCATAGTCTATAGGTTGAATCCATTCCTCATCCTACCAATTCAATAAGATAGCTTTTGGGAGTTCCTTCAAAAGATCTAGATAGACACAAATGCAGGCAAAATCAATATACCATTGTGACCTAGTTTTCTCAGCCACCTTCACATATTCCCAAAGGGATTTTCCAATATTATTTAGGGTATCTAGATCAAAAAATTCACTGGGAAGCAAGAAAAGGTGGATCCACACCGGGGCCACCGTGACATCTTCATTTCCTGGGTTGAATATTTCCTTCTAGGGTCTAAGATATAGAACAATTGATAAAAATAAGTACGGCCCTCCCCCCAGGATTATGTCCCTCTCTTCCTGATTGAGAAAGATAATGGTGAAGAAGCGCTTGGCCCCTAGTTTCAAGTCATAATGGCCCTTAGGATTCCAAACTAATTGAATCCATTGGATCAAGTCCCTCTCCTTGGGCCAGATGCCCACAAATTTCCCAATTAGGGCAGTCTCCTTCTCACCATGACAGAATGGCAAGAGCCCTTATATCTGATCAAGTGGGAACATTCCCTCAATCACATTAGAATGGCCCTCGACTTATATCTGATCATGTGGGACTACATCCCACAGTCATGTTAGAATGGCCCTCATTCCTAGACTAAGTATTCCTGGTAACTGACCAGGTACCTCCATTTAGAGAATGGAAATAGCCCTTATATATGATCATGTAGGAACCAATCCTATAGTCATATTAGAATGGCTGAGTGCTCATATTTGACATGGAAGGAACCAATCCTCTCACCATGACAGAATGGCCCAGCCCTTATATCTGACCATCGAAGGAACCTAATCCTTTCACCATGTAAAAATGGCTCACAGTCTCATCATTTCCCCTTGGAGGGAACCTCGATCTGGAGAACACCAAGCTTCTCCCTGAAGTACTCAAACTTCACTTTGGCCATTTCTAGCATAGAATCACATCAGGGCTGATTACATTGAAGGACAACCTGCGATATTCGTCAGGACCGATTACATCCCATGACAACCTATAGGTCTCTTTACATCTGAGAAACCTACGAGCTTCACCAAGATTTATGCTCAGAAAACTTGTCTTAATGACTATTCTAGATATCCCTCTTTCGAAAGACCTCAATCTAGATCACATACTGGAGCTTCACTGCTCCTCTCTCCCAAATAGTAAGTGGCAACATATTTTTCCTCAGCTATACTCAGTGCCATGAAGGACTCCATCCTACACAACCAAGAGATCACACTTGATCCCATACTAAAGTAGTACCTCGAAGTGCTCTTCCTATCAATGGCACCACTTTCCCAATACAAATCCTCATAACCCTCCAAGTTAATCTTTTGATTGGCCTCATACTTGAGCGCATAATCAACTATACCCTTCAAGTACCTCACTTCATGCTTTGAAACCATAAGGTGAACATGTCTCAATGTGTTCATAGCAAAGCAAATATCTGGTATCATATTTGCTAGGTATATCAAGGACCCAATCATCTAATGATACATCGTAGCATCAACCATTTCTCATGAAGCATCACTCAATAGCTTTAGGTTTGATGCCATAGGTGTGGTCATGTCCTTGCGGTCCATCATCCTGAACCTCTTCAGGATCTCTACTGCATAATTCCCTTGTCCCAGGCAGATTCTGCCACAACTCCATGCCTACAAAGTAGTGCATAGTATCCAATTCATTCATCTCGAACTCAGCAGCAAGTCTCTTTCTTGCAACTTTAATGAGTTCCTCTTTTCTGTTAGGAACAAGTCATATAACAGGAGCATCACTGATCTTCTACCTTCAATCTTGAATAAAAGGTTGGAATCCACTTTACTCTTAGTAAAGCCTAGAGTCATCAGTAATCTATCCATCCTGTTGTACCATGTCAAACCTCAGGATATTCTATAGTCACTCCCTATGAAGCGGAGCATCATACTCCCTCTGTCTTCCGTACTCTATGCACTGAAACATTCTGTATTGGAGTGACAAGTGGCTTCCTATACTACTAATACTTTATGTATCCACCTAGTGTATAGACTTTCATATTCAACCTTGTATCAAAGGTTAAGATCTTCATCAAGCTCATCATGTATGTGTTTCAACTCCCCCTCACTGCAAATGCCTCTTCGTAGTCTATGCCTTCTTTTCATGAGAATCCTCATGCTATGAATCTTGTCTTGTATCCCATGATGTTTCCATATACTGCATGATGGAACTACGAACTTCCCTTCATGTATCGATATTGCATCGTAGACATCATTCTTCTTGAACTGGTCTTCCTTTCTTCTTGGTTACTTCTTCATGGCTAGAAGGTTCTGCATAAATGATGTCATTGTATTCATCATATTATTCTTCATCTTGAATTGTCGTCACTTGTTCTTCGGAACAAGTGTCATCCTTCTTTGCTTGTAGGCGATTATGTATGCGATCTTTCCTACAAGTCAAATGCATTAGTTGTATGGTTAGGAACATTTCATAAGTCATATTCATAATGAAAAATTATTATGCATAAATATATGATCATACAACTATTTTATCCAAGACAACATTCATCCATATCTCACAGAAACTTTGCTATATTCTTTCCATCTCCACCACGACAACATTGAGATTCTGCACTAATCCAATATGTCAGCAAAGAGGTTTCATTCTAAATAACTAGCAATGGAGAGTTGTATAGCACCATAATCTACTTACCCATCACATGCATATTAGTAGTATACTGTCATTAATGTAATCATGCATAATACGTCAAATGACCATCCAATACTTATCTTTATTTGTTTCATGGGTAGACTCCTTCTTTAGCCTTCAACTTCATCATCTTGTTCATTCATAATAGCATCGTTTCTTATCCAAATGCTAAGTGGATAAGAGATTCTTCAAGAGTTGAGTTCTTCATATTCCTCATCGCTTTAGGGATCTTCTTTGGATGGTGAGAGCTTGATCTTCAGTTTCTCCCATCTTCTTTCCACTTATTATGAGTCGAGCTTCTTCCTGTGTGTGTTCTTCCCAGAGTCTGCTGAAAGTAATCACTTCCTTCTGGCACACATGTCTCAAATGAATGAATCCCATGATCCTTGGAGGCCATTCAAGGTGGCTATCACCACTTATGCATTCTCCACTTCTTCTTCTACTACTACAAGTTCTTCTTTGATTTGAGAGACCCTTGTAAAGTATGACTGCAGGGTCTCTGCATTCTGGATCTTCACATTCTTCAACTTTTTTCTCAAAGTCATCTTCCAATTTATGTTCTTCCCTTCAAATATCTTGGTCAAGGAATCAAACATCTCTTTAGGTGTATTTAGGGAAGACACTTGTGGTATACGGTGATCCATGATTGAATCAACAATGATCTTCTTGGCCTTGACCAAGTTCTTCTTGTGTAAGGCTTTCAGCCTCATCTCCCTCTGGAACTGGAACCTCTCTACTTATGTAGGTGTCCAATTCATTTTCTTCAGAGAGATCATATACTTCCATGCTTGGAATTTTTCAACTTCACCAATATTTTCATCAAGCTGATGTGATATATCACTTTGAAATGAGGACCTCAAATGAAAATAACAATAGATTAGATCTTACCGATTTGAGGTGTCCGTCCTGGTTCCGGAGCTGGATGATCTAGGGTTTGTCAGAGAAACCCTAATTTGAAAAACTTGGAATATTTCATGTCTTATTGGATAGAAAGATAGATCTCTTCATGTGAGCTGTCCAATGTACTCATTTTCTTAAAATAGTGGAGGGAAGCTCTCGGAATAGGAATCCCTATTTTTCCAATTTCTTTTGAAAAAATGCCTGATACTGTTTCTGTGATATCACTGAAATTATTTCTCCTATATGTCTAAAACATCACACTAAGGTATCCTCATTGGTCCCTGTTTCAACACCATAGGTTTCATCAGAATTGGTTTCACCAATCAGAACTTATGAGTGTTTTTCAAAGGTGACCTATTTCAAGACTGTTCAACATAGCGAAGTTGTACAAACTGCCACATGTCATTGTTTCATCTTCTGGGTGTGAAACTTGGGACATGGAATTTAAATTCCATGAAATTTCTGGGACATCTTGAGAAATTTCATTTGGACCTTTGTAGCACGTGATATAGCAGTTCTCCTCAGGTGTCCTGTTTAGGGATGAATCCTGGAGGAGGCTGTAACCCTAACTTGGACAGATCATATCTCCTAGGATATAGCGAATCTGAGGCAGATGTTTGGAGACAGTGTAAAATAGAATTTTTATATTTGTCCTGTGAAAATTTCAGCTCCTAAACCTTCCCCAATCCCACGATATAGCGAATGTACCAAAACTTATCAGTTTTAGTATTTAGTGTTTTTCCATCTCGGGGTCAAACTAGGGCTTGAATTTCCCAGAGTTTCACCCAACCAAAAATATCGACCCAAGTTTCTAAACTTTGATTTTGATGAGAAACAAAATCCTATGATGGGCTCACTCAAAAATTCCTCTTCTGTAAGAAGCCCTAAATTCTCGCACCAAAAACTGAAAATGCTCTGAATCGAATTCTGCTTTGACAGAAAGATGCACCCTTCAATGGAGAGTTAGCCTAGCATACTTTTGCTAATGGATTTTGGAGAGACACCCAAAAACTAAGAAGCACTAGCTTCTATAGCTTCACACTGTCTTCTTCTCAGGTTAGCTCTGATACCATGTTAGATTTTTGTCATTCAAGCTAGCATTATGATCTTAGGATCTTTAACTGAAAGAATAACATGCACAGCAATAAACACACGAGATAAGAGACACAAAGGATTTTCCTTGGGGAAACCATAAAGGATAAAACTTCACAACTTCCTTAGAGATAGAATCAGCACCAAAAGTGAAACCAGAAAACATAAAGATGATCTCCCGACAACAATAGTCTCTCTCTTGTCCCATAAACTTCTCTCTCACTCATGCGCCCCGATGAGTGAGTGTGTGTGTGATAAATAGAGAGGCTCACTCTCTATTTATATTCTTTCGTTCACTTAATGTCCACTCCAACATGTTGGCATCACTTAACAATTACTTACTAGAGCCGACATCTCTAGGAGAGTCTAATAACCCTAGTGCCCCACAACTTGTGGGGACTTTTCACCTCCGACCAACAAGGAGGGTTATCCTTAACAGAACGGTAGGGACTATTGCCCTGACTTACAATAACTCACCTAGGGTCAACTTCTCTAGGATAGTCTAATAACCCTAGAGCCCCACAACTGTGGGGACTTAAACCCTTGATCAATAGGATGGTTTCCCACAATGACTTTACATGACTTGTTTACATCATAGAACCTCCCGATGGGAACATTGCATCATGACATGACTCAATTACATTACAGATACTTCTCAAAATAAACATTGAGGTACAATACATAAGATATATGAGTGAATACATTCTGAAGTTACAATTACATCAACATGGATGACTTCCTCCACCTCTTGCATAGAAACAGGTTTAACAAGCATTTCATTGTTTTCCATGGTCATTGTCCTAGGAATTAGGTCAATGATCATGTTTAAATATCTACTCCGATCTCCACCATCTTCTCCAAAGATATCAGAGAAATGCTGGGAATGCTCTTCCTCTATTTCCCTTCGAGTTTCTAGCCTTCTACCATCCATATTATTGAGCTTGTGGATTTTGGAGTTGTTTCTATACTGGATGACCTTGTAGTCAGAACCTATGGAAGGAAGAACATTTGTTCTTATTTCTCTTGTACCATGTACGATATGCTCAGAGACCAGGAATCTATCAAGATGTGCGGAAACCAGTTGATCACCCCCACATTTTTTGTTCCAAGTGAACCAACCGTTCCTTGTTTCCATATCCATCATTGGGATTTGGGTCAAAAAGTCACTGAAGGCTTCCTAAAAATTGTCTAGGGATCTCCTGCCCCATTTCTTTTCCCCAATATTGGAAATGAGATTGAATTCACCTCGAATAACCCAGTTCCCTGTCTCCGACAAAACCTTGACTCGTCCCAAGAAATATAAAGGGCCTATTTCTTAGGGAAAGCACTCGAGCCATATATATTCATCAACGAACCTTTAGAACCAGAGCTCAGGTGTCAGAGGATTGCTATAAGCATAAACTGAGTGGCATTCTAGTTTGTGAGATCCAAAACATTTGGGTGTCATAGTATCGCACAACCACCAGCCATTCCGAAAGCATCGAGAGCCACAGATTTACTCCCTTTCTATATCTTCTCCCTAATTTTTTCTATAGTTTCAGAATTGCATTTGGTTTCTTGAAGAAAACAAATATCCAGTTTCTCTAGTTTTATTTTCCTAGCTATAGATTTCCACTTCCCGAGGTGATTGCACCCTCTTATGTTCTAGGATATAATCTTCATTGACAAACCTTTTTAACCTCAGAGAAGGCCGTCCGGATAGTGGGGTACTGACCTAATTCGATGAGCTTCAATCCTACCTCTATTATTCATTGTTGGTTAGTCTTCCTTCCTCTGTGAATTTCATCTTCTGGGTTTTTCCTTTTGCTACCTTTTTGTGAGCCTGGTTCGATTCTGAGGTCCTGGAGAGATCTAGTTCCACTAATTGCCTCTTGGAGAAGTTCTATTTTCCTTCTGGAAACATAGCCTTTATGTTCCTCCCACATTCATATTCAATTGCATCCAGATCAAGTTCACCCAGCTCCATTTCATCCACCTCATTTTCCTCTAGACCCTCCATAGGGACACAAAGCTCTTCTTCCTTCACCATCTCTGAGAGCTGATAGGGAAGTTTCTTCTTTCCATCCTTGCCCTTGGTGGTTCCTCCATCATCTTCCTTTTCTTCCAATGCTCTAAAGGGGTTGACAGAACTGGGGTCTTTACCCACCTAACATTTCCTGATTTTAGCCTTGCCTCCTCCTCTACCTTTTCTTTTATTCTTGACCTAAGAAAAACCTTCTCGATCGTGCTCTCTCTTGTGCCTCTAGATAAGGAAGGTTGATTTCTTTACCATCAAAGGGAAATGCCTCCCAAGGTGTCCATATTCATGGCAGTGGAGACAACGAAAGGGTAGTTGTTCATAGTCTATAAGTTGAAGTTATTCCTCATCCTCCCAATTCAGAAAGATAGATTTTGGGATTTCCTTCAAAACATCCAAATAGGCACAGATGCAGGCAAAAGCAGTATACCATTATGACCTAGTTTTCTCAGACACCTTCACATATTTCCAAAGGGAGTTTCCAATATTATTTAGGGTATCTAGATCCAAAATTCACTGGGAAGCGAGAAAAGGTGGATCCACACTGGGACCACCATGACATCTTTAGTTCCTGGGTTGAATCTTTCCTTCCAGGGTCTAAGATATAGACCAGTCAATAAAAAGAAGTACAACCCTCCCTCTAGGATTATGTCCCTGTCTTCCTGATTGAGAAAGATAATGGTAAAGAAGCCCTTGGCCCCTAGTTTCAAGTCATAATGGCCATTATGATTCCAAACTGATTGAATCCATCATATTAGGTCCCTCTCCTTGGGCCAGATGCCCACAGATTTCCCAATTAGGGCAGTCTCCTTCTCACCATGTCAGAATGGAAACAACCCTTATATCTAATCAAGTGGGAACATATCCCTCGATCACATCAGAATGGCCCTACACTTATATCTGATCATGTGATACTACATCCCACAGTCATATTAGAATGGCCCTCAGTCCTAGACTGAGTATTCCTGGTAACTGACCAGGTACCTCCATTCAGAGAATGGAAAAATCCCTTCTATCTAATCATGTAGGAACCAATCCTATAGTCATATCAGAATGGCTCAACGTTCATATTTGACATAGAAGGAACTAATCCTCTCACCATGACACACTGGCTTAGCCCTTATATTTGACCATGGAAGGAACCTAATCCTCTCACCATGTCAGAATGGCTCACGATCTCATCATTTCCCCTTGGAGAGAACCTTGATTTGGAGAACACCAAGATTTTCCCTGAAGTACTCAAACTTCACTTTGGCCATTTCTAGCATAGAATCACATCAGGGATGATTACGTTCAAGGATAACCTACGAGCTTCGCTAGGACCGATTACGTCCGAGGACAACCTACAAGTCTCTTTATATCTGAGCAACCTATGAGCTTCACTAGGATTTATGCTTAGAAAACATGTATTACCAACTATGGTAGAAATACCTCTTTCGAGAGATCTCGAACAGGATCACATACTGGAGCTTCACTACTCCTCTCTCCCAAATAGCAAGTGGCAATGTCTTTTTCCTCAGCTATACTCAGCGCCATGCAAGACTCCATCCTGCCAAACCAAGAGACCACACTTGATCCCATACTGAAGTAGCACCTTGAAATGTTATTCCTATCAATGGCACTATCTTCCCAATATGAATCCTCATAACCCTCCATGTTAATCTTATGATTCGCCTCATACTTGATCCCATAATCAACTGTACCCTTCAGGTACCTCACTGCATGCTTTGCAACCATCAGGTGAACATGTCACAATGTCTTCATAGCAAAGAAAATATCTGGTCTCGTATTTGTCAGGTACATCAAGGACCCAATCATCTGATGATACATAGTAGCATCAACTATTTATGATGAAGCATCACTCAATAGCTTCAGGTTCGATGCCATAGGTGTGGTCATGTCCTTGCAGTCCATCATCTCGAACCTCTTTAGGATCTCTACTGCATACTTCCCTTGTCCCAGGGAGATTCTGCCACACCTCCATGCCTAGAAAGTCCTTCATCTCGAAATCGGTAGCAAGTCTCCTTCTTGCAACCTTAATGAGTTCCTCTTTTCTGTCAGGAACAAGTCACATAACATGAGCATCACTGATCTTCCGCCTTCAACCTTGAAGCAAAGGTTGGAATCCACTTTACTCTTAGTAAATCCTAGAGTCATCAGTAATATATCCATCCTGTCGTACCATGTCAAACCTCAAGATATTCTGTAGTCACTCCCTCTAAATTGGAGCATCATACTCCCTCTGTCTTCTGTACTCTATGAACTGAAACATTCTGTACCGAAGTGAAAAGTAGCTTCCTATGCTACTAATATTCTATGTATCCATCTAGTGTATCAAATTTCATATTCAACCTTGTAGAAAAGGTTAAGATCTTCATCCAGCTCATGTATGTGTTTCAACTCCCACTCGATGCAAATGTCTCTTCGTTGTCTATGCCTTCTTTTCATGAGAAGCCTCGTGCTACGAATCTTGTCTTGTATCCCATGATGTGTCCATCTAATGCATGATGGAACTACGAACTTCCCTTCACGTATCGATATTGCATCCTAGACATCATTCTTCTTGAAATGGTCTTCACTTTCTTCTTGGCTACTTCTTCATGGCTAGAAGGTTCTGCATCAATGATGTCACTGTATTTGTCATATTATTCTTCATCTTGAATTGTCGTCACTTGTTCTTCGGAACAAGTCTTATCCTTGTTTGCTTGTAGGCGATTATGTATGCAATATTTCTTACAAGTCAAACACATTATTTGTATGGTTAGAAGCATTTCATAAGGCATTTTCATAATGGAAAATTCTTATGCATAAATATATGATCATGCAACTATTTTAGCCAATACAACATTGATCCATATCTCACGAAAACTTTTCTAGATGCCTTCCATCTCCACCAGCACAAAATTGAGATTGTGCACTAATCCAATATGTTAGCAAAGAGGTTTCATTCTAAATAAGTAGCAATGATGAGTTGTATAGCACCATGAGCTACTTACCCATCACATGCATATTAGTAGTATACTGTCATTAATGTTATAATCATGCATAATACATCAACTGAATATAAATAAATGCATAACAAAAAAAATATCATGAAATGAGAATCGAATACTTATCTTTATTTGTTTCGTGGGTAGACTCCTTCTTAAGCCTTCAACTTCATCATCTTCTTCATTCATAATAGCATTGTTTCTTATCCAAATGCTAAGATGGATAAGAGGTTCTTCAAGAGTTGAGTTCTTCATATTCCTCATTGCTTGAGGGATCTTCCTTGGATGATGAGAGCTTGGTCTTTAGTTTCTCCCATATTCTTTTCTCTTATTATGAGTCGAGCTTCTTCTTGTGTGTGCTCTTCCTAGAGTCTGGTGAAAGTAATCACTTCCTTCTGGCACACATTCCTCGAATGAATGAATCCCATGATCCTTGGAGTCCATTCAAGGTGGCTATCACCACTTCTGCATCTCCACTTCTTCTTCTACTACTACAAGTTGTTCTTTGATTTGAGAGACCCTTGTAAAGTATGACTACATGGTCTCTGCATTCTGGATCTTCACATTCTTCAACTATTTTATCAAAGTCATCTTCCCATTTATGTTCTTCCCTTCAAATATCTTGGTCAAGGAATCAAACATCTCTTTAGGTGTCTTTAGGGAAGACACTTGTGGTATACGGTGATCCGTGATTGAATCAACAATGATATTCTTGGCCTTGACCAAGTTCTTCTTGTGTAAGGCTTTCAGCCTCATCTCCCTCTAGAACTGGAACCTCTCTACTTATGTAGGTGTCCAATTCATTTTCTTTAGAGAGATCATATACTTCCATGCTTGGAAGTTGTCAACTTCACCAATATTTTCATCTCACTGATTTGACATATCACTTTGAAATTAGAACCTCAAATGAAAATAGCAATAGATTAGATCTTACCAATTTGAGGTGTTCGTCCTGGTTCCGGAGCTAGCTGATCTAGGGTTTGTCAGAGAAACCCTTATTTTCAAAACCTGGAATATTTTAGATATTATTGGATAGAAAGATAGATCTCTTCAATGTGAGTTGTCCAATGTACTCATTTTCTGAAAACAGTGGAGGGAAGCTCCTGGAACAGGAAGCCCTAGTTTTCCAATTTCTTGTACAGAAATCCCGGATACTGTTTCTGTGATATCACCAACATTACTAATCCTCTATTTCTAAAACATAACACTGAGGTATCCTCACTTGTCCTTGTTCTAAAACCATAGGTTTAATCAGAATTGGTTTCACCAATCGGAACTTATGATTGTTTTCCCAAGGTGACCTGTTTCAGGACTGTTCAGCATGGAAACATTGTACAGACTTCCACGTGTCACTGTTTCATCTTATGGGTCTGAAAATTGTACCACCGAATTTACATTCTATGAAATTCCTAGAACATCTTCATAAAATTCATTTGGACCTTTGTATCCCGAGATATAGCAATTCTCCTCAAGTGTCCTGTTAAGGGATGAATCCTGGAGGAGGCTGGAACCCTAACTTGGATGGATCATATATCCTAAGATACAGTGAATATGAGGTTGAGGTTTGGAGACAGTGTAAACCCAGATTTTATCTTAGGCCTGTTAAATATTTAGGTCCTGATCCTTCTCCAATCCTCAGATATAGCGAATGTACCAAAAATTATCAGTGTTAGTATTTAGGGTTTTTCGAGCTTGGGGTCAAAGTAGGGTTTGAATTTCCTGAAGTTTCACCCAACCAAAAATCTCAACCTAGGTCTCTAAGATTTTATTTTGATGAGGAGAGAAATCCTATGCTGGGATCACTCAAAAATTCCTCTTCTGTAAGAATCCCTAAATTCCCGCACCAAAAACTGAAAATGCTCTGAATTGAATTCCGCTTCGATAGAAAGATGCGCCCTTCAATGGAGAGTCATCCTAACAAACTTTTGCTGATGGATTGTGGAGAGAGACCCAAAAATTAAGAAGCCCTAGCTTCTGCAGTTTCACACTATCTTCTTCTTAGGTTAGCTTCGATACCATGTTAGATTTTTATCATTCAATCTAGCATTCTGATCTTAGGATCTTTAACTGAGATGATAACATGCACAGTAATAAACACAAGAGATAAGAGACACAACAAATTTTCCTCGAAGAAACCATAAAGGAGAAAACCCCACAACTTTCTCAAACATAGAATCAACACCAAAAGTAAAACCAAAAAACATAAAGATGATCTCCCAACAACAAAGTCTCTCTCTTGTCCTAGCAACTTCTCTCTGACTCATGCGCCCCAATGAGTGAGTGTGTGTGTGATAAATAGAGAGGATCACTCTCTATTTATATTCTTTCATTCACTTAATGTCCACTCCAATATGTCGGCCTCACTTAACAATTACTTACTAGATCCAACATCTTTGGGAGAGTCTAATGACCTTGGTGCCCCACAACTTGTGGGGACTTTTCCCCTCCGGCCAACAAGGAGAGTTATCCTTAACACAATGGTGGGGACTATTTCCCTAACTTACAATAACTCACCTAGGGTCGAATTCTCTAGGATAGTCTAATAACCCTAGGGTCCCACAACTATGGGGACTTAAACCCTTAATCAATAGGAGGGTTACCCAAAATGACTTTACATGACTTGTTTACATTATAGAACCTCCTGATGGGAACATCGGGGCATGACATGACTCAATTACATTACAGATACTTCCTAGAATAAACATCAGGGTACAATACATAAGATATATGAGTGAATACATTCTGAATTTACAATTAAATCAACATGGATGAATTCCTCCACCTCTTACATAGAAACAGGTTTAATAAATATTTCATTGTTTTCCATGGTCATTGTCCTAGGAATTAGGTCAATGATCCTGTTTATAGCTCTACTCCGATCTCCACCATCTTCTCTAAGGATATCAGGGAAATGTTGGGAAAGCCCTTCCTCTATTTCCCTTCAGTTTTCCATCCTGCTACCATCCATATTTTTGAGCTTGTGGATTTTGGAGTTGTTTCTATATTGGATGACCGTGTTGTGGAAAAATTTAGTATTCCTTTCTCCCTCCTGGAGCCATTTTACCCTATCCTTTTCTTGTCAAAATATCCCTTCCTGTCGGTCCCTAGCCTCTAATTGTCCCAAAAGATCCTTCTCCTTAAGCTTCATGTTATCATCCCATCCTTCTTCCATCCCCTTTTGATTAATGATTTCGATTTCACCTAACAATGGTTTCTTGTCCTCAAAGATATTTCCAAACTCTGCCTTGTTCCATGTATAGATTTTGGCCTTCATGATTTTGAGTTTCTGCTTGAAATAGTACATTACTGTGCCCATAGGGGGGGCATCTCCTTCCACCACTCGAAAACCATCTCCTTAAATCCCTTATGCTCCAACCATAATTGCTCAAATGTAAAAGGCTTGCGCAAGGTAGATTTTGACCAATCCTAGTTGAGGCAAATAGGCCAGTAGTCAGAACCTGTTGCAGGAAGAAAATTCGTTCTTATTTCTCCTGTACCATGTACGATATGCTCAGAGACCAGGAATCTATTAAGACGAGAGGAAACTAGTTGATTTCCCCCACATTTGTTGTTCCAAGTGAACCAACCATTCCCTGTTTCCATATCCACCATTGGTATTTGGGTCAAAATGTCACTGAAGGCTTCATGAAACTTGTCCAAGCATCTCCTGCCCCCTTTATTTTCCACAAGATTGGAAATGAGATTGAAGTCACCTCCAATAACCCAATTCCCAGTCTCCGATAAAACCTTGACCCATCCTAAGAAATATAAAAGGCTTGTTTCTTGGGGAAAGCACTCGGGCCATATATATTCATCAATGAGCCTTTAGAACCAGATCTCAGGTGTTAGAAGATTGCTATAAGCGTAAACAGAGTGGCATTCTAGTTTGTGAGATCTAGAACATTTGGGTGTCATAGGATCGCACAACCACTTGCCATTCCAACAACATTGAGAGCCATAGATTTACTCCCATTCTAGATCTTCTCCCTAATTTTTTCCATAGTTTTAGAATTGCACTTAGTTTCTTGAAGAAAATAAATATCTGGTTTCTATAGTTTTATTTTCCTAGCTATAGATTCCCACTTCCCAGGGTGATTGCACCCTCTTATGTTCCAAGATATAATATTCATTGACAAACCTTTTTAACCTCAGAGAAGGCCACCCGGATGGTGGGGTGCTGACCTGATTCAATGAGCTTCACTCCTACCTCCGTTATTCATTGTTGGTTAGTCTTCCTTCCTCTATGAAGTTCATCTTCTAAGTTTTTCCTTTTGCTGCCTTTTTGTGAGCCAAGTTCAATGCTAGGTCCTGGAGAGCTCCAGTTTTGATAATTGCCTCTTGGAGAAGTTCTATTTTCTTTCTGGAAACATAGCCTTTACTGTTCTTCTCACATTCATCTTCAATTGCATTTATATCAACCTCACTCAAATCCATTTCATCCACCTCATTTTCCTCCAGACCCTCCATAAGGACACAGAGCTCTTTCCTTTGTTCGTCCTTTCCCTCGGTGATTCCTCCATCATCTTCCTTTTCTTCTAATGCTTCAAAGGGGTTAAGAGAACTGGGGTCTTAACCCACCCGACCTTTCCTAGTTTTAGCCTAGCCTCCTCCTCTACCTTTTATTTTATTCTTGACCTGAGAAAAACCTTCCCGATCGGGCTCTCCCTCATGCCTCTGGTTAGGGAAGGTCGATTGCTTTACCATCAAAGGGTAATGCCTCCCAATGTGTCCATATTCATGGTAGTGGCAACAATGAAAGGGTAGGTTTTCATAGTATATAGGTTGAAGCCATTCCTCATCCTCCCAATTTAGGAAGATAGTTGTTATCCCTAAAGTTGAACCTATACTACAGGGGTTCAAGCTTAAAGAAATCTTTTAAAAATAGTTCAATAAAATCAAAATAAAAACTAAGTTGGTATATAATCAAAGATATAGGAAAACCACATAACTAGTAAAGATCTGTATTACATAAAGTGGAATACAAAATTCAATATCAAGGGAACTACGAGCACAAATTTATGGAATAAAACTAGCTCTGTCACTAAATATTTGAAAGATAACTATATTTTATTACAATAATCATGCAATGCATTGTATTCGACCATACACAGGATAAATCATAAAAAACACAATTCATAAAAATACAAAATCAGCTCGTAACCATAATCATATCAAAGCAGAACAGTATATAGTATACAATATACATCAAAAGTGGATTCCCATCTCTCATTACCACCCCCTTCAAATCTAGCTACTATCCTTATATACAAAACTTCTGAGTTTCTGAGATAGTTATCAGATCCTATTTCTATGGATCGAATTCTTTCAAAAATAGAAAAGTCGATCTTCCTAAAACAGTTGTAATACAAGTGTAATACAAAATACAAATAGAAATAGACATCTTTCAAAACCTAATTGCTTTCAAAATCCAACTATGAATCTAAGTCTAAAGACTCTTAGAAGCCTCTGCCAAGACAGTTAGATCACTTAAAACCTGGGATCTTCTTTGCAATCTCACAAACTCAACATCTTTGTTCTCCATTTGATTGTGCGCCTCCTTACTCTGAGTCTTCATGTGTTTGAACTGCTTCTGGATGGTTCTTTTCTCTTTCAAAATGTCTTTAGATATTGAAAGTAGCTTCTGATAATCTGCTTCCTTATCCTCCAAATCCTCTCGTAATCTTTTATTTGTAGTCATCAACTTCTCATTAATATTCTGTAAAAACCTGGTTTGCTCCTTATATGTCTGCAAAGATTTCTTAATCTGGTTTAATTCTAGAGTTATTTCAATAGCTTCTTCTTTCATAAGGACCTCATCTTCTTGTGGAAGCTTCGAGACTGGACAATCTTCTGAACACACTTGTTTATTTGTGCAAAATATTTTTGGTATAGACCCTGTAACTCCTTGAACATCAATGAAATTCTCATTATCTAAACAATTTTGACCTTTGGATGTGTGTACAGTTTCTTCGTTGAAAGAATCATTTATCATCACAATTTCTTCATAGTCTTCATGCACCGATTCCATTTCTACCTGCAATTTACTTCTTAACCTAGTCCTAGGCTTCACACCAATGCTTTTTTATTTCAAAAGATGAACTCGTGCTTCATTCTTTGAAGTTATATTCTTTAACATCATACTTAATGTTTCAGGGTTTTCATCTGTAACTAAAACTTCAGGAAACAAATTATTCTGATTTGGTTCTTCTACACAACCCTTACCTTTTGCTGTAACATAGTCTATTTGTTCTTCATGATTTCTCGTTTACTGGTTCAAGTCTTCTATTACCCTTTTTCCCTTATCTTTGGTCTTTTCTTCAAACCCTAACTCTGACAGCAAACTTTCCCAAGTTCGTCCTTCTCTATGTAATTGTGAAATCAGCAACAATTTTATTAAACCCTGATGGTATACAGAACGAGCAGTATGATTTGGATGGGCTTGAACCCATGTAACCATATTTTGTAAGCTCTTCAATAGATAAAATGGGAGATTGAGCTTTAAGCTTCCATTGAGGTGCATCAACAACCTTAAATGACATTTGAGAACCTTGTCATACTGACCTTCGCATGTAATATAATTTTGAACCATTTCCAAAGGAATTTTCTAGTTAGGTTTTATCTTGCTCACATGAATACCATTCTTGCAGTCTAATTTTTCAAACCCTGGCATTAAGAACTCACCGTAATTTCCTTGAAAATCCTGCTGCTTAAACCATATTTCTCCTTGTGTTGGAACCCCTATTGCTTCTGCAATAGACTCTTCATTCACCATGATCTTTAAACTCTTGAGCTGAACCATTCCATCTTTATAATTTTTTATGAAAGCCATAGTTACCTGTGAATGATAGCCTTGCAACTTTTCACAGAAAGAAAACCATCCAGCATTTTTCAACATCTGGGTTGACTTGGAAATTGTAGTATCCATTATGTGTTATCGGGTTCCAATCTGCAAATTAGGCATCCCGGTCTTCTTTTCACCACAATTTCTGAATCTTCTTCCTTTGTTACTCTTGGCATTCTGCAAACTCTTCAAAATATAAACTTCATAGAGATAATGGAATTTGAGAACAGTAATATGACCGGTTTTAGGGAAATATACAATATTACTGTCAACTATCAATACTGTCAACATTGGTACCATTACTCACTACACCAAATGCCTTGATTTCATATGAAGAACATTTGTGAAAGTAGATGAGTGACACGATGTAAAAAATTATTATTTAGATAGGACTACCTTTAAGAAATAATAATAATGATTTAAAATCATAGTACCGAGCCTGTCAAATTTATCATGTGTTTACATACATCCATATACCATCATTTCATTGTCATATTTTTTCACAACAAATGATATTCATGAATAAAAGCATGAATGCAATACTTTTAAGGAATGCTGCCAGTTTAAAAATTCAATTTATAATTGATCTTTCATAAAACCTCTTGCTCTTGATATAGGTTCATAACTTTAGATAATAAATGATTTGAGCCTTCAAAGGAAATCACAATAAAAATATAAAAAATTATGACACTCAAGGGTATAAAATAAGGTAAAATTAAAGAAATGAACTCAACATAAACAAACAACTATAAAACCCTACGATAAAAATGAAAAAAAAAACCATAGAGATAACATCTGGCTCTGACTCGGGACAAAGCTTTCCTTGTGAATCTTTGAGAACATGTTGACCTATGCCTTTAGAAATTTGCTAAAGTCATTTCTGTCTTATTGGGATGGAGTCTTATTCAAATAAAATGATATATACAGTAAATATGTACAATAATCCTTTGTCCCTCAATATGTATGAAAATACTTTAGAAAATGTCCATTGACTGGACCTACAATTTCTTCACCATTCAAATTTTGCAAAACAAAAGTATTGTTTCCCAAAATTTTGATCACTGTAAAAGGCGCTATCCATAAATTATCGAACTTTCCATGCTTACCTTTTTCATCCTCTCATGTATCCCACCTAAGAACAAGGTCACCCACTGCAAAGACATATTTTTTAACTTTCTTATCAAAGCTTTCCTTCATCCTTTTTCTATGCATCTCAGCTATATTTTCAATAGTTTCTCTCTTGTTGCAATTGAATTATCTGAAACATTCTTCTTCTTATATCATCAGGTTCTTCATTTATTTCCTACATAAATTTAATGACTGGAGCAACTAATTGAACAGGGAACACAACATCAACTCCATATACCAACTGGAAAGGGGATGTCCCTATTGGCTTTTTAATAGTTACTCTATCATCCCAAAGAGCAAATTTTAATTTGGTATCCCAACTCCTTTTATTTTCAAATAACCTTTTCTTGATACTGTTCACAATATTTTTATTACTGGATTCTGCTAATCCATTACCCTCTGGGTAATATGGTGTGGACTGTTTCAAGTTAATATTATTTTCTTCACAAAATTTCATCATCTTTTTTTATTTAAAAGTAGGAGCATTGTTAGTAATTAATTTCCCAGGGCATCAAAATCTACTAAGAATATTTTCATGTAGCCTAATTAATTATGATTTGTTTAATTTGCTCTCCTTGTGGGGATTTCCTCCACCCACTTAGTGAAAAAATTAGTTGCAGTTAAGATCCATTTGTGCTGACCACTAGAAGGAGGATGGATTTCACCTATAAAATCTAAACCCCACTGCTGAAATGGACCATTTACTTTTATAGGCTTCAAGGGTAATGACTGAAGTTTATGCTTACCTACAAACTTTTGACACTCCACACATGATCTGACCTGATGATACACATCTGAGAAAAGAGTAGGCCAATAATATCATGCTCTTAGAATTTTAAAAGCAGTTGCCTTGCAATACTTGTGCCCACCACATACTCCACTGTGCAATTCAGAAGTAACAGCATCAACCTTTGATTTCTCCAAACACTTCAACAATATTCTTCCAAGATCCTTCCAGTACAAAACCTGATCTATTAAAACATACTTCATTGCTTTTAGTTTGAATGATCTGCATTCATTTATATTCAATTCTAGAGGGAATTGTAAGTATAAAAGGAAATATACAATGTCTTTATCCCAATAAAACTAACCATACCTGCTATAAACCTGCTGCTTACTGTATTCTGTTGCCATATCTTGTTCTGAATGTTTTTCCATCAAATGAAGATTTAATACCTGACAATTTGACTCTAATAGAAGTTTTGGTAATCCCTAGCCTTTTACCAATTTTGTTGGTTTAATATCCACATCATATTCCATAACCTTTGCTATCCATCTACCTCTTCTCCCCTCACTGTCAAGCTGTGCTAAAATCTCCTTGACTGCTGAACTTGGAACATATGCCAAAATATTGGAATGTAAAACATATATTCTAAAAAAATTGAGAGCTTTAACTAATGCATATGCTTGTTTTTCCATTGTATTATATTTAATCTCTAAATCTCTTAATGTTTTACTAAAAAAATAAATTGGTTGTTCCAAACCATATGAATTCTTTTGCAATAACACATCAGCTATAGTATCTTCATATGCAAATGAAAAAATTGCAAAATCCTTTGTATAATCTGGAGATATCAATATGGGCGCTTCTATCAATTCCTGCTTTATGGCTTCAAGTGATTGTTTAGCCTGATTTGACCATTTAACTTCCTTATATTTCTTGAGCATCTCAGTGATATGTTTGATAATTTTTGCGTGAATAAACCATCTTAATAAATTGATTTTTCCAATGAAAGATTGAATCTCCTTTTTATTTCTAGGAATACCGATTTCTAAGATGGCCTTTACCCTCTCTAGATCTATTTTGATTCCTTCAGCAGAAACAATATGCCCTGACAACTTACCTTCTGTCATAGCAGAGTGAGAATTTTTTGGGTTTAATGATAAACCAAATTTTTGGCACTTAATAAAAATCTATCTTAAATGTTTCAAATGATCTTCATTAGACTTGGAGAAGACTGTAACATCATCTTGGTATATTACTACAATTTTTTCATTCTCCCCCACAAAGGCTATATCCATAGCCCTCTCAAAAGTAGCACCTATGTTCATAAGCCCAAAAGGCATTTTATCATACATAAAAGTCCCCCATGGAGTTGTGAATTTTGTTTTTTCTCTATCTTCAAGTTGTACTACAATCTGGTTATAACCAGAAAAACCATCAATCATTAAAATTCTATGAGATCCTACAACTCTCTGCAAAATCTGATCTATTTTCGGTAATGAATAATTATCTTTCAAACAAGATCTCTTCAAGTTGCATAAATCAACACAAAGCCTTATTTCTCCATTTTTCTTACGTACAGGCACCAAATTTGCAATCCATGATGAATATCTCAGAGGTACAATAATTTTTGCATCTAGTAATTTTTTTTACCTCTTTTTCAATTACTGGCACCAATGTTGGGTTAATCCTTCTAAGTTTTTGTTTAAAAGGCTTAGTATTTGGTTTCAGAGGAATTTTATGCTGAATTATGCTAGTGTCATAAGTTTTGAAATCATGATATGACCAAGCAAAAATGTCCACAAATTCTTTCAGCAAACCAATATATTTTTTCTTTTCCTTCTCTGACAATGATTTTTACATTTTTATCATTTTAGGCTGATCTTCAAAATCAATGTTATAATCTATAACATTCTCCTCAGTGGTTTGCAAGGTGGGATTCAACAATGTATCATCCTTTCAAAACAACCTCTCAAGTGGAATAAGTCCCTTAGGAATGAAATTTCCTTTTAATTCAATAATCTTATGATTTTCTATTGAATCATTCCTACAAGGTTCATTTTCCATTAATTCAAAAACCTATTCTTGATCAACTAAATCATCTGAAAAATCACCTACTAATTCCAGAAATTCTTTTATCTCCTAATCATCATGAAAAAATTTCCAGTGTGTGATGTCATATGGAATAGAGGGTCTGTATCTCACATCAATTGGATATTTCAAATGTGTTACTTTTGGAACTTTAAAATATGTTTCTGCTAAGGCTAGGGAATCAGCTGTTTCATTATATTCTCTTGGAACAAAATTTATATTGAAAGCTATAAAGAAATTTTCAATTAGATCCCAAGCCTCATTTTTATATACTTTCAATAAATACTGCTTTACCTGGTAAACATTTTTTACTTGCTAAATCACTAATTCGGAGTCGCCAAACAGAACAAGCTATTTAATACCCAAGTCTTTTTCTGCTCTTAATCCAAGAATCAAAGCCTCATACTCAGCAGTATTATTGGTTGTTTTAAATTCCAATGTGTACATAAGGGGAATGACCTCACCTCCAGCTGAAATCAATAACACTCCTGCTCCTGCCCCCTCCTTACTTGATGCACCATCAAAATACATCTGCCATAAACCATCTGGTTCTTCTTTCTTTATCTGAACTGGAATATTATTTTGTACTTGTAAAACTCCTTCAGGTTCATCCCTTAATTGCAACATACAAGAACCATAATTTTCATCAATTAAATAGATTGGATGATTATTAGGGTGTTTACTATCACTTACCAAATATGCCATCTATACTTCTCTGTAAATTCTTCTGAATTCTCCTCCAAATACTGGAACTGTAGCATATGAAAGATCCATTTGCAGAGTTCCTCCCACTCTCTTTGCCCAAGATCTAGACAACATCATACCAAATTTAGGAGAAATATTTGCTACAACTATATCCATCAATACACTTTTCATTGGTACTTGAGTTAAATTCACCACCAAATATTTAATCACCACAATACATTTCACTACCCTAGAATCAAACACATACAAATCATGATATGGTTTAGTAACACTCAAACCTAAAGCTTCCATGACTGCTTTTGGCATGAGGTTATGTGAAGCTCCTGAATCTAGAAGACAATTATGTAGTAGCTGATCATGTATTGAAAGAGTTACATAAAATGGAGGGTGATATTCCGAATTATCATCAGGTTTATAAAAAAAAATTGACCCCACAGTGATAGTAGGTTTTTCATCATGGAAATTAATTTCATCAGATGGGATAGTATTCACTGTATTTTTGAAAGTTTTAAAAGCTACTTCCCTGTAAGCTTTGTTCTTAATCAACTCTATTAAAGGAACAAGGATTTTAACCTTATTAAGTTCATGCTCCAAATTGAACCCACCTATGACTTTATTCACCTCCTCAAGACTTACCACTTCATCTTTTTTCTCTTTTACAATTTGCTTTTGATTTGAAGACATATTTTGTTTAATAGGATGAATTTTAACAATATTTTTAGCCTGTGCTACATATTTTACCCCTGATCTAAGACCATATGATTTTTGTGGTATTTCCTGACAAACTTGAGGCATGGACATTTGATAATTCTTTTCTTCATAATGATCTAGTTCTGTAGCATAATGATAATCAGCTTTAGTCAAAAAATGAGAAGGAGAATCATCATCAAACTGACTAATGTTGTGTTCCTGCTCTTCCAAATCATCCAAATCTCCTTCATCTATCTCATATGACTCATCATCTCTCACATTATTTTTTTTTTAACAGAAACAGAAAAGGAGAAATATATTAACAGGCTGTGCACAACCATTCATTACAAAGGAAGCAAGAAATATAATGCCGGCAGATCAAAATTGCTGCACAACTGGCATGTCCTGAAAGTTTTCCATAAGACAGTGCATATGATCGTTCCAAAATTGTAGTTTTCGTGGGTAGTATATACCCTCACAAACTGGCTACATAGAAATATGCAAAAAAACATAACCCATACAAAATAGAACAGAGTTATCAAAAGACATAAGTTAAGGGTTGCCTTTAAGAGCCCTGGGCTGCATAACCGATTCTTCTTCCATGGGATGATCAGCTGCTTCATTTACTCCATTAACCCTACTTTCCTGGTTCATGGTGATGAGCTTCTCCAGGTCTTCCTGGATTCTGTCCACCTTGCCCAGCAGCTCGCGCAGGTTGCTCTCGTTATCATCTATTCGGGCATCATGGTTACTAACCTGAAGCGAAGTGTAGGTGATAGTTTCACTCATGCTTTTGATTTCCTTGGCCATTTCTTTATTTTCCATTACCCCTATTGTTGTCATCTCGTACAGCCTGCGCAGGTTCTTCTTAATTTCCAGCAACCCAGCATTATCACCAGTGTGAGCCATACCTCCAGAGTCGACCGTAATTGCTATGCGGGAAAACTGAGTATACAGAGGGTAAACAATACAGTCCTGGTTCTCATCCCACAAGTCTCTTGCCACACTCCTGAGCACTGCAATTTCTTGTTGCAAAACAGAAGCACCAAGTCTGTCTGTGCAAGAGAACGTTCCCAGAGCACCTCTCTTCCAACCAGAGCATATGCAGCCCAAGACCCGAACCAGTCTATCTTCACGAGAAGGAGCTGTACCAACGTGACTATCAGAACCCCAGGACGCTGAGGGAAAACTACATTGACAGAAGGAGAAAGCAGACAGAGCAAGACGCTCCTTTACAAAGACACGAATGAGGGGGAGCACCTACCACAGGATTCCCAGTAGTCTCCCACCCCCGACTCCAGCTACCACATTCAGCAAGAAATTCATAGAGCCTGGAGAACCATAACCAAAATCCGGAGCATAACAATGGAGCGAGTCAATGCAGGGAAGCGTCATAGAGAAATGGATGAAGAGGCATCGATCGTGCGAGAGGGAAAGGCAATAAATTGAAGGCCTGAAGGACTTTAATTTCTCTGCAGCCGATGAGGGAAGTAAAATCCACGCGGCCTTCAGTAGAGGGCATACGGGACTCAAAAATGAATGCAAGGAGCCGCCAAAAGGAAGGGGGAGGTGAAGGCCAGCTGGAGGGAGGCAGATGGGATAGGAGGGGCGGTTGGAGAGGAGGATAAGGAGATGAAAGGGGGGGGTAAAGATAAAAAGGAGGAGGGAGAAAAGAGAAAATGGGGGAGAAGGGTAAAAGCCTGAGAGGCATCCTAGATTTTTGCAAAGGGATAAAGAAGTCACCTTAGAACTTTGCGTGAAGAGAGTGCGGGAAATAATTTTAGAGCATCTCGTCATGGAATGAATTTGAGATAGGGAGGATCACCATCCTGGCTGTAGTGGCCTTGAGGAAGACTGGCCCCTACGTTAGCCATGTTATCTGCTTCCTTATTATTGTGTCAGAGAATATGGAAAACCTCGAAGGATTGAGACATGAGAAGTTTAGCTTTTTTATACAAGCGATGACATTTAATAGCTTCCATGGGATACCCGTTGATCAGCTTATAGATGACATGCCTGGAGTCTCCAAATATCAGAACCTTCCGGAGCTTTTTGTTTCGAATGAGTTGAAGACCCTGGAGAAGAGCCATCCACTCAGCTTCATTGTTGGTTCTAGAGCCAAGTCCCCAAGCAAATCTTTGTTCCTCTTGTCCTCCGGGATCCACCAATATCCCACCTGCGCCTGCCACCCCTCATCATCTCTCACATTATTATTTTGAAAAGGAGGCTGAATTCTCTGTTCTTCATTTTCTCACTTGTCCCTTTGAATATCATTATTTCGTCTTTCTCTTGGAAAAAACCTAGGAGCAAAAGGTCTTCTGAACTGATTTTGATTTCTTTCTCCTTCAGGTATAGGTTTGTTCTGATTTTTATTTTCCAACTCCAACCTATCAATCTTAACAGACAAATTTTTAATAATTTTATTCATTTCATCCATTTTACTGTCTGAAGATCTTCCTGTAAGATTAGATGTAACAATTTCCTTTTTACCTTTTTTCTATAGTTTGATATTTTGTTTCCTCTTTGAGTTTGTTTGAAGCCAAAATATTAGACTCTACTTCCAATGTTGCATCTTGCATATTTTGAAGTGACACAGACTTTCTTTCCCTCAACAATGAAGAAAACCCCTGATCAAATGAGTTTGCATAAGTTAACTTTTTTGATGTCTCTGAGGGTTTTATTTCAGCTGGTATTCTACTATACATTTTATTGAACCTTTTAGAAAAATCTCCCATGGCTTCATCCTTCTTTCTTTTCAATGATCCAACCTCTGTAATGTAGTATAAATAATCTTTAGTATCTCCCCATTATCTCATGAATACCTCTTCTAAATAATCTATACCATCTATAGATTTTAGTGGTAATTCTCTAAACCATTTTCTCACCTCACCATCTAAACTTTGAACAAAAACCCTCATCCAAACATCTTCATTTTCAAAATTCTGATTGTCTGCATAAATCAAATATGTGTTCCAGTGTTCTTTTGTAGTAACATCTCCTTGACCATTAAATATCAGAAGATATTTCTGGTAATCTCCTCTTGGGAGAGCATTAAAAGGCTTGGGAAAAACTAGTGGGGCATATCTTGCCGCTACCATAGCAGCCATCCAATTCTAAGGGTGAGCCATTCTAGGACTGGAAATATTTGAACTTGTATTAGACTGATGGGTGCTTGAATGTTGTGATGAAGGAGGAAAATTACTAGGATTTGGCTGATTCACTGGGATGGTTTTAACAAAAGGTATGTGGGTTGAAAACAAAGAAGAAGATCATGTCTGCAATGCTTCAATTTTAACCTTCTCAGACAACAAAGGATATATGAAGACTTGGAAATTAACAATTTGAGAAGGGGTAAATAGCAGATCTGATTCTTCTTTTCCTTTTTCTAAATGTGAATCAAAATATGGAACAGGGATAGATGAAGATTCAGGAATCTCCAAGGTTGAATGATGTTTAAATTTTTCTAATGAGGTAGATCTCAACCTTCTCCTAGCTTCTTTTAATATCTGTTCAGGATCTAAGAATCCTAGATTTAAAGGTGATGAGGGATTTCCTCGAGTTCCTATCTTTTTTGAATCCACTGTAACTTTCTGTAGGTGACTGATGTAGTTTATAATAGGTCTCATTGATCTTGTTCACCTTCCAAAATCATATTCTTAAGAATGTCAAATACCGAGGGAAGATGTTCTTTCGTTTCTCTGTTCCCAGCAACGGCGCCAAAAGATATTATCCCTAAAGTTGAACCTAGACTACAGTAGTTCACGATTAAAGAAATATTTTAAAACTAATTCAATAAAATCAAAATAAAAACTGAGTTGGTATATAATCAAAGATATATGAAAATCACATAACTAGTAAAGATCTGTATGACATAAAGTGGAATACAAAATTCAATATCAAGGGAACTGCGAGCACAAACTTATGGAATAAAACTAACTCTGTCACTAAATATTTGAAAGATAACTGTATTTTATTACAAGAATCATGCAATGGATTGTATTTGACCATACATAGGATAAATCATAAAAGACACAATTCATAAAAATACAAAATCAGCTCGTAACCATAATCATATCAAAGCAGAACTTGTATTGAAGATGTAGAGAGTTTCATGTCATACAGTGTACATCAAAAGTGGATTCCCTTCTCCGATTTCCACCCCCTTCAAATCTAGATACTATCCTTATATACAAAACTTTTGAGTTTCTGAGATAGTTATCAGATCCTATTTCTATGGATCGAATTCTTTCAAAAATAGAAAATTCGATCTTCCTAAAACAGTTGTAATACAAGTGTAATACAAAATACAAATAGAAACAGACATCTATCTAAACCTAATTGATTTCAAAAGACAACTATGACTCTAAGTCTAAAGACTCTTAGAAGCCTTTTCCAAGACAGTTAGATCACTTAAAACCTGGGATCTTATTTGCAATCTGGCAAACTCAACATCTTTGTTCTCCATTTGATTGTGCGCCTCCTTACTCTGAGTCTTCATGTGTTCGAACTGCTTCTGGATGATTCTTTTCTCTTTCAAAATGTCTTTAGATATTGAAAGTAACTTCTGATAATCTACTTCTTTCTCCTCCAAATCCTCTCATAATCTTTTATTTGCAGTCATTAAATTCTCATTAATATTCTGTAAAAACCTGGTTTGCTCCTTATATGTCTGCAAATATTTCTTAATATGGTTTAATTCTGGAGTTATTTCAATATCTTCTTCTTTCATAAGGACCTCATCTTCTTGTGCAAGCTTCGAGACTGAACAATCTTCTGAACACACTTGGTTATTTGTGCAAACAATTTCTGGTATAGACCCTGCAACTCCTTGAACATCAATGAAATTCTAATTATCTAAACAATATTGACCTTTGTATGTGTGTACAGTTTCTTCGCTGAAAGAATCATTTATCATCACAATTTTTTTCATAGTCTTCATGCACCATTTCCATTTCTGCCTACAATTTACTTCTTAACCTAGTCCTAGGCTTCACACCAATGCTTTCTGATTTCAAAAGCTGAAGTCGTGCTTCATTATTTGAAGTTATATTCTTTAGCATCATACTTAATGTTTCAAGGTTTTCATCTGTAACTGAAACTTCAGGAAACAAATTATTCTGATTTGGTTATTCTACAAAACCCTTACCTTCTGCTGTAACATACTCAGTTTGTTCTTCATGATTTCTTGTTTGCTGGTTCAAGTCTTATGTTACCCTTTTTCCCTTATCTTTGGTCCTTTCTTCAAACCCTAACTCTGACAGCAAACTTTCCCAAGTTCATCCTTCTCTATGCAATTGTGAAATTAGCAACAATTTTATTAAACCTTGGTGGTATATAGAATGAGCAGTATGATCTGGATGGGCTTTAACCCATGCAACCATCTTTTGCAAGCTCTTCAATAGATAAAATGGGAGATTGAGCTTTAAGATTCCATTGAGGTGCATCAACAACCTTAAATGACATTTGAGAACCCTGTCATACCGACCTTCACATGTAATATAATTTTGAACCATTTCCAAAGGAATTTGCCAATTAGGTTTTATCTTGCTCACATGAATACCATTCTTCCAGTCTAATTTTTCAAACCCTGGCATTAAGAACTCAACGTAATTTCCTTGAAAATCCTGCTCCTTAAACCATCTTTCTCCTTGTGCTGGAACCCCTAGTGCTTCTACAATAGAATCTTCATTCACCATGATCTTTAAACTCTTGGGCTAAACCATTCCATCTTTATAATTTTTTATGAAAGCCATAGTTACCTGTGAATGATAACCCTGCAACTTTTCACAGGAAGCAAACCATCCAAAATTTTTCATCAACTGGGATGACCTTGGAAATTGCAGTATCCATTGTGTGTTATCGGGTTCCAGTCTGTAAATTAGCCTCCCGGTCTTCTTTTCACCACAATTTCTGAATCTTCTTCCATTGTTACTCTCGACGTTATGCAAACTCTTCAAAATATAAACTTCTCAGAGCTAATGGAATTTGAGAACATTAATATGACTGGTTTTAGGGAAATATTGAATATTACTGTCAACTGTTAATACTATCAACATTGGTACCATTAGTCATTACACCAAATGCCTCGATTTCATATGAAGAACATTTGTGAAAGAAGATGAGTGACACGATGTAAAAAATTATTATTTAGATGCTTTTAAATCATAGTACCGAGCTTGTCAAATTTATCATGTGTTTATACATCCATATACCATCGTTTCATTGTCATATTTTTTCACAACGAATTATAATCATGAATAAAACCATCAATGCAATATTTTTAAGGAATGCTACCAGTTTAAGAATCCAATTTATAATTGATCTTTCATAAAACCTCTTTCTCTTGATATAGGTTGATAACTTTAGATAATAAATGATTTGAGCCTTCATAGGAAATCACAATAAAAATATAAAAAATTATGACACTCAAAGGTATAAAATAATGTAAAATTAAAGAAATGAACTCAACATAAACAAACAACTATAAAACCCTAGGATAAAAATGAAAAAAAAACCATAGAGATAACAATATCTTTTGGGAGTTCCTTCAAAAGATCTATATAGACACAGATGCAGGTAAAAGCAGTATACCATTGTGACCTAGTTTTCTCAGACACCTTCACATATTCCCAAAGGGAGTTTCCAATATTATTTAGGGTATCTAGATCCAAAAATTCACTAGGAAGCAAGAAAAGGCAGATCGACATCGGGGCCACCGTCACATCTTCAGTTCCTGGGTTGAATATTTCCTTCCAGGGTCTAAGATATATACCATTCGAGAAAAAGAAGTACGGCCCTCCATCCAAGATTATGTCCCTATCTTCCTGATTGAGAAAGATAATGGTGAAGAAGCCCTTGGCCCCTAGTTTCAAGTCATAATGGACCTTAGGATTCTAAACTAATTGAATCCATCGTATCAGGTCCCTCTCCTTGGGCTAGATGCCCACAAATTTCCCAATTAGGGAAGTCTCCTTCCAAAGCACGATCTTACCTCTTACTACCTCTGAACGAAATTGAATAGTTGGGATAAACTGAGACTTAGAAAGGTAGCCATCTGAACCAGCCAATCTACTCGACCCATCCCTAAACTTTCTGTCATTATCCTTCTCCACAACCCCACCCTCAGTATCCAGGCTACGAGGGTCTCCTTTAGCCACCAGCATACACACAAGGGCTCCAAGATTCCTTGCCACCACACCTGCGCATAGGCCTATGCAACCCAGACTTGGGGCACGAGCACCAACATAACTCTCGAAACCCTCTTCATGAAAATGCCATGCCTCTTCAAGAACTCACCAACTCGCCTCCTACCAACAACTTGTTGTTTTAATTAAAATAGTATTTTGATTGCCAGCTCCGATTTATAAGCTATGACTTAACCTAATTCACTGCTAATGTAATAAGCATTAATCATCCAACTTTGATCTAAAAACTACAACCTCACCCAAATGAAAGGGGGAAGCATCCCTTGTAATGGTTGCACATCATCTCCTCTTATAGTGTTTATACATTCGATAGACTGTCAGACCATCCATCTATACTTGATAATGAAAATTTTATATTTAAGAAGGTCGATAAAGAGAATAATTTACTCAATAGGAAGTTGTAGATGTGTGGATGACAAGGATAGGGGCTTGGTTGGTAGGTAAAGTGAATTGTTGTTATTCCGCACAAATATTCAATTCCCCCAGTTATATGTTCCCCCTCATTGGAATACATGCTTTCTCCTCGTGGGTTGGTATGCCTAACATAGGGTTGGTTGTTGTATATGGATTTGTATTAAATACCCCTATTGGCAGCTCATTAGCCCAAGAATAATTTACGCAGCATGTCAGATCTATCTACTTTCTTGCAATATCCCATATTAAACAGTGTTCCTTTCTTGTGTCCACTGGAAGCATTTATAAAAACTTAGTGACTTGTTTATAGAATACACTGGAAACTATGCATTTCTAAACCAAACATTCTTGAGAATCTCTAGTCTTTATTTAACCAAGACTGAGTAGAGTGTAAGAGTTTAACTTGGAAAAAATTAGGAGGTTAGCTTGCCCAAAGCCTGCCATTTGGAAAAAACTACTAGATGATTGATGTCATATGGGTAAATCAATGTTTTCATGTTTTTTGTAAATAATTCAACATCTTACATGTTTTTGTTGATATATAAGCATCAAAATATATCAAACTATATATTTTGTTAAAAAATCTCCCAAAAATGCTCCTCTCCTAGAAGCTTTTGAAATTTTTTTCTTTTTGCGCCTACTTCTACTTCTCGCTCCACTACAACTGCAATTTTTACTGGTCTACCTATGTCCTTACTATATACAATAGTGAAGGTGTATTATTGGTGAAGTATTGCTACAATTCTATGAAAGTCACAACTTTCAAGTAGACTCCCAAGTTTTTGACTCTGCATTTTGTGACAACGAACATAGGAAAGTGTGTCCATTGAAAAGCGTTTTAGTAGGATTATCATTCCTCTGCTAGAGAGACTTCTTCTATTACTAAGTTATTTGAAGTGGCTACTGATGTTCTAAAAACAAGTGATCCATTTCATTTTTATTTACAAGGATTAGAGTGGGGAATCAACGATGAACTGGGGAGTACATCATGGCAGGAAAGTGATGTAAAATATGTTAGTTTTTCAACATTTAAGCTAGCATTATGTTAGGATATTTTCACTGAGAGAATAACAAGCACAACAATAACATAAGGACATCACATGAGACAAGAGACACAAAGAGTTTTGATAGGGGAAACTATAAATGGAGGAAACCCCTCAACTTCCTCTAAGATAGTATCACCACAAGATGTAAAACCCAAAACAGTAAGATGGCCTCCCAACACAACAACAGCCTTCTGTCTTCTGTCAAGCTAAAGTATTTCCTTCTCCAAAGGTGTGCCACACTTGAGAGAGCAAGTGATGTATTTCACAAGTGATAAATAGAGAGACTCTCACTCTCTATTTATATTCATCCATTCACTTGAGTTGCCATTTCACACGTAGGCTCAACCTAATAATTACTACTCGAGCCTACACCTTAATTAGTGTATAATAAATCAAGTGCCCCGAAACTGTGGGGACTTACCTAATGACTTGATATGACTTGATTACATTATTAATCCTCCCGATCGGAACATCGGGGCATGACCACATGACTCAAATACATAATAGAAACATCCCGGAATAAACATCGGGTTACAATACATAAGATATATGGAAGAATACATTCCGAAGTTACATATACATCAACACTCCCTCTTAACTAGGAAGGTATGCTTTTGACATGTTTTTCAGCACTGGTCTTCTTCTCTGCATCAAGTGGATCATCTTCATCTTTGAGTCATCTTCACCTTCAAGTCATCTTTGTCTTCAAGTCATCTGGATCTGGATCATCTCTCGATCTGGATCATCATAGAACGTCATTACTGGATCTGGATCATCACTCGATCTGGACCTGGATCTGGATCATCTCTCGATCTGGATCATCACTGCTGGATCTGGATCATCACTTGATCTGGAACTCTCGGAGTCATCATAACTGGATCTGGATCATAGCTCGATCTGGATCTCCTCTGGTCATCATCATGTGTGTACTATCTCGTCATAGGAAGTTCTACAGAGCCAGCCCTTTTTCATGCTAGTTGTAGGCCTACTCTCATGTAGGTCTTCGCCCAGCACTTACATCTGACCTGCTCGTCAGAAAGGCACACCCAGCACTCACATCTGATCATGTAGTAAACTACAATCCCATCAGAAAGGCCCAGCACTCACATTCACCAGCATGGTAGGCACATCAACTACCATCTGTGAAATGGCTTTGCACTTATATCTGACCTACTCGTCAGAAGGGCACAATCCCATCCAGGCAAGAACACATCCTGCTCACAATGATGAAAGGTTTCCACACTTTCACCCAGGTTGGAATCGCATCCAGCTCACAATGATGGAAGACTTCTATCCAGGTGGGAACACATCCTGCTCACAATGATGAAAGATTTCCACACTTTCACCTAGGATGGAATCACATCCGGCTCACAATGATAGAAGATTTCTGCACTTACATCTGACCTACTCGTCAGAAGGGCATGCACTCGCATCTGACCTGGTAGGAACTGAATCCTACACCCTCGTCAGAATGGCCCCCAGTCCCAGACTGAGCTACCTGGTAACTGACCAGGCGCCTCCACTCTCCCGGAGAGTGGCAATTGCCCTTACATCTGTCATACTCGACAGAATGGCCAACACTCACATCTGACATGGGAGGAACCTAATCCTTTAGCCATGAACAGAATGGTTCAGCCCTTACATCTAACCTGCTCGTCAGAATGGCTCATATCTCAGCACTCATATCAGTCATGGAAGGAACCAATCCTCTCACCATGATAGATAGCTCAGCCCTTACATCTGACCTCCTCGTCAGAATGGCTTATGGATCTCTAGCACTCATATCTGACATGGAAGGAACTGAATCCTCTCACCATGATAGAATGGCTCAGCCCTTACATCTGACCTCCTTGTCAGAATGGCTTTGGGACTCATCACTTTCCCTAGGAGGAAGCCTCTATCTGGAGAACACCAAGTCTCTCTCTGAAGTACTCGAACTTCAGCCTAGCCAATGGCTTCGTCAATACATCAGCTATCTGTTCCTCCGTCGCAACATATAGGAGCTTCACTGCTCCTCTCTGCACCATATCCCTGATATAGTGATACTTGATCTCGATATGCTTCGACTTGTCATGGAACACTGGATTCTCTGACAACTTCACGCAACTCTGGTTGTCACAATGTATACAAGTAGCATCCAACTGGAGATCAAATATATCAGACAGTAGCTTTCATAGCCATACTGCCTCACAACTAGCTGAACAGGCTGCGACATACTCTGCTTCAGCTGTACTCAGTGCCACACAGGATTGCTTCCTGCTAAACCAAGAGATCACACCTGATCCCATACTGAAGCAACACCCAGAAGCACTCTTCCCATCGATGGCACTGCCTGCCCAATCTGAATCAACATAACCCTCCAGGTTAATCTTCTGATTCGCATCATACTTGAGCCCATAATCAATTGTACCCTTCAGGTACCTCAGAATATGCTTTGCAGCAATCAAGTGAACACTTCTCGGATTTGTCAGGTACTGGCTCAAGGTGTTCACAGCAAAGCAAATATCTGGTCTCGTGTTCGTCAGGTACATCAATGACCCAATCATCTGACAATACATCATAGCATGAATCGACTCTGAAGAAGTATCACTCAATAGCTTCAGGTTCGATGCCATAGGTGTGGCCATAGCCTTGCAGTCCATCATCCCGAACCTCTTCAATGATTTCTACTGCATACTTCCCTTGTCCAAGGAAGATCCCATCTGATCTCTGCCACACCTCCATACCTAGAAAGTAATGCATCATCCCCAAGTCCTTCATCTCGAACTCAGCAACAAGCTTTCTCTTCGTATCAGCAATCAACCCATCTATACCTGTCACAAATAAATCATCTACATACAGTAGAAGCATCACTGGGTTGCCATCTTCAACCTTGTAGTAAAGGTTGGAATCTGCTTTACTTTTGGTAAAGCCCAAACTGGATAGAAAGCTGTCAATCCTGCCGTACCAGGTCCTAGGTGCCTGTTTCAAATCGTATAGGGATTTCTTCAATCTGCACACATGAGACTCTCTGTCATGTGTCTCAAAACCGAGTGGCTGTTCTACATACACTTCCTCTTCTACTACACCATTCAAGAAAGCAGTCTTGACATCCATCTGGTGTATCTTCCACTTCGTCACTGCCGCCAAAGCAAGTACTGATCTGATGGAAGTGTATCTGGCTACAGGTGCAAAGGTCTCTTCATAGTCTACTCCCTCTTTCTGAGAGAATCCTCGCGCTACAAATCTTGCCTTATACTTTTCAATGCTACCGTCCACAGCATGCTTGATTTTATAGATCCATTTGGAAGTGACAACTGACTTCCCTTTTGGTCTTGGGACAACATCCCAAACATCATTCTTCATGATCGATTGATATTCTTCGATCATAGCATCCTTCCATTCTTTCTGATCTGCCGCTTCTTCATAACTGGAAGGTTCTTTATCAATAAAATCACCTAGTAAAGCTACATACCCGGAATTATATCTGGTCCTCTTTCTTTCTCTGAGATTTTCTTCTGGAGCCCCATATTTTTCCCCACCTTGGATAAGTTCACGTACCCAAGCAGGTTTCCTCTTATGAGGATTCTTCTCTAGAGGTGGATCTTCAGGTATTTGAGGTTCCTTGAACTCTCGATCTTCTTCTTGAGCTTCTTCATTCATGATTGTATCACAGATCCTGGGTGCTTCTGCTTTCGCCTCTTCAGGATCTCCAGCGGGTCTCTTTCTGGATTTGTTGTAAGCTGTGCCTTCATCAAATGTCACATCCCTGCTGATGTCAATCTTCTTGAATCCTGGAAAGTAGATTCTATAAGCCTTCGAGCTTTCCGAGTATCCCACAAATATTCCCTTCCTTCCTGAAGGATCTAATTTTTTTCTCTTCTCTTTTGGAATATGTTTGTACACTGGACAGCCGAATATTCTGAGATGGCTGACTTCTAGTTTCTTACCGGAGAAGACTTCTTCAGGATTCTTGTTCTCGAGTACTCTATGAGGAGTACGGTTCTGTACATACACAACTGTTCTGGCAGCTTCAGCCCAAAGATGCATAGGTAGATCTTGATCATGAAGCATAGCTCTTGTAGCTTCCATGATAGTTCTGTTCTTCCATTCTGCAACCCCATTCTGTTGTGGATTATAAGGAGTGGACAACTCCCTCTTAATCCCTGATTCTTTGCATAGCTCCTTGAATTCATTTGAAGTGAATTCTCCACCATTATCTGAACGGATGGTCTTGATCTTCTTTTTAGTATGGTTCTTGATCAAGGCTTTGAATTCCTTGAACTTGCTGAATACTTCATCTTTGTTCTTCATAAAATAAATCCATGTCTTTCTAGAAAAATAATCAATAAAAGAAACATAGTATGCATACCCGCTAAGTGAGTTTGATGACATAGGACCGCATACATCGGAGTGGATGATTTCTAGAATGCTTTTGGCTTTGCTTTCACTGCTTGGAAATGTCTTCTTTGAATTCTTTCCTTTCGCACATCCTTTGCAGACCCCTTCATGTTTTGCTTGAATTTCTGGAAGACCTTCGACAGCTTTACTTGCAATAGGTAGTGCTCTGTAATGCACATGTGCAAGTCTTCTATGCCAAAGTTCATTTGGCTCTACTGAGTCATGGATCAAGGCTTTTTCTGGATGGCCCTTCAATTTGTACAAGCCTCCTTCTTGTTCTCCAATCACTACCGCATCATCGATAGTCTTTTCTTTAGGCCACATGATGACTTGACCATCTATGAATGCCACCCACATTCCTTTTGCATCCAATGCTGAAATGGATAGAAGGTTCTTCTTTAGTCCTGGAACAAACAACACTTCTTTCATTATTAGAGACTTACCAGAGTCTAGCTTGTATGAAGATTCCCCACTACCTTTTATTGGATATTGGTAGTCATCTCCCAGTTTCACCTTGTGTGGTGATTCATGTTCTGATAGTCTCACAAAGGATTCCTTGAATCCCGTCATGTGTTTGGAAGCCCCACTATCTATGAGCCAATCATCACTTCCATGAGTAATGTTACCTGTGAGAGCTGATATCAAAACATATTCATCCTCGCCTGAAGAATCTTCACTTTCATATCTGGATCTCTTTCTGGATGGTTCATCATCCTCTGCAGCATGAGCATGATGTCTTCTTTTGTTGCTCTTCTTCATTATCTTCTGTTTGTTAGGACAATTCCTTGCATAGTGTCCTGCTTCATCACAAGTATAGCATATGATCCTAGATACATCTCTTCTAGTATTATCTTTGTGAGGGTGCTTACCTTTTAAGTGATGAATCCTCTTTCTTCATGACTTGGAGTGAGACTTGGAGCGAACCGTAAGAGCTTGGTCTTCACTTCCCATCTTTTCTTCTCGAGCTGCTATCTGAGCTTCTTCTTGAGAGCACTCTTCCCATAGTCTTCTGAATTTGACTAACTTATTTCTCGCACAAATTCCTTGGATGAAAGAATCCCATGTCCTAGGGAGGCCATTCAAAGTAGTCATAACAATCTCTGCATTTTCCACTTCTTCATCAACAACTTCTAATTGTTCTTTGATTTGAGAAACCCTTGTGAAGTATGACTAGATAGTTTCTGCATTTTGAATCTTCACATTCTTCAACTAGTTCCTCAGGGTCATCTTCCGATTGATGTTCTTTCCTTCAAACAATTTGGTTAGGGCATCAAACATAGATTTAGGTGTCTTGAGAGAGGACACCTGTGGGATAAGATGATCCTTAATAGAATCAGCAATGATTCTCTTTTCCATAACCATCTTCTTCCTATGTAAGGCCTTTGCCTCATCTCCCTCTGGATCTGGAACCTCCTCATGAATGTAGGAGTCTAATTCATTCTCTTCCAGGACTAGGGAGATCCTATACTTCCAGGCTCGGAAGTTATTAGCCCCCTCAAGCTTTTCATAAAGCTTGGTATGATGAGACATCTCTAAATAAGAACCTCAAATGGAAATACAAAATATTTTAGATCTTACCAGGTTCAAGATGTCAAATCTGAAGCTTGAGCTGAAATCCTGCAGAGCTGGTTCAGGAGCAACAAGGGTTTTTCTTTCCCGGAGTTCTGTCCACCCAAATGCCTTCAAATTTGTTCCTAACTTCGATTTTGGGGAGGAGATCAATCCAGGCCTGGGCTTACTAAAAAATTCCTCTTCCACAAAAAGCCCTAATTTTTGACCCCAGTGATAGGTCCAAAACTGAAAAACCTCAGAATTGAATTCTGTTTCGACAGAAAGATGCGCCCTAGGGAGGAGAGTAATTCCACCTTACTTTTGCTGAAAAAATGTGGAGAAAGATCCACAAACAAGGAAGCCCTAGCCTCCGCAGCTGCATAGTGTCTTCTTCTCAGGTTAGCTCTGATACCATGTTAGTTTTTCAACATTTAAGCTAGCATTATGTTAGGATCTTTTCACTGATAGAATAACAAGCACAACAATAACATAAGCACATCACATGAGACAAGAGACACAAAGAGTTTTGATAGGGGAAACCATAAATGGAGAAAACCCTCAACTTCCTCTAAGATAGTATCACCACAAGATGTAAAACCCAAAACAGTAAGATGACCTCCCAACACAACAGCAGCCTTCTGTCTTCTGTCAAGCCAAAGTATTTCCTTCTCCAAAGGTGCGCCACACTTGAGAGAGCAAGTGATGTATTTCACAAGTGATAAATAGAGAGACTCTCACTCTCTATTTATATTCATCCATTCACTTGAGTTGCCATTTCACACGTAGGCTCAACCTAATAATTACTACTCGAGCCTACACCTTAATTAGTGTATAATAACTCAAGTGCCCCGAAACTGTGGGGACTTACCTAATGACTTGATATGACTCGATTACATTATTAATCCTCCCGATCGAAACATCGAGGCATGACCACATGACTCAAATACATAATAGAAACATCCCGGAATAAACATCGGGTTACAATACATAAGATATATGGAAGAATACATTCCGAAGTTACATATACATCAACAAAATATAGAATTATTGATGCAAAGTTGGATAGAGATAAAGACTTCAAACCATCTGTAGGAAATCAAAGAGATGGAGATTCATTCTTAGTTGGTATCATATGTACCTCTGAGATTTGTTTATCCTCTGTGCATTGGAGGTCAAACATGATTTCCATCATTTCAAGCTTCTACTTAATTCTTCTGGACCTTACTTGTGATACTTTAGTAAATCTTCTTCGAAATGAAATGGATAAAGAGGTGACTATTATTTTAAGAGTGAAGAAATTGTGCCATTGGTATCTAGTTTAATATTTTCATATTTTGGTTATGTTCGGTATTTTTTGACTCCATTTTTAATGTCAAACATTTATGGAAAGAAAACTGATACTTATGTTGCATATAAATGCATTGAGCCTTTGGTTATTACTTCATTGATAGATATAGAAATTAACTTGTAACAACCATATTTTGTTGGTTATTGTCTGATACAATTTGTGTGTAAGAGTTTCATAGGAAAATTCTTTTCTGTCTCTGCAAATCCATTCAGGAACCTCTTGCCAACACGTTTTGTCTTTGGTAAGTTGTTGGATTTTACATTATATATAGAGCTGATCAATTTTTTACAGTCAAAATTCCTACATACTCTGGAAGCGTTTATTGTGGTAGAATTTACTAGTGATTTATATATCGGTTGTATTACATTGTTTAATTGAACAAATAGAATGCATATGTCATGTATTGTAAAATTGTAGTGCGGAGTGGCAGTGGTGATTGTGCAAATTGTTTCACAGGTAAATGCAATGAATGACATAATTGAATATTTTCAAAGTTTTGAATCTATTCGCTACCATATGATGACTGCAATAGATGCCCTACATGAGAGATTGTTATACAGAGAAAAATGCTGCCACAGTGGGATGGTGGAATTTTTGGAAGGGAAACTATCAGAGAAGGTATAAATGAATCTATGACAAACAGTTGACAATTTGCTAGCATTGAAGCTCTGTTTCTATGTTTCTTGTTTGCTTCCTTTTAATTTTATTTACTTCTATTAGTAATTTCTAAGTGCATAAGAAATAGTAAAAAGTTTATGGTGTTTGAAAATCCTTTTAGTAGTATATGATACAAAAGTGTGTCTTGCTAAAAATTCCATGATCAATACCATTTGTATCAAATTACTAGGAAAAGGATTTAGAAAAATATCCATACATAATTTAGAATCAACATTTAGTGGAAGTGTGCTACTCTTAAAAAATTGTAGTATATGTTTTAATGGAAAGTGGATCCTAGAGCTCTATGAATGTGGCAGTTTTCCCTATGGTACAATAAATGACCTTCATTTTCAACAGTTGAGGAATTAATTAACAAGTGGCCATGCCCATTGCAGAAGAAATCCTTTGATCTTACCTTGTCTAACATTATGGCCAAGTATAACCACAAGGATTTTAGGTGGAGAATAGAAAGTGGAAACAATGATAGATATGGTATTGGCCTTAGTGGTAGAGTGCTTTCAACATAGCTAGAATCATAGGTCACAATATTCAATATTGTCACACAGTTTTCAATTACCACAGTTAAGAATTGTTATATTCTACCCAACATGCCTTGTCCATTTCATTCTTCCTTAGATTTCTTGATAATATTATCCAGGATATATGTACATTCAATAAATCATTTTGATGATGCTTGGAAAACGTAGATATAGTTTTGATCTGGGACATCTAGTTGTATTGCAAGGTATTTTTAAGAATGATTTACAGGCCATTTTTATAAGTTCAATGTTCTTTTTCTTGTGATAATTATGATTTTTAACGTTATACATTTTTCCATATAGTCTTCTCTATTAAAAGTTTCTTGATATTTTCTGAAGATTGGGTTTATATATTCTATAGTATCTTTTAAGGATTTACACTGACCAAAACATCAAGGGCTAACATTCAATATTAAATTCTTAGGATAGTGCTTGACACAATATTTTTGGAGCACAGGAGAGGTAATTATCACTTGGTATGTTTGCATACCATGGATTTCCTTATGTATTCATTCTAAGCGATTGAAAGGTTTATATCTATCTTTGAGCCAATTATGTACTCTTGGCAAGTTAGACACTATTCTATTGATATACAATAAAATAGTTTAAGTTAGGAGAGGGAAATATCCAACAGAACTAGGCTCACCATTCTGTGATCCAGCCAAAAAAGAGAAGGGTTTAATAGTCTTAACCAATACTTATGTCTGTAGAAAACATACAATTTTTCTGAAACAAAATTCGACCAGGAGGCCACTGAAGTATGAAAAACTAAGAGACTTAGCAACCATAGAAATAACAGTAGAACTAATTCTCACACTAACTGGCATGTAATCTTCAAACACAGAGCTGAAGTAGTATTCTTGATTGAAAAAAAAAGAAAATAGAAGAAGCCTGAAATTTATTCTTGGCCTTCAGTGTCCAGGTCAATGGGATTTGAAGGGGTTCCAACATCCATTCCCACAGCTGAAGCCTCTGGGGATTCCTTCTCAGCAGTGTTTTCCTCTGCATTATCCTCCTCATCTAAGGTGAGAATTGTAGTGTGAAGGAATGGTATTTTATTTCCATATGTTACAATTTTTTTCAGAACAATATTAGTTTCTTGCTTGCCAATGTTAGGGGCAATGATTCCTTAAAATTACATTATGGTTCAACTAGGCATATTTAGAATATCTTCCACTGGATTGACATTGGTTAGATACTGCCAACCTATTGACCATCACATAATATGGGGTTTGAGCTCGCTTCTGCCTAATTCTAGATTCTGGAAGCCCACTTTTCTCCTGGTGTTCTCTGAATGATGAAGCTGGTAACCTCTTTGAATGCCCACAATCTCCACTTCATATTTCCTTAAGATATTTTGGTTTCCTCATCTGTCTCTTGCACTCCTCTCTAATGTTATCTTCTAGGAATCTGGAGCCTTGGACACTAGAAGGGGCTGAGCATATTCCATTCTTCCTTCTGTGAAAAACAGTGATGATCAAAATCCATGCTTGACAATGATTTCTTGGGATTCTTCTTTAATGCATAGAGGTGCCTTAAGTTGGGTGATGGGACTGTTTCCATCTATCTTTTTGTGGTACGACTACTGCCATTGGTTTCCCCTATGTGACCCCATTGAAGAATTGAGCCAAGGATGTTATTCCCAATATAGTTTCTATTTTATATTTTGTCTTATAGTCTATTTTACCTTTTAGTTACTCACCAATGGTCAATGGAAATAATATTGTTATCTAATGATGTTGTAGTGATATTTAACGTCAAAAAAAATCTTCTTCATTTTTGGCCCAAGAAAATGTTGTGATATCACTTGTAGTGATCCTTAACCCAGAAATTCAATCACAACAAGTATATAAAACCCATATACTCAAGAAATAACCAAAATACATTGAGCTGAACAAAAGTTTGCTCACACAAAGATTACCAAAATATTGGAATATTGAATAAGCCATGAGTAAAATATATGAATATGAGATAAGATATATTATTTTACAAGATATAATTCTCTGTATATATAATCATTTAAAGGGCCTCTAGCTCCTCTGAGTCTTCCTTGCCCTGGAGCCATACTCGTGACTTTGATTCATGAGTATGACTCAGTCACAAGTCAAATGTGAGTCAGATAAACTTGGTGAGGTTGACTTGGTACTCTCTACTATCATGGGTTAGACTCGGTATTTATCTAGAGAAGGCATTGTGAACAAAAATAACTACTCATTTGCTTGTAGTATCATTTATGTACTTTGAAACGAGTTATTGAAAATTTGCATAATTTGCATAATTTGCAAATAAAATGATATATTTTCTGTAATTTAGTGTATTTTCAAATTTCTTAAATATATGGATTTAATTCCCCAGTTTCTACCCTATCTGAGTCAACTTACTCTTTAGTCTCACCAAGTTGAGTGTGGGAACTTTCAAGTTTGTACCAAATCCTTGTGTAGTTGTTTTTTATTAAAACTTTGGTAGCAAGGTTTCATGAACTATGGGTGTAGATCGGAATTGGCAGAAGATTCTGGTGTGGGAGAAGTAGTTGTCTAGTAAATAGGAATCGGGGAAATGACACCCTAATTCAAAAAAAAAATCTAGAAAACAAAAATGTTTGGAAAAATATCAAAGTTTTTCATTGATACTGCAATTCTCATACATCATTCAAAAACTATTTCAAATTTCATATTTTTTTTCAATGGTTCATACTAAAAAGTAGTACAAAATTCATATTCATATTTATGAAACTGAAGGGAAGATTTAAAAAATTCTTGCATTCCCAAACCTGGTAAATGAGGGTGCTACTATGCCAAACCATCTCTTTAAATTCCCTTTGTTCGTTGTGACTCTGCTATTTCTATTTAAACACTCTTTTAACTGTGCTACTATGTCCAAATCCTTGCAAGTTGTTATTACCTGCTAATACTCTTAACCTATCACAAATTGAAAATGATATTGTGGGGTTTTCATTAGGTTTTCTAGGATTTATATTTTCTTCTATTGGCCATGGTTCCCGTCATTCTCTTTCCCACCAACGTTCCTTTGTATTTTTGTGTGGATTTTTGTTTTGTTTTATTATTGGTGTTCTTTTTAATCAAGAGAGGATTTGTTTCCTCTTCCTAGAAATGGATCCATCACATACGGAACTGTTTCTAGCAATTGAAATGGTTTTGAAATAACTAGACAAAACCCGTGATTCCAAAATAGTTTGGAAAATGTGAGTTTCTAGTGTGTATTAGGAGTGGGATTGGTTTGCTCCCCTGGCTATGTGGGTAACTTAGCTTGGTAGTATATTGAGGTTAGCTTTACTTATGGTTTTGCACAGTTGCAGTGCATACTTAATATCCATCCTTCCTATAAAAACCTCCAGCACAAGTCAACATATTAAGTGGTTCTGTGCTTGACCTAGTTCATGGCCATGGTGAGTAAATATGCCATAGATCCCATTTCCAATAACATGTCACTTAAAGCCATGTCAATAGTTTTGAGGGTTTTTTAAGTTTTGTAAGATGCTTGCAAATACTTGCAGCTAGTTTCCTTGCCTGATGTTTTTCTTTTGGTAGTGGTTTGACAATGAAAAAGTCGGTCACATGTTTTTGTTCTTCACCCCAACACTTGCTCTTGGAAGGACATTCAGATCAAGAGTCCATATTCATTGCAGGCCTTGCCATGCACGGTCAATCAAGTACCACATATCTGAGCATATCTATAAAATGAACCTATTAGCATTGATCACCATGCCTTTGGTAGGTCAGTAGGACCCTAAGTACTGTTTAGTGACTTGCAATGCATATGGGGATTGGTAACCCCTTTGGATTACATCAACATTGAATTTGGCTATGGAGAACAGGCTTCGACATTCAAAAGTAGGATAAAAACAGGATTCTGTACATTTTCTTCTCAGTATAGGTGAAATTTCAGGATGACCTTGATGACTCAATTTCTATAGTCTCACTCAATTACTTGTGGTTTTTATTTCTTTATGAAAATTATGGTTTATCTCATGTAGTTCCACTACAAAATATTCAATTCTAACAAGTGTCCGTCTAGTGTGGTATTTAAATAGGTTGATTGAATTCTAGGGGAATTGATAATTTTATGATGATAAAACTCATGGTCTAATCACAAAGATAAAATATTATGATTTTATGGTCCTTTGACTTTATTTATTTTTTCCTTGTAAAAAGCTTCACAATTTAATTATGGAAACTAAAATTACAATTTTTGGTGACTTTGTAAGTCAGTATGTTATAATAGCAAGTTTGTATCTACTAAAAATAAGCATGCATAACCCAAGATCAATTATATTAAACATAATGAATCCAATATATACATGTTACCAAAAAGACAATGAAACTATTCAAAACTGATTACAATTCTCCAACAAAATGACAAGTCTAGAAAAAGGAAATATGGAGCATGTTACAATCTTCCATATAGTGAAAGGGGAAAAATCACTTCATGGAAATCAAGTCAAAAAATACTAGCAGAAAAAACCAATATCTTCCAATTTGTGCAAATTGTGATAAAAAGAAGAAATCTAATAGACTGGCTTACAAAGAATATTTATAAGATAGTAAACTATAAAATGTGAAAAAATGTTCTTTGACTTTATTGTATGATGCAATGTATATTTATAGAACGTGTTAATAAATATTTTTTCCTTTTTTAGTTGATGAGAAAGAGTTTGTTAGTTCTCTAGACATACCTTTTCTTCAATGGAGGGCTCCGCTATAGTGCCAAACCTTGTGAACTTATAGGGATCAAAGGTTTGAAATTTCAATTGAACTACTCATACAAAACTCAAGATTGTACAAAAGGCTGGAAAAATTCTGGCAGAAGTCATTTCTAATCTCCTACTAAGGTGACAAAGTTGCAGCCAAACACTTAGCAGACAACAACAATTCCATAGGAAAGTATCGTTGGTGTCCACCAGAAATGGCATAACAATATTTGAACATATTGAAACAATCATTAATTAGATTTCCTTTCAAGTGTTGCTCTTCCTTAATATGAAAAGAACAAACTTGACAGGGAGCTATGTTTTAGGCAGGAGGGGAAAACCTTCAGTATAAAAAAAACCTATCAATGTGATTATTGATTTTAGTCAAAGGAATAATGAGTGGGGTCTTAGAGTAATCACCATAAATATAAATACCATTTGAAGTACCCCAATATCAAGGTGAGGCGTGGATTTTCTACACATGGACTAATTAATGTTTCTAGTTACTGCCACTGTTCCACCAGTTTCATCTCAATGATTGTTGCATGTTTATTCCTTTGGAAAGATTTATGCTTCCTGATTGTGATTTTGAAGTATTTGGTTTCTCTATCATTAGTGTTTTCTGCTCTCTTTGATAACAAGGAGGTTGGTTTGGACTTTTGTTTCCTTATATCACGCAACCAGTGTGGGATTAAATACTGAGTGAGTTTCAGTGATGGCTAGCATATCAGAGGATAACGGGGAAGAAACTCCCCTATAGGCCTGTCTACCCTGACTTGTTTAATTATCATTGTATTCTTTGCCATGAGTGGTATTATCACAAATTTCACAGTCACAGAGAGTCCCTGTTTATAATAGGTCTGCCTCAATGGCGTTGCAACTTTTATTGGCAAGTTTGGACTTACAGTGGCAGTTGTGTTTTTTGTCATCCTCTTCATTAGGTAAGTGGTATTGTACTACCTTTGGTTGTTTTGCACTGCCACTTTGTATTGACAGTAATTTGTGTTATGTTTTATCATATTTTTTACAGGAAATACACAAGACTCCAATGGGAAACCCATGTTTCAAGCAGGAAAGATCGAGGTTGGAGACACAGTTAATAGAATTGTTAACATATTCTCGATTGTGGTAGGTTAGCATGTCCTACTTTCAGTATCTTGTCAGTATTATGCTTGAATGGATAGTTTGTATAAAATCAGTTGTCTTTGTTTAAAAAAATGTTGAGTAGTGTCATGTCCAAGGATTATATGAAAATGTACAGAAGAGAAATACTAATGGAAGTATTTGTTTGTAGGTTTCCATTGTCGTTGTTGCAGTTCCAGAAGGACTTTCATTGGTAGTCACCTTTACGTATGATTAATTGCAAAAGTTTTTCTAGATTTGAATTATTTGGATTAATATCTAGTGACTGTCCATGATTTATTTGAGAGTGGTGTTTCACTTCTTAACATGTTTTCTTGTCATTTTATTGACAATTTAGCTTATTCAATGAAGAATACGATGGAAGACAAGGCTTTGGTTAGTATCTGATTCATAATTATTTATTACTATGGATGGATGGGTGATTGGTATTTCAACATATAAAAATTCACCCCACTCTAGGTACGAAGGTTGTCAGCATGTAAGACTATGGGTTCTGCTGCAAAAAATTGTAGTGACAAAACATGGACACTGACCTTGAATCAGGTTGGCCTTTCTCAGTGGTTTGTATCTATGGGCATGATTCCTTCTTATAAGTGTGCTGGGATATGGTACAACATGGCATTATCCAATTGTTATATGATTCAACGTTCTTGTTGTTAATTGCATGTGAAGCTTAACCCTGTTACATAAAACATCATATTTGGCTTGCAGATGACAGTTGTTAGGGCATGGGTTGCTGGAAGGCTTAGGGACCCACCAGACAGTTTAGAAAGTTTCCCTTCTATTTTATGTTCCCTTCTTATTGAGGGTATCTCCCATAATATGGGGAGTGTCCTTAAACCTGAGGTAAAACACTATAATATTTCCAAGTACATGATTATGAATAGAAACTTGGAAATAAATGTCCAATCACTCAATTCAAGTGTTTTGTATAGAAAAAGGAAAATCAATTGGAGGCCAAGATACTCCAAAACTCAACATGGATTGTTTTTTATTGAATTGTGAACAACAACCAACTATTCTAAAAATGTTTATTAAATCCACGTGAGATTTTGATTGAGGTCCTTTTTTGTTTAAACTTAAAATTCTTTGGTATTTGGAAGCTTATAGAAACAACCCGAAGGATTTCACCTCCAATCAATGTCTTCCTTAATGCTAAGATCCCATGACCAAGGGGTATCGATCATAGTTATTAGAGTTGGCTAGTCCCAGTTCAGACCGGTTTGGGAAAATTCTGGTCTAATTTTACCTTTGAACCAATTTAGAACCAGTGCTTGAACTTGTTATCATCTTGGTGATCTAGTTGATGGTTCAATACATTATAGGATGGACTCTTCAAAATTTCATCAATATTTGTTTAGAGCTATTAAGGAGGTGGGATTGTCTTCATATCTCCAACTTCTGCGAAGATTGAAGAGGTTTTCTACTTGAGGAAGCGCTAGAATCCATAGGCCCACATATTTAAGGAACCTAGTCTCCTCTCCACTATTTTTCCATTACTCATTTCTATTTCCTCACTTCTTTTTCTACTTCTACATTTACTAATGTAACAAACCTCAAAGAACTTGATCTACTTCTTCTTGGGAGAGAGCTTCATAAGCCTTTCATTGTTGTACTTAACTACAAGATCTAATCATAAGGAAAATATAAACACACTAAAACACCTAAGAAGATAACACACTAAACCCTAAACTCAAATTTCTATGGTTGTGCATCTTGTCTCTTTGGTCTAGTTATATGGTGAACGTCTGTTTAGCTTATGAATGCATTTTGATGGTTCATTATGTTAGAAATATATTTATTCCCTGTTTATTACAGCATTGAATTTCTTATTGGTAGTAAGCTCTCAAGTGTTATTTAATTGTGCTTACATACTAGCATTGTGCATTGACTCGTTGGGTAAGTTCTGGATCAATTTGGATTATTTTATTGCAAGTTCACTAGTTTATTTAATGCAAGTTTGCTATTTCTAGTTATCATTTTAATTCACATAGCACTTAAGGACCACTCTTTGAAGAGAATATTCTAATCCTTAACCTTTATCAAAGGCTTCCTTTGTTCAAGGCCAAAACTTGCTTCCCTTTAAAAGAGAAAGGGGTTTTTAATTAAGAAAGTCCTCAAGGAGTTGGCACTTACATTTTAAGGAGGTGTTAGATTAGATTTTCCTATTTTGCACATGGTTATTGTTGTTAGCTATTGAACATCATAAATAATTTGCTTCATTGTTTTTCTACTTTACAGTTCATTATTTTTCTACTGAGTTTTTTTTATTTGATTTTGCAGGAGTGAACTTAACTAAGTGGGCCATTGAGTATGAAGAGTCTGTTGCTGAGTCTTTTCCATCGAGTATGAAGACCCTACTACTGAGGCTTTCAAGCTACTAAGTATGGGTTAATTGAAGCTGTTGCGAGATCTAAGTATGGCTTAGCAGCCAAGTACAAGTGGTATGGTTTAGCCATTGTAATATTTTGAAAAGTCATCGATGTACTAGATGATTTTCATGTAAAGTTATATAGAGATATTTTTCGAGAAAACTCATAATTATTGTAATACTTAACATTTCATATAATATAATTTTTGTGGTTTAAAACTTATATGGTTGTACTTTATATTATTTATAAGTGTTGTAATTAACTAATTAATGTGACATTGCATAATTCACATGTGTATTAGATGATGATAAATAATGTATGATTCTTTTTTTAATTTAAAAATAATATCATATTAAAATTTATATTAATTAATAATGGAAAGCATTAAAACTACTAAAATATAATAACCACACATAAAACAACTAAAAATGACTAAATTAGTGACCAATAAATGAGATTAATGACCAAAATTCACATATAAAATGACCAAAAATTGAGAGATACGTGACCAAACAATGAAATTAAAATGACCAAAAAATGACCAAAATTCACATATCAATGACCAAAAAACAGTTTTTGTGGATAATTTATGGTCTTTTATTACGTGACCAAATTTGGTCATATACTAGTTTGTCATGTGGTCATTAATTTGGTCATAAATGTGGACATATATTTGGTCATTGATTCAAATATATGACCAGATTAATGACCAGATATATGACCAAATTAATGACCAACTGATAAGCTATAAATGACCAAAATAAAAATGACCAATTTTGGTCGCGTAATAAAAGACCATAAATTAGCCACCAATGATCGCCAAACCAAAAGAGGCCATTGATAGGCGGATTTTGGTCATTTTTTTGGTAACTAATCTCTCATTTTCCACTAGTGTATATACATTTGTTAAACCTAATCCATAAGCATATTCTTTATTGTCTATAATGAATGTTTTGGGCATCTCAACAAAAGACCTATATCTTCTCTCAACTTAATCAACATCAATTGTTAAAATAGTCCAGAGGATCTGCAACAAACAATTACTTCTTACTCTTTCAGTTAGAAGTAATATGTTTTGTGGAATTGCACACCTAAAAGTTGAAATTGTCATGGTTTAAAATACATAATCGGAAACTTCACCGGATACATAAATATATACATTTTTTCGACCTGATATATTCTTTGAAAATACATAATCGACAATTTCACCAGATACATAAATATATACGTTTTTTTGAACTGATATATTCTCATTTTATTTATTGTCTATAATGAATGTTTTCAATTGTCTATTTTAAGTCCTTATTTCATAGTTCAACATAGCAGGGTCTTTTTTTTAACTCCCTTATAGAACTTCTATTTTGCAATCTGATACTTCCACTCTATAAGCTATCACTCAAATTTTTTACCTAAATTGTTGATGCAACCTATATAATTACTTTTGAATACAATACTAATTTGCTAATTTGTTTATTTATTGCATTAACAAATTTCATCTCTTATTTCTTAGAACAAGTTTTCAGTCTTCTTTATCGAACAAAAATTATATTTTTTTCATATATCCTTTTTCATATTACATTTTGTTCTTCTATATTGTTGCTTTCTTACAATTATCAAGGTACGACCTAAAAAAAAATATTTATTCCATCAATATTATTTTAAGGTACATTCTTAGTTCCCAACATGCAACAACTTAACATTTGATTTTTGTCTTCTGCTTTATATTGATATACTTTGCAGTTAATACATATATAAAATGTGTTGCTACCAGTAATCAAAGCTTCTATGTCTTTAATAACTTTACGGTTTTCTTGTAGGCATTATGCCAACTCATGAGAATGAACAAACCAATGCACGAAGAAGAGTTTTATATGCACAGAACATAAATAAAAACAACAAGAAACAACATCTTCTTTATAGAACTGCTCGGCTAGCTATGGATATGTCTTCTTCAGTTTCTCTTCCTAAACCTTCCAACAGACCTTCACTTCCATCATCTTCGCTAAATCCATCAAACACCCTCCTCAATGATGCACATCAATGGTTTCATAAAAAAATGGACCAACTAGCTGATATGCATGTCTACTTGATTTGCAAAGAATGTTACCTTGGTATTGTAACGAAAAAATTCCATGATGCATATAATTGTTCTCGTTATATTCTAGAACGAAAAGGCCATCACTTTTCATTAGAAAACAATATCGAACCAAGCATTGAGCCACCTATCCTTGCAGTACTTACACAGGTTGAAGAAATGCTCATTAGTCATGCTAACCCAATCTTATAAGTTACACATGCTCATGGTGGTCAATATAAATATTTTGGACATACCATTTGCTTCCCCCAAGACATTTCCAATATTTTCAAATACCTACCCCATTTCATATCACAACTTGACATCCTTCTTGTTTGAAAATGTAACTCTACAAACAATACATATGAACTGTTTGTTAGTCGAACATGTGTTCTTTCTTCCCTTCAATACAAAATGACAAACAACCCATACTACAAGGATGTACAAGTCAACCCAGTTGCATTAGCTTCAGTTGTCTCTTGTTTCAACAGACATTTCACCTTGGATTGCACATGTTAATAGCAATGTTACATTATCTCATCAGCAAAGCTTGTCCTCTACATTTCAACCACCAAATTCATTTTAACCCTATGAATTAGAATCCTCCTCATTTATTTCAATAAAAATTAATGCTAGAACTAAGGTTGAAGAAATTAGACAATTGTTACACATACCAAATATCCCACTACCACCTTCCATTGATTGGCCCCCTATAGGAATTTCCCCTTATCAATGAGTACAACACAGAAGTCCTTCTTTCCATGGATTTTCCAACTTTGTTCCCCACAGGTGCGGCAATGCTTAAACAACCATGCATTCATGAGGTTGATATGCACGAATATGCACTTCACCTAATTCACTATCATGACAACAGATTTGGCCAACATCCTCGGTTCCAGTACTACATATACAATCTAATTATGTGTCATCAGAGTAATGACACTGCCTCTGTTTTTGTCAAAATTAATCTTGAATATACACTACCGTCGACAATTCTTGAGCTTGTTAACCAATTGCAAGACATGCCTAATCAAAAACTTGGTGAGAGGGTCGCAAGGTTTGGGTATTCATTACGTGGAACACACTCATATTGGAACAATAGTAGGGCTGAACTAACAAATATGATCAATCAACAAGGTACACCAAGTTCTTCTTTACCCTTAGTGCAGCTGACACAAAATGGCCAGATTTGCATGTTCTAATGACTGTTGAACGTCCTGCCAATTTAGCTCAAGACGACCAATGGAAAGTTTACAACATCATATCAAATCCAAATATTACATCACAATACATTCACAATATATTCAAAACATTCCTTCAAGAGGTGCTTGAAAAAGGTTTTCATATAACAGATTTTGGGTGTAGGTATTCTACCATCTCTTCCTTCTTATTTTTCTCTTCGTATTTCTCACTTTATACAATTCATTTCTAATATATCTCTTTTCCTCTTATGTAGATATGAATGGCAGCATAGAGGATCCACACACATTCATGGTTTTATTTGGTTGGCAGATGCACCAAATATGGACACCTTAGATTGGGAAAATGTTCTTGCAATTGAAGCTGTAAATTTTTTTTTACACATATGTTACAGCTTGGAATCCTTGTAATCCCCACTTGTTAATATCTTGGTTACACCATTCTACTAGAGATGATCCATGTATTCTTTCATCACCATCGATATTTGCATCAAACTACTTAGTTGACTATGAAGAACTTGTAAATTTTGTTCAAAGACACACCAGATGTTTAGAATCAACTTGTCTTCATAAAAAAGGAACATTTGTTCAATGTCGCTATGGTTTTCCATATGAGCTACAAGTTGTTTCTTCATTATTCATTGATTCAAATCAACGTAAAATATATAATACTGCAAGAAATGATTCCCTTCTCAATATTCACAACCCTGGCATGCTTTCAATATGGAGGGATAATGTTGATTTCCAACTTGTTCTTTCTAGACATATTGTCCTCAAATACATTTCAAAGTATACCTCAAAAGTAGAGCCAAAATCAGAAAGCTAACATGAAATTCTCTCTCGCCTTGCACATGCAAAACCAAGTGATGACCCCTTTCTTCAGGCAATTAAACGATTGCTTGCACTAACAAATGCAGAACAAGACATTAGTGCACAAGAGACATGTCACATGCTAAAAAAAATTCCACTTGTACTTTGTATCCGTCACTTATTTTCCCTGAATTTTAGTCAAAGTGTCTTCTGTTGTGTTTCTAATGCCACTAATAACACCCCTCCGACCTCCCCTTCATATTTGCATACATGAAAAGACAACTTTCTCTTGAATATCTAACCCTACTTGAAGCTACTCATTCCTGGTCTTTCACTCCTAATAGGAAAAAAAATACATCGAAACAAAATTGGCATCACAAGATTGTTAGAGTCTATCCATAATTTATTTCCATTCCTCCCTTTGATTCTTCATCTTTTGAACCATTTTGTTGGAGCAAACTTCTTCTATACAAACCTTTTCATTCCATCCCTTAGGATATTGGAACAACAACTTTTGAAATTATTTCTCATTGGCATCACATTAGAGGCACATATGTTGTCTGGCATGTTGAATGCGCATAAGAAGAACCCTCTACACCTCTATCCAATGATTCAAACTCTGATGCCATTACCTTTCCGTTGTCCCATACCATGGATGAATGGGAACTTCTCTCTCAAATGCGACCAGGAAACAAAATTCAAATTTATGACCTTGAAATGCTTGGACATCTTGATTTTGAAAAAAATCACAATTGCACACATAACAATATAACACCCACTTGCATCAAACATGTCATAACCCCAAATTTTCACAAAAATTTAAAATTTTGAGATAACATAAAATGCTGAATATGCGGTTTACTAACAGCTAATGGTTAGCGGAAAATGAAACAGTCCAACGATTAGTATTACACATTTTCATATTATGTTAACTAAAGCAACTTCTTTTTCGTAATGTAAATAAGGTTTACTTGCGCACTGTTTTCTTTCAGTTTACTAATGAGTCTACTTTATGGCAAGTAGGTGGAATATAACTTTGAATTGCTGGTTCTTATAGGTTCACAGGTACGATCGAACAAGTAGACGTCTTAAATTCATGAATTATCAAGAAGTGTTTATGTTTGCAAAATAATATGCTAGTAAAATAAGCTGATAATTTTCAAGCAACTTCAATGACGTAAAGTAGTTTTTCTTTTCTAGTTTTTCTTGTAAGCAGAGTTCAGATAAACGAGTTTCTTTCTTTATCAAGCTTAGCATCACCAAAGATACTTACTATGAACTCTAAGCTCATAATCTTTGTCGCATATTCATTTCTATTTTAATATGCTAAAGTTGCAAATGTTATACTTATTCGTACTATTTGTTTTTATTCATGGAAGAGCTTTTATCAATACTGATAGTAAAGATTTTCATTAGAATATGCGATTCGATTTCATTTTTAACCTTCTAGTTATGGTAAGTATCAACCTGTTACTTATATATACAAACCAGTTGCTCACTAACAGGTTATCCGCTTCCTCATCAACGTTGTACTCCATGTACTATTGTAATCACATACAATATTGTAGTTTTTACTAAAGTACCAAACTAATCATTATTTACATTCTGTAGCGAAACTTATTGCCTGTAAAAGTCCTTGATATTATAAGCTTGATTATTGTAAGAGAAATAACTGCATCGTTTCATATGGAATACTGTTTGCCCTTGCTTCCTAAATCTAAGACAATCAATGTCATTCCAATTATTAAAGACTTGAGCATAGTTATTCCATTGTAATTTTATTATTACCATAATGTCTCTTTTACATTAAGTTAATGTCTATAGTGGCTATTATGGTAGATCTTTATACTATGATCATAATTCTACCCTATACTAAGTATTGGTTATCTTGATCAATCACCAACTATCTTTTCCAACATAAAAAATATGATAACTTCTAGTATTGACAGGTTGAGAAGCAACTAAAGTCTAAGAAAGTTTAAACCAACATCGATCTTGGTAAAAGTCATGTTTATATTCTTTAATTATGCTATTCAACTTCATAATTTATAACCACCCAAGTTGTTTGTTTATAAATGATAAGTTCGGACTATAATACATGCATACTCCACAATGTTTACAACTATATAAGCCTACTTGTAGTTTGAAAGGTTCTAAGCATAATCAAATTCGGGATTATCCAAAAGATTAAGTGGTTACACCTTTCAATAGGTCAACGTTAACCAATTATTGTTTTTACCCAAATCGCCCAAAAACAAGCTATAAAACATTATGATAAACATGATATATGATTAAGGATGGGATATATATATATATGCATATCATAGCTCATGCAATTTTTGATAAATATCATTGTTTTAATAATTGGATAAATGATCGCAGGAGGACTTTGGAATTGACCCTTGCATAGTTGGAAATATTTGAGGGCATGTGGTCACCTCCTATCCAAGTATTGCTGATATAAAGCTCTTGCAACCCTAATCGCTGGTCATTCTCCCTTCGAGGTTCACGCTGGCCTTCGGGATGCTCTACAAGGTTTCATGGTGGTCGTGAGTGTTCTTCTTGTTCTAGCTTGCTCCAAAACTTGGGTTAACGTTGTTGTAGTCTCCTGAGCTCAGTCTTATTACTAGCCTTCATAGCTGTGGGTTTTTATTACACGAGAGTTTACTGGTGTGTTTTCTCTTGGCATGTAGCCTATCCTTAGCTCCTTCTTTCCTTCCCTGTGGCTTGTCACTGCGGTAAGAAGCTAAGCTTCACTACTGGTGATTGTGCTCCATCGTCACCGTAGGGTTTGAATATTTTGTATGAGCAATCTATAGTTGGTGACAGTCTCTTTACTAGACTGTTCGACACTCTTATTTAAGGTAATTATTTGGTTTTCATTCCATAATAGAAGACTCACAGTAAAATCATGTTTACAGTTAGATTTTTCAATAGTAAAAGAGTTTTGAATTTAACGCATAGTATTGTGCTCTCTTTGCAGGAAATGGAGACTATTCTTACAACCCATGATGAAGATAAAGCTAGATATCTTTAAGAACTCGTGGCTCCAATTCGGTAAGCCCTGGGTTCAACGAACGGGTTCTTACCGTGCTTGTAACAGGGTTGTTGATGGTGAAACCCTGAGCTTGGAAGCTTGTCCAGTTTCACCATTAGATATATGGTTTTTCTTTTTAAAAATGTATTTGGTTCTACTCTGTTAACAAACCCTTGTTATGTCATTGGGTTGTCTCATCCTTGATCTGGGTGTTGTAATTAGTTTAAGTTTCTAGCCTTACAACCTGTCAATGTAATACATTGGTTTTTAAAAAGATTTTCTTCGAGCTTAGACTCGTTTTTGTATTGATAATGTATAATGTGACTCTGTGTATGTTACGGTTTCCCTAACCGACTGTTAATAAAGAATTTTACTATCTATTATATTTTGTAAATAGATTATTGTTTTTAATTAAGTCTATAACCTAGTCATAGTGTATAATTTATAAAATTAACCTACCTGTTCAGAAAGAACAAACTAGGGTTTTCCTTAATGAAACCCTTGTCTAATTTAATTTTTCAATTTATTTTTAAATAGGTTATGTTACCTATTAATTCTTGTTTTATTTAGTATTACAGATGTGTTATGATAATTTTAAGTTGTACTTGTACATTTGTCTTTTCATTTGTCCTTAAAAGGACTGTAAATAGTCTATAGTAGTTTAATGGCTTATTGATATAATAATCCAAATAAATGGATTCTAGCTTAAACTTTTTTATTTGTAAAGATTAACTTTGGTTTAGGGTTTCGACCCTGTAGTTTTACCTTTACAGGTATAAACCTGTTTGATAATTATAAAACAGTTCTTTACATAGATAGATATTTCTTTTTATAATAGTTATTAATCCTATTCTCATTGTTTTTATTTACTAAACTGACATATAGAATTTATCTACAGTTGTTTGCAAAGATAATCATAGATTCTATAACTTAGTTTGTTCTTTATAAGTTAAGTACTTTAAATATAACCCTATTTAGTTTATAGTAATTATTAGTCTTAAATGAATTGATATTATTAGAAAATAAACTATATGATTAGTGGTTATTTTCTTTACTAAACTGAATGTTAACACTGTAACTTGACTATGATTTTTCTGCTGCATTGCAAATAGTTACTAAGTAAACACAGAGAAATATAAACCTATCATTACACAATTTAACCTCCATATTAATTTAACTTGAATAAAATTAACCTACTCTCTGTAACTACAACATCTTATCTACTAAGATATTCTCTTATCGTCTTAATCCTTCTACTTGTACTAGATTACTACTATTTCTTTTCCAATATATTTACATAAATAATCTTGTTAAAACAATAAACATAGATAACCATATCATTATTATTTTGAATAATAAACTACATACTGAAATAAATTACTCTACTACTACAAAATGCAGAACCATATCTATTCTATTCTATCTCTAATCATATTCTTTCATCTACTGTAAATACTCTATTTGTGCTGGAGTACGGCCTGGTCCTTCCAGGTGTGGAAAAAGATAGACTAGAATTATTTTCCATTATAACAATTTACAAACTGAATATTTAACATTCATTTAACAGTCGGATTCAGATTTATCTATCTAACATAGTAAAACAAAATAATGTAGAACCTGATTAGGATATATAACAACAGCGTTAGGAGGTCGTTCCTCCCTACCAAAATCCTGGACAACACTCAAACAATGCTTCCTCAAGACCATCGAGCCTGTTCCTAGTGTTTTTGGTTGAGAACTGGTGGACCATGCAAACAGTATACTAATCCAATAACTCAGCAAAACACCCTGCACTCAACAGTAAGATCTTTTAGCTTAAAAGCTGCACTAGATCACTCAGCAGTTATCCCCTCAAACTCTTTCCACAATTCCCTTCCATTGAATTTCTCTGAAGTACATTCACCTGAATGATCATTTCTCTCGAATGAGCAGCCTCAACTCTCTTCAATGGGAACTTTTATAAATATTGCCTAGGTATTTTAGGTCAGTTTTCATTAATTGAGCCACTTGATCTAATTCCAATTTCTTGGGGAACCATGACCCCAAATGTAGGGAGGTTGCCACCTGCAACAGTTGGAAGTGGTTTGAGGATGCTGCCACATGTTTGTTTGCTCTCCACCTAGTATCCTCCACCAATTTGACCAGTAAACACTCTTTTAACATCTCTCCTAAGCTGTTGTCTCTTCCTTTATTTATTTATAATTAAATATTCTGAATTACATTAAATATCCTTGACTCTGTTGAGTCATCAATTACAACTTAGCATAAAATTTAACACATTGTCCTCAAAATAAAATCAAATAATATAACATCATTTTTGCAAAATTAGGGCATGTGACATACACACCCCCTTAAAGTATAACATCGTCCTCGATGTTATTTATTCATTATCCTCAGAATTCCCCTGGAATAGAATTAGATATGCATCTCGCATATTACTTTCCAATTCCCAGGTAGATCCTTCTGGACTAAGGTGCTTCCATTGCACCTTCACCTGACCAATGGTGTGGTTTCGAAGTGTGATCTCCCTCTACCTGAGGATATAGTCTGGTTCCACCAGAAAATATCCTTCTGGTTCCACCTGTACATCATTACAGTTAACAACATGTGTAGCATCATGAACATATTTCTTTAATATAGAAATGTGAAAAACACTATGTACTCTTAAATTTGGTGGTAATACTAATTGATAAGCTACTTGTCCAATCCTGGACAGTATTTCAAATGGGCCACAGTAACGAGGTGCTAGTTTTGCACAACTTCCCAATCTCAAAGAGCTCTTTTTGGGCCTCACCTTGATGAACACATGTTCACCTACCTGAAACTCCTTTGGAGTTATTTTAAGTTCTGCTTGACTTTTCTGTCGATCCTACACAACTTTCATATTACCTTGTACCTGCTTTACAATTTATTCCATTTCCTTTAATAGTTCATGACCTAATACTAATCTATCCACCGGATTACTCCAAGAGATAGGAGTATTACATTTCCTTCCATAAAAAATTTCGAAAGGACTAACTCTGGCTAATGCCTGATAATTATTATTATAAGCAAATTCTACCAGATACAAATAATCCTCCCATTTACCTGGCTGGTCTTTCACATACATTCTTAATAAATCTTCCAGAACTTGGTTTACTCTTTCAGTTTGTCCATCTGTGAGGATGGAACAAAGTACTAAAATTTAATGTAGTGTTTAATACTTTAAATAGAGATTTCCAAAAGTTACCTGTAAATTTAGGATCCCTGTCTGAGATTATAACTTTTGGTATTCCATGCAGTTAGAAAATATGTTTTAGAAAAATATCACCTATATTTGTAGCTTTATACGTAGTTTTAACAGGTATAAAGTGAGCTGCTTTAATTAATTTATCGACCACTACCATGATAGAATTATTTAAATTTTGATTTTTAGGCAGTATAGTAATAAAATTGAGACTAATTATCTCCCATTTCCATCTAGGAATGGGTAATGGCTGAAGTAATCCAACTGGGATTTGATGTTCAGTTTTCACCTGCTGACATTCAAAACACCTAGCGATATACTCTGCCAATTCAGTCTTCATATTTGGCCAAAAATATTCTTTTCTTAACATAGTTATAGTCTTTTAATAACCTGGATGACATGAGTATGGAGTTTTATGGATTTTATCCAAAATTAATAACTTAAGTTTAGGTACATTAGGTACATACATTCTGTCTTTATATACTAAAATTACTTTGCATTCAAATTGTACCCTTTACTTAAGCTTTCTGTTGGATTTTCTTTCATTTTAGCTTGTAAATTTTGGTAAATTTCATCTTGTTCTATCCCTTCTTTAACCTGTTCATCTAGATCTATTGTCTAAGTGCTGATAACTGCTGTGAAATTCAGCCTTGCATTCCTACTTAATGCATCAGCAACTTTATTTTCTTTACCTTTAATGTGCTGAATTTCGAAATCATACTCACTTAGAAAAGCTAGCCACCTAGCTTGTCTTGCATTTAGATTAGGTTGATCTAATAGATACTTTAGTCCTTTATTATCAGTCATTAAAATAAATTTTCTGCCAATTAGGTGATGACGGCACATCTTTAGAGCATGTATAATAGCAGCTAATTCTAGATCATAAGTTGCATAATTCTTTTCATGAATTTTTAACTTCCTACACTCATAGGGAATAACATGCCCTTCTTGAGTCAGAACACCGCCTAAACCATCATTGCAAGCGTCAGTGCACACTACAAATTCTTTATTTGGATCAGCTATTCTTAAAATAGGTGAGTTGGTTAATAAAGTTTTTAACTTTTTAAAGCTTTACTCGCATTTCTGGTTCCAATCAAATTTCTTTCCTTTCTTCTGCAAAGAAGTTATCGGATTCGTAATTCTCGAAAAACCTTCAATGAACTTCCGGTAACTCCCATGAAGGATTAAACATCAGTTACATCCTTAGAAATTGGCCAAACTTCAATTGCCTTTATCTTTTTGGGATCTACCAAAATCCTTTCCTTAGTCACTACATGACCTAAGTACTGAATATTATCTTTGAAGAAATCACATTTACTAAACTTTGCAAAGAGTTGATGATCTCGTAACTCTTGCAAAACAATTTTTAAATGCTCTTTATGTTCTTCTTCAGTTTTTGAATAGATTAATATATCGTCGATAAACACGACTACAAACCTATCTAGATACTTATGCATAATGTTGTTCATTAAACACATGAAAACAACTGGGGCATTAGTAAGCCCAAATGGCATGACGACAAACTCGTAATGGCCATATCGAGTTCTAAAAGTTGTTTTAAAGATGTCTTCATCTTTAATCCTAACATGATGATATCCAGACCTTAAATCTATTTTCAAAAACACCGTGGCTCCATGTAGTTGATCAAACAGATCATCTATGCAAGGAAATAGGTATCTACTTTTGATAGTCATCTTATTCAACTGATGCTAATCTATGCAAAGTCACATGGTTCCGTCCTTTTTCTTAATGAAGATGACTGGTGCCCCACAGGAAGACACACTAGGTTGAATATACTTTTATCAATAAGTTCTTTTAATTGTGACTTTAATTCATTAAGTTCAATATGTTCATTAGATAAGGGGCCTTTGAGCTGGGTAATGCACGAGGTACTAGCTCAATGGTAAAGTCCAGTTCTCTTTTTGGAGGTAGTCCCAGAATTTCTTCCGAAAATACATCAGCATACTCTCAAAAAAATTGTATGTCTTCCAATTTTAATCTATATGTCTTATTTAGATTCTCCTCATTAGTTATTGTTACTGCATAAGCTATACAACCCTTCCTAACAGCTCTCTTAAGCTGCAGAGCATAAATCTGCCTTATGGTGGTTTTTCTGGGGATTCCTTTTACACTTATTGGTTTTCCATCACAGTTTATACATGTAAAGGTTTTATCATAACAATTTAAAATTACTCTATGTTGTTCTAACCAATCCATACCGATGAGTAAGTCATAAGAACAAATAGGTAATACATTAAGCTTTACAACAATTTCAAATTGATCCATAACTACTACACATTCTTTTACAAAACAAGTTACCTTCCTTTTAGCACCAGTGGCTAACTGAACCAACCAATAATTTTCAAATTTTTCAACAGGTAACTTACTTTTTTCTACCATTTTACGTGAAATACAACTAAGACTAGCTCCTGGATCAATTAAAATAATTATAGTGGTTTGGTTTATCATACCTTCTACTTCCACCATGGAAGTTTGATATTCTGCTTGTTGATTCTCCAAGGTTGCATTGATTTTGGGCATAGTCCTCGCTAATTCTCCAACAGTCATCTCCTCCTGTATGGTATGAATGTTACTAACAGTCTTTTTCCAATTAGGACAGACTGAAGCATAATGTGGGCCATTACACTCCCAACACTTTATAGGTTCTTTTCATTCAAAGTTCTTGGTGTAATTACCATGGTTATTAGCAAATTATTTACCCTTGGAATTATTCTTATTGCTTGGTGAATTATTCTTATTCCCTTGGAAACTATTGATAGCAAAATTTTTGGCCTTATTGTTTTTAGAATTTTTGTTGGGCACAAATTCTTTCCTCTTTTGATCATAATGGTTATTATTCTTCTTGGCCTTCCAGTTGGCCATGCTTTCCTTCTTTCGATTATGTTCATAACACAAGTTGGCATTCCTCATAGCTTCTTCCAAAGTATTTGGATTGTCATACTCAATCTTGTCCTTAATATGATAAGGTAGACAGCTGAGGAATTGTTGTACCTTTGGTTTTTCATCTACAAGGTATGGCACATACCTAAGAAAACTTAAAAACTTGTTGTTTAGATATTTCATAGTCATTGATCCTAGTTTAATCTCATAGAATTCTTTTGCTATCTCTTCATAATACTGCTCATATAGAAATTTAATTTTAAATTACCTCTTGAAGGTAATCCAATTTACGTTCTTCTCTTTTATTCTATTCACTCTCTTCAAGTCTTTCCACCAAATGTCCGCCTTTCCTGAGAGGTTGTAGGTATCCATTCTAGCCTTTAATTGGTTAGAATAGTTATAAATCTGGAAGTACTTCTTCATTCTAGATAACTAGGATTCTGCTTCCTCCCCCTTCTCAGTCTGTCCATTGAATGTTGGTGGTTTAATCTTTCTAAACTCCCCAGAAATTTCCTCATAAGGTCTATATTTCCTCTTTTTAGTATAATGATTGTCATCACTACTGTCACTAGTGGAAAGAAATTTACGTTGCTCACCAAACACCTCTGAAGATGAGCTACTTTCATTTTTAGTCTGTTTAATCTTCTTATATTTATGTTGATGACTTGTATCTTCTAATTCAGCTCTTTTACCCCTACACTCAGTTTGAAACCTTTCTGTAAGGATCTGATTAAGCTCCTCCAGAGCTCTCAGAATCCTTTCATTCTCTCGTTTAACAGATTCCATTTCAGATTTTAAATCTTTTACTATTTGTAATAGTTCTGAGGAATTAGTGGTTAAATATTCTGGTATAGGATCTCTTGGTAAGTTTTCTAGTTTAGTAAATGGAGATTCCTCTTCCCCATATTCCTCCAGCCTTTCCATACCTGTTTGTTAAACTTTAGAAACAATTTCTCTGTTGAATAACATTTAAAAGAAAATACATCAGCAAAATAATTCAAAATCACTGTTACATAAAAGCTAGTTGGGCTTCATCAAGGCCTAGTGTTTGAACCTTGTGCTCTGATACCACATGTCAAAACCCCAAATTTTCACAAAAAATTAAAATTTTGAGATAACATAAAATGTTGAATATGTGGTTTACTAACAGGTAATGGTTAGCGGAAAATGAAATAGTCCAATGATTAGTATTATAGATTTTCAAATTACATTAACTAAAGCAACTTCTTTTTCGTAACATAAATAAGGTTTACTTGCATACTGTTTTCTTTCAGTTTACTAATGAGTCTACTTTATGGCAAGTAGGTGGAATCTAACTTTGAATCTTGGGCTTACTTAGCATTTATGCTAATGCATACAGATTGCTGGTTCTTACAGGTTCACAGGTACGATCGAACAAGTAGACGTTTTAAATTCATGAAGTATCAAGAAGTGTTTCTGTTTGCAAAATAATATGCTAGTAAAATAAGCTGATAATTTTCAAGCAACTTCAATGAGGTAAAGTAGTTTATCTTTTCTATTTTTTCTTGTAAGCAGCATTTAGATAAACGAGTTTCTTTCTTTATCAATCTTAGCATCACCAAAGATACTTACTGTGAACTATAAGCTCGTAATCTTTGTCGCATATTCATTTCTATTTTAATATGCTTAACTTGCAAATGTTATACTTATTCGTACTATTTGTTTTTATTCATGGAAGATCTTTTATCAATACTAATGGTAAAGATTTTCATTAGAATATGCGAGTCAATTTCATTTTTAACCTTCTAGTTATGGTAAGTATCAACCTGTTACTTATATGTATAAACCAGTTGCTCACTAACAAGTTATCCCCTTCCTCATCAACGTCGTACTGCATGTACTATTGTAATCACATACAATATAGTAATTTTTACTAAAGTACCAAACTAATAGTTATTTACATTCTGTAGGGAAACTTACTTCCTGTAAAACTCCTTGATATTATAAGCTTGATTATTGTAAAAGAAATAACTACATCGTTTCAGATGGAATACTGTTTGCCCTTGCTTCCTAAATCTAACTCAATCAGTGTCATTCCAATGATTAAATACATGAGCATAGTTATTCCATTGTAATTTTATTATTACCATAATGTCTCTTTTACATTAAGTTAATGTCTATAGTGGGTATTATGGTAGATCTTTCCACTATGATCATAATTATACCCTATACTAAGTATAGGTTATCTTGATCAATCACCAACTATCTTGTCTAACATAAACAAATATGGTAACTTATAGTATTGACAGGTTGAGAAGCAACTAAAGTCTAAGATAGTTTAAACCAACATCGATCTTGGTAAAAGTCATGTTTATATTCTTTAATTGTACTATTCAACTTCATAATTTATAACCACCCAAGCTGTTTTTTTATAAATGATAAGTTCAGACTATAATACATGCATACTCCACAATGTTTACAAGTATACAAGCCTACTTGTAGTTTGAAAGGTTCTAAGCATAATCGATTTGAGGATTATCCAAAATATTAAGTGGTTACACCTTTCAATAGGTCAATGTTAACCGATTATTGTTTTTACCCAAATCGCCCAAAAACGAGCTATCAAACATTATGATAAACGATTAATGATGGGATAT